>BDMB01000015.1:292850-304668 GCA_016859785.1 Macrotyloma uniflorum
ATTTGGAGGTAGGTAGATCTTGCAAAACTATAGATAAAACCATTTAGAGGTAGGTTGTTTGTCTATAGAGTATAGGAGTGATTTAGGATACAACATTGTGACATGATGAGCACAGATGTCTTAGGTGTTTATTATGTGTTTCTTGACATGATGAGTATTACAGTGAAAATACAAACAAGGCATGACCCCAACACATACTAAAATTTGATTTATGAACTATCCATAAATTTAGAAGAAACCAAATGAATTCAAAAATAGTACCGTTGTGGGTTAAAATTTCCAGGCCTAAAGATATACTTTGACTGCAAATGTTGTATTCCACCCTTTTTCTTTTAGTCTCTATTTGTGCTAAGAATACCTGACATTCTAAAAATTTTAATTGTGAGGGAATGCCTATGCCAAACTTTTAACTGTATTAGGTGATATTCCTGACTGGCAAGTAGCTATTCTCAAGCAGCCCCTGTTTTGAGATGGATATAAAAGTACGAAACCACACACCTCCCAATTACTTAGATCCCTTGAGCTACTTATTGCTTGGAAGTGGAGAAAGCTCTCTGTAGATATAAAATATCATAATAAAATGTGATATATCCTTTTCTGTTCAATATAGACAAAAATAAAAGGAAGCTACTCAGGAAATTACAACACTTGTCTTTTTGTGAGAGCCCTCACATGTATTAGCTAAAGTCATTACCCTTCTCTCATTTTGTTCTTTCTTATTTTGAAATCCAGGAAACAGCTACTTGCTTTATTGATCGACTGATGGATGAGTATGCTACATATAGCGACATTATTCAACCAATTCAGGTTGCTGTGTATGAGATGAAATTTGGATTATCACTTATTCTGTCTAGTTCCCGGGAAAAGAAATGTTTGAATACACTTAGGCAGGAAAACATCGATGTGGTTATGGTATGTTATTTCATGATACTTGTTTTGCTTGATTTTATTTTATATTTGTTTAGGAACTGACATGATGAGCTTGACAGGAAATGATTTACACACTTATGCGCTTCCCCCGTGCTGCTTCATGCAAGTTCATTTCTGTTAAGCATGACATTGGGTTGGACATGCATTCTTCATACAGTCTAGAAACTGCTACAAGCTTTTGTTTTTTTGATGTTGATTTCAAGGAAAGGCTTGATACTCTTTCATGCGTTGTCAATGCTGATAAGATGGTATATATACCTTTGAATTACATTCCAAATTCCAATCCTCAGACAATATTTTGGATTGTATTATTTCAGAATTGATTAGTTTTATTCATTGGTCTGTATCTGAATCTTCACAAACAGGTATCTGTGGTGCAATATAGAGCTGCTGTCTATTGGAACATTCTTGTTCAAATTGCACATCGTACTGCAAATTCAAAAATAATTGATGATAAGTCTTATATGGTCAGTTTCCTTATTTTTGTTTTTCTGCTAACAAATTCATTTGCATTTTTTATATAATTATTTGCTGACAACATTCTATATCTTCGACTTCAGCTCTTGCACAAGATATTTGATGAATTTGCCAGTCTTTGGTTGAGTACGAAAGTTTATGCAAAGTCAAAGAGCGATGTTGATGCTCAACAGTACAAGTTTAAACCTCGAGCTTTTCAAATTGAGAGTGTTATAGAAGTTGAATTACCAACAATTGCAAATTCATGTGCACCTGAAACATTTTTGGAATGGAAGGAATTTTCTTCTGATGAAAATTCTTCTGACAAAGTAATCCTTATATGAACTTCAAATGTTGTATCTTTTCTTTGTTGATTTCATCCTGTATGTTGGTTGTCTGAAATGAAATGTTTATTCAATCAGATGATTTCCTCTGAGGAATGTTTCACACTGGATGAAGAATGGAAGCAGCTGGAAGAGTCTATCCTCAGCCATGTGGTTCTCATTCACAATCGAATATTTGGATCTAGTGATCTAGTCCAGAAAGTGAGTCTATGTATCTTTGTCTTCTTTATAAATTCAAGTTAGAATATTGGTTTCTGATTTGGAATATCATATAAAACAAGAGAAAATAGAAAATAAAGTGGGGGGACTACTTTATTAATACACTTGTATAGTATAACTTTCTATTAAATGCTGTGATGAATCAATTATGACAAAAGCTTAAGCCATGAGTGAAAGCACGTCAATAGTTTTATATCTAATGTGTTATTTCCTGTAAGTTCTCTTTGGGGCTTGAAGTATGGTGGCAACATACATCAAACTTCAAACCACATATTTGTAGAAGCTTTAATACTATGTGATTATCAATTATTCCATAATGCTTAAGCAGTTGGGTAAAAGCACATGAACGATTTTATTTTCTGTAATTAATGATAGTATTATTTCTAGATCCATCCACGAATCACCATGTTTTGAGGAAGTTCAACACTATTTTCAGCATGGTTAACAGCCGTTACTAGTGCTGATTTGTGATGGATTTGCAATTTTTTCAATCCCCTGTAGTTATAACACTTCATTTTTGGTTCAGCCTGGAATTTTTGAAGTTTCTGATGAAGAACGGTTGCATTCCTTTATTAAGTCGTATTCATTGGGCATTGATTTAACCAGAGGTAATTGGCTTTACATTTTCTCTTTGAAGAAAGGATTTGAACTAATCATTGCTTGTAACTTGTCTCACATTTTCCATTCTTTATTGTTTTCTCAGGTGTCCACTCCACAAATTTGCCCAGTTTAGATGCTAAACTCATGCCAGAACACTTATTTTATCTCTGTTTAGACTACAGAAAGAAGTACCTTTTGTCTCACAAGTCTGCTACTAGATACAATTTTTATAAGGTTTGGCCTAACTCTGTTTTGGTTTTTTGGAGGCTTTGACTTTTTTACATTGCTGTTTTTGTAACAAAATCGTGACTGTGTATTCTCTACATTCTTTCCGGAGTGAAGGATTCAAATGCTCCTGAAATGGTACAAATGTTGAAAGTACTTGGACCTCTCCAACAGCAGATTCTTCCGCATATTAATGAGTGGGAAGTTCATAATGATCTTCAGAAAATTTTGGATGTAATTGACATGCTCTTGACTCTCCCATCAGATACTCCATTAGCGAAGGTAGTGAGCATGTACCAAATAGACTAACATTCTCTTATACAGAATCTACTGATAATGAGACAATCCTATATATGCCTTATATTTCGTTTGATGGAGAAACTCTTTTTTCTTCAACTCTGTACCTATTGAAAACGTTTTGGATATGTTTGAATTTTTCTGTATCGAATTGTAATGATTTTTTATCTTCTGTTGCTAATCAATTAGTTATTTGATGTTGGTACAATTTTCCTTTTTTAATAATATCAATTCTTAAGTATTTTCTAATATTCCTAAACAATGTATTTGTTTTAGTACTTTAACTCCAACTTTTGATCAATCCTTGATGGTTATCCATGTTTATATCATTTTATTTTTCTTCAACGACATGACTACTGAAAGCTTCTTGAATGTGCTCACATTTATCTTTATCGAATTGGAAATATGCTTTTTTGATTATATCCTCACGGTTGTTTTCTTTTGAATCCATGCTTGTTAAAATAGAAAGAAACACGTTTCATTCGTGACTTTACAGGTTAGTTTTAACTTTTCTCTCCTCTATAGGCTTTTTCAGGGTTGCAGTTTTTACTGCACAAAGCTCAAGTTATGCAAGAAAATGGTTCAAAGTTCCCGCTTTCAAGTATGTATTTTCTTTCAAGTGTTAAAGCTGCAACTGTGTTCTTTGGATTTATGATTTTTTATTGTGTTTAAATGAATTGTAGATCAACTCAAATCTGTGTACGATCTGTTGTCATCATGGCAAAAGATGGAACTAGATTCTTGGCCTGCTTTGCTTGACGAGGTGATGGATCAGTATGAGAATAATGCAGCGAAAGTAAGTTGCTTGGCTTTTCTTTTTAGTATTGTTGGTTTTGATACATAACTCGGAAGTAAGTCCTTGTCAAAATTTATCTAACTCAAATTGGCTTAGGAAAGAATTATCTTTTAGAATTTGGAAGAATCAAGAGATGTATTTGGCACAGAAGTTGTTGATCTTTATCTTATCTACTGTGTCATTAGAAGCATGACATTTCTAGTATTGAACAGAAAGTTTCTCCTGCTTTACCAAAACATGTTTTTATCATCTAAAGTCTGAAATTTTCATTAAAAACATATTTATCTGCGGAAGTTCCTGGAATATTTTGAACAAATCTCTGTCCTATCGTGGATTGGAGAGCTATGTCAAGACCTCATTGTTGGCCTTTTATTTAGTCTTCTTGTATGCTTTGTTCAAGGAAAAATTTGTATTCTAAAAATCTTCTTCTTTCATCACCCTTGCTTTGCCCCTAAAATTTTTTCCACTTGTGTCTGAGAAGTTCTACTTGTTGCATATGCATTCATTCCTAATACAAAATTTAGTTATTATTTCAAATTTTAATATTGTTTTGCATGTTATTTGGCAACTCTAGCATTCTTATACACATTGATTTTCCTTCTTAAAGCCAGACTGTTCTTTTTAAGAATGTCCAATCCAGTGTTATCAATAGGACCCCTTTGATGGAGTGGTGCAAAGTGGCCTTAGGATGCTACATGACTCAGCAGTGTGGTGTTTTGCTGTTTGTGGACTCATGGTGATGAGTTTCAGCTACCATTGTGGATAATCACATTTTTTTGTGGTTTCTCTTGTAGCTAGGAAAAATTCCTTTTTGTAGCCCTTCTTGTGTCATTGTACTTTGTTTTTGTGTGTTTTTGTCACAATTTCTGCTCATTTACATCAGTTCTGGGTTTCTGATGGGAGTAAAAGCGCCCAAAATCTCACCTCTTGTTTGAGAACTCGGCATTTTGGTGTTGTTATCTTTCTGGCTTCATTGAGGTCTTTATTACCCCTCTCTAGTGTTTCGAATCTAAGATTCATTATTATTTGTTTAGACCATGACTTTTTATTAAAAGTTGTGAACTTCTTCATTATGGGTAAATAATTTTATCAGTATAATATAAATTAATAAATTATTTATCTTGTATCTAAACCTTCTGTATAATGGCCATTCAACTATCTGCTATGCTGCTATAGTGTTTTTAGGGTTGGCCACTCCATGTGTGATACATGTTGATAACATTGTTTCCAAGTCCTTCATTTTGCTTTTGATTGTCTTATCTCCTTTAACTTCTTCAATAAAAGCAAAGGGTCTACTACTCGCATCTTTTTAATTTTCTTTAAGGGATGTAGTTCACTTCTATATATTTAGGAAATAGGATTATTTTTTATCTCTAATATTTTTGTTCAATATAAGAATATCACTTATTTGTTTCCCGATTTTGTTGCAGTTGTGGTTTCCTCTGTACTCTGTTCTTCTATCCAGCTCTTATGATATATCAATTATCCAAAGGCATGTTACAAAATTAAATTCAGTCTGTTTGCAGTTCATCCTTTGTAGATTTGGAGTTAGCTTTTTTTTTTTTTTTTCTGCTTTTGTATTTTGCAGCCTTGAGGACTTCATTCACTCGTCCAGTATTGGGGAATTCAAGAAACGTCTTCAGCTTCTCTTTGCTTTCCTTGGTCAAAATCATATCAGTGCATGTTTGCAAATTAGATCGAGGTATAATTTGTTTCTCTTGCAGTTAAGTTTTCTTGAAAGAAAAGGAAGAAAAGTCATGTAAGCCAGTAGAATATTTTACTTTACCATCAATTCCCTCAAAAATAAAATTCAATTTTCTTTTTACATATAGCATTAAATGTAGATTATTTGTCAAGTTAGCCTGATTTTAAAATTTAAATCTGAAACCTTTTCCTCATAATTAAACACTGCAGTTCTTGTCAGTTGGATCCGTCAACATTCTTGTACAATATCTTTGGATTTTATGTGCAGTTCTTACCAATGTAAGTTCCTTTAATTTATTGTTTCATCGATTTATTGTATATTTTTCTCTCTGGCCTTATTGTCTTTCGGTTAATTATGTGACTGACTGCAGAGTATTGAAGTATATTGATGCTAGTAGGAAAGAGGTTGGTATTGAACTAAGTAAACTAGTGAAACTATGTCGGTGGGAGCAGGGCAAGAGTTATTTATCAATTGAAAGCTTGAAAAAGAGTCGGCAGAAGCTTAGAAAGCTTATACAAAAGTATACTGTAAGTTTCAGGCTGTCTACTTGATTATGCAAAAGCAGATTTGAACTTGTGCAACTTTTTTTCCCTTTTTTCACTAATCCTTACTGGTTTAAATGTTATACCTTAACTTTTTTTGCCCACTAGAAAAATAATCAAGTTATTGTATTACAGTGCTCAAATAAATTTTTATAATTGCCACATATACTTTATTGGCTTCTTTCTAGGGCTTTGATTTCTCTTCAGTTTTAAAATCGTATACCCCCTAGAAATAGTTTATCAACTTAAATATAGTGATTGGTTGGATTAAATGTTCTTGCTGATCACTGATGGACCTCAGTGATATACTAATATATAGTCATAATAAGCACTGTTATTCGTCAATGTCAGCTGTAGATATTTTTTACTACTACACGCTGGCTTGGTACATGCATCATAAAGTACTTCAGTTCAAGTTATCTGGTTGAGGAACTTTACCTGATGTCCTTTGTGATGGGGTATGGGTTTGAGTATATTGGCGCTGCAGTTCTTTTGTGGATTTATATCAATAGTTTTGTAAAGAAGTCTTTGTTGGATATACAGAGGCATGGATGGACACTTTTGAGCTAAAACCAATAGCCTTTTCTCCTACTATCTCTTTTGTGTAGTTTACTTGCTGTAATGATCTTATGTTAATAGAATATTATACTATTTGAAACCAAATTATTTCTTTGGGCCTTTGGTGGATCTTCCAACATCTATAAGTTAATTATAAATATGAAGTTGTAGAACATTTTTGTATCTGAAGGGGAGACAATAGCAATTCATTTTTCTCATTGCAATTTGTTTGTTCCTAGTCTTTCATTTGGGCAAACTTTTAGTTTATTTTCCTCTCTACTATCCAGCACCTTGATTTTTCTTCTCATTATTAACTGAAATTTGTAAATGCTTCTTGAATTATGATATTCATATTTTGCTCTCTTATTGGTGAAGGATATCTTGCAAGAACCCATCTCTCTTTTCCTTAACCAAGAAGCTGCACAAAGAGGAGCAAAAGCACAATCTTTTCATGGACATAAGCCCATTAATGATGTTCTGAGCAAGGGTTTGGTTGATGGTTCTTTTGATTTGTCATTTTTCAGTGAAAACAGGTTATCTTCTGATGGGTATACATATAATGTAATCTTTTGTAATTTGAGTTGTTTTAACGTGTTTTTCCTGATGCAGGTTCATGTGGTTTGACAACTGTGGCAAGGGATTAGACAGTGCTTTGCAAAACTTGGTTCTTAATAAAACATCAGTATTGGATGTTATACCTTTACATCAGAAAGGTGTTGAAGGTTCCCCCTGCTGCTCTTGTTTTCCTGTCCATGTCTTTTTTATTTTGCAAGATTTTTTTTTTGTCTGGTTATTTTGTTGTTTGGAAATATTGAAACATAGTGATATCTATGCAGAAATTCAAAGCATATTTAGACCATGCAGTGATTCCCAGCATACCCTTTACCTGAAGGGATGGAAAGCTGTGTGGCATATGATTGAAAACATATATATCACAGCAGTTGACTATGGTAATCTTTGGAAGGAGGAAAAAAAGGGTCAAGGGAAGAGAAGAGCTTTGTCGGAGCTTCTTAAGCTTTTAGAAAGCAATGGGTTGTCTAGATACAAGTCAGCATATACAGCAGTATGAAACTTCGCCATTTGTTTTCATGGATGTCCAGATTACTTATCTAATAAAATTGCATTTTTATTTTTTTTCCTTTCTTTTATTTGAACAAATACAGGACCAGCATAAAACTTGGTGGTTCCTTCAGCTTTCTGGCAACATATCGTATTTACTGCTAACAAATATTAGATTACAGTGTGTAACCCCTAGAATTCCTGAAGTTGAAAATAAGAATAGTCCAGAAGAAAGTTTGCTTATGGAGTGGAAAACTGCTATTGATTATTACTACAAGAGTGTTGTGTCTGTGCTGCTTATGCAGCAGATATGCCTCAATCCGCACAAAGATATAACCCTTGAACAGGTGAAATGTCTTGTTCAAATTATTGGTAGTATTCATTTGATTTTCTTTGGCATTGTTTATTGTTTTCTTATTTTCCCTATGCATCTTTATTTAGTCTGCCACCCTGCTAGTTTTCTTCACATTGGAATGGCTTATTTATTTAATAATTGAATTTTTCATCTTTACAGTTTGCTTTTGTAATAGTTTCAGTGCTAGGAAGTTAGTATCAGACTTGCCTACCTGTTTCTGTGTGCCTTCTGAATCATATTTGGTTTCTGTAGGTTTACAGTTCTAGTTCTTTCCTCAATCAACTCATTCAGATACAACAGAAGCAACTCACTGCTGCCAGTGCATTTGATAAGCAATTGAAACGCTTTAGAGAATGTGTTTCTACTCTGGGGAAATTGTTTTCATTTTCCTCCACTGATAACAAAACAAGTTATATGTGCTCTATTATTCCAAAACAGTATGCTACGTATAAGTGCATGTGGCAACAAAAGGTAAGCATTATTATTAAATTTTATTTGGATATCTGTTTTTGCTAACGTTTTAGGTTTCTATATGAATACTTTTTTCTTGATAATACAGCAATTGTTTGATACTCTGTATGCTACATCACAAGAAGAATTGCTTTTACTGGGGATATTAGAAAGTAGCCATTTAAACACTTGCCAGAAAGCCAGACCTTTAGTCAGTCGGATGATTGCTTTCATTGAAGAATTTTTACCGCTGTTCTGTAAATCAAAGGTGCATATATTTTGTTTTTGGTTGTAAATTTCTTTAAATTTGTAGTAGTATCTACTCTCTTTTGATTCATGAAAACATGATTACAGGAATCGTTGAATGGCTACCTAATTAGGAGCTCCAAAGCTGTCACTGTAGTCACTTCTTCCTCGCATCTTTTCATTGTTACTCAAGAAATGGAGCAGCTGGTTTCTGAAAATTTCA
The DNA here is from genome assembly GCA_016859785.1 of Macrotyloma uniflorum. Lineage (NCBI taxonomy): Eukaryota > Viridiplantae > Streptophyta > Magnoliopsida > Fabales > Fabaceae > Macrotyloma > Macrotyloma uniflorum. The sequence goes on from BDMB01000015.1 coordinate 301,856, forward strand.
AGACTATAAGGGATTTTAAGGATCATTTTCTTGAACTACAGGAGCAAGATTTGGATAGGAGCACAGTTAGAGAAGTTCTGATTCAGCATTTTGAAGAAATAACTGACAAGGTACTTAGTATTTTGACTTATCCTTGTGAAACCTAGTATTCGAAAGAGAAAATTGGAGTTTAAAAAGATTTGGTCTACAGGCAAAATTGATCGAGGAAGAGTTTACAACAGCAACAAAGGGGAATTTCAATGAAGCAGATTTATCTGAAGATATATCTTGTGAAAGAAACTCTGTGGAGCTTAATGCCAGGTTCAATGAAGCCCTTAGGTCTACATATCAGCATCTTGCATCTGTATTGCACAATTTATCTTTGCCGAGCAATATTCCTATAGTTGACGAGTCCATGGTAAACATTGTTTCATGGGAATCACTATTTGAGTCATTTGTTACAAATCTTAGCTTGGACACATTACGTGAGAATCTTTTCAAAGCTTTTTCTTTGGGGGTAAGTTTTGTTTCTTTGCATGTCTTCTTAGTACTCTTTGTTGCTATATAATTAATTTGATGATACCTTTCCTCTGTAGGAGATGTTAGTGAATTCTTGTGACGATAAAATCAGCAGTTATTCATGTGTCGGAGCCCATTTTAAAAGTCTACATATGTTCATGGATCAAATAATAAACTTTGGTGATGAACTCATGAAAAATTTCTTAGCCATGCACAGATCAGTAAGCTTAATACTCTCCTCAATCTGTGTATACGATCATTTTTTTCCTATGATATACTGTATATCATGTAATTGACATATTCTCTATTTAGACAATATATCATTTTCTAAATTAAGTTGGATGATGTAGTTGTATATTTCACTTTGCAGGTATCAATAACAACACATGTTATTGCAAATATTTTAGCTTCTTTATTTTCAAAAGGTTTTGGAATGTCTCCTGAAGACCAGGAGGAAGATGGAACACTCAATACCACTGGAGATGCAAGTGGTACAGGCATGGGTGAGGGTGTCGGATTAAAGGATGTCAGTGATCAGATCGCTGAGGAAGATCAGCTGCTGGGGACACGGGAACAGGTTAGCTTTTTCGCTTATATATTTTTCTGATTTGGTAAGATTCTTCTCATATATCTGATTTCTATATAATGTACTTGTGTCAATACTGCAGCAAAATGAAAAGCAAGATGACTCCAATAAAGTCCCAAGTAGCAATAATACAGGGATTGAGATGGAAGAGGATTTTCAGGCTGATGCATTGAGCCTTAGTGAAGAATCTGGAGAAGATGATGATAATGATGACGAGGATGGGGAGCTTGAGTCTGAAATGGGACCCACTGGACCAGACAGTGAAGCAATGGGTGAGAAAGTTTGTGATAAGAATGAAGATGAAACTCCCAATGATACAAGAGAAAAGTATGAATCTGGACCTTCAGTTAAGGATAGAGATGGAAGCAACAGAGAGTTAAGAGCCAAGGATGACTCCACCACTAATGAACCTGGGGATGGTAATTGTGATGAAGGTGATGCTCAGGATGATGAAACCGTAATGCCAGATGATGTAGGTGATGGAGAGAAAGGAGATGAAGTGACAATGGACAAAGAAGCAGCATATTCTGATCCTACTGGGTTGAAGCCTGATGAGTTAGATCAAATGTCTGAAATGGATATGGATTTGGATTTAAATGCAGATGCAGATATGGATCCTGATGAGCAAGATAATATAGCTGAGAATGGAAATGAAGGGAAGCAGGATGAAGAGACTTGCTCCCCTGATGAACTTATGGAAGAGGCACATACAGAACTTGATGTGAACTCTGGAAAAGATGATCAAGGTCAGGACCAACAACAGAATACTGACATGCACTTTATGGAACCGAAGAAAGATGCATCTAAATCTTCGGAATTGATTAATGAGCAAGTTTCCCCTGCTGAATTAGCATCACTTTCGAAAGTTGATTGGCAGACATCTGGTTCTGAAAACGTAGCAGCTGAGTCAAATTTGTCTAATAGCCATCATGACTTTGACTCGACCCAGTTGGGAGGTTTACCTTCTAGTAGTATATCTGAAATGGATTTTAAGATGTCTGACTCGTCAAATAGTGGGGGATTTGGTGAAAATCAACCCAAATCTCATCATCATTCACAGAATGAGCGTTCATTTGTTCAGGAAAAGCATACTAATCCTCATCGAAGTATAGGTGATGCACTTGAATATCAGAAAGAAAGAATTAATGTATCTGGCGATCTTCAGGAAGATAACAGTGAGAAACATGATGAAATGGAAGATGACAATGCTGATGAGTATGGCTATGTTTCTGAATTTGAAAAGGGAACAACTCAGGCTCTGGGGCCTGCAACACTGGAGCAGGTTGATAGAAACATTGATGGTGATCAGCTTGATAAAGAATGTCTTGCTGGAGAAGATTCAAAGTTTCAGTTTGAGAAGGAAAAATCAGAAATGAATTCTGTAAGTAATTCTTCGTCAATCACCAAAAATGAAAAAAGGGAGCAAGTGAATCCATCAGCCGTGGAAACGTCGCAAGATGATGGATTAGCGCATCCTCTTACTAGTATAAATATTGATCTTGAAAATCGTTTGGAAGATTTGGTTTCTTTCAGAAGTTCATACTTGAGTGAGAGAACAGATCTAAGCCAGGTCTCTCTGCATGATAAAGACTTGGGTAAAGGTCAAGAACCTTGTGATGTACCTGATCATGTGAAAGATAATGCTACTGCTCTCTGGAGAAGATTCGAACTTAGCACGACAAAATTATCTCTTGAGTTGGCTGAACAATTACGCCTTGTAATGGAGCCC
>BDMB01000015.1:305599-316186 GCA_016859785.1 Macrotyloma uniflorum
GGATTTAGAACTTATAATTTGTTTCTTTTTTATTAAAATTATTGCGCATGTGTGGAATATGCTTGCGAGAGGATCTAAGACTAATCTAGGTCTGTTTTGGCTGAGGAACAGATGATATCCAATTTGACATTCGGGCAAGAGAATACTATTGCTGATGAGCCAGTTGTTGACCTATTGAAGTACCTAACTAACAAACTAGATACTGCAGTTGTAAAAGCTCGACTTCCGTCTGGACATAACCCACTACAGCAACTAGTTTTAATAATTGCAGATGGTCGATTTCATGAAAAGGTACTCGATAAAAAATTGCTTTCATACTTTTTCCTTTTTCGTATTTATCTGTAGTCTTAACTACTGAACTCTGTCACTCATCTTCAACTTCAATTTTTTCAGGAGAATTTAAAGCGGTGTGTCAGAGATGTATCAACTGGTAATCGAATGGTTGCTTTCTTGCTTCTAGATAATACTCAGGATTCAATTATGGATCTGAAGGTATTTTCTCCATTATGCTTAAATGTTTTTAAATTGAGTAGTATAAGCAACTTTATTCTCACTTATCATGACGTTCTGGACTGCAGGAAGCTTCTTTTGAGGGTGGGAAGATGAAATTTTCTAAGTACATGGATTCCTTTCCCTTTCCCTACTACATTGTTCTGAGGAACATTGAGGCACTGCCTAGGACTCTTGCAAACCTATTGAGACAGGTTAGTTTGAGTTTTTTCCCCCTTTCTTTGAGGCAGAAATATAAATAAATGAAATTTTGGTTAACAAAGTGAGTTATATTTATTTTCTTGTGCTTATTCAGTGGATGGAGCTTATGCAGCATTCAACTGGTTGAGTACTTTTATGGAGCAAGTTCAATTTTGGCGGAGCGTGTCTGCTCCCTATTTTGTATTTAGTAGATTATAAAATTGTACATACAGTTGAGTGTATAGATGCTTCTTTGACTAGGAACATCATGCTACCTGTACTTTCGACATGATAGCAAAAGCGTCTTTTCCACTAATTTTTAATTTGTATATAGATTGTGTACTACTGCAATTTAAAAGTACAGATGTTGCAAGTATTTGCAATGTAATCCTCAAATTACTCTTGAGATAAATACAAGTTTATAAGTTAGTGATTTATATTTGAACTTTTTTTTATTAACTGCCAAGTTGTAAAGGATCATTCTTTTAAAAATGACTTGTTTCAAGTGATTTAGAATCGATTTAAAAATGAGTGAAGCACCGATTTGGTCATTAAAATTGTAAGGGTTTATCAAAATGGTCTATATAATTTATAAAATGGTAAAAATGTAAAGTATCTGTAAAATAAAATAAAAAAAAACAATTTTCGAGTCCTGAAATTAGAAGTTATCAAACCATTTATGATTTGAATTTGAAATGGCAACCCAAGATTTTTAAGATTAAAAAACTTAGTTTTTGTGGCCTTTACTTTGTAATTCTAATTTTTAAGATTTTGTTTCTGTAAATTTTTTAATATACATATGAAATGTTATATTTTATATTATTTTCATTTCTCTAAAATTTAAAATAATTTTTAGATCTTTTATTAGTAGTGACGATAATGTGTGTGATGATGGTTTTAATACATGAACTTTGTAATTAAAAATAATTTTGATTAAATATATAATCAACATTATGATAAAATCATCATCCTACGTAAATTCGTTTATCTATCTATATTACGTATATAACTTCTGAAGTTAGATATATATATTGCAACAGATGTAAGTTGCTGAAAGAAAAATATAGCCACCTTGGGAATTGACGCCACTAATGAGAAAATATATTTGTAAAAATCGATATACTTTCTGCATTATTAGAAAAATCATATAAAAAATTATACATAAATTCATTTTAAGTTGTGTAGAAGTTTATTTTTTTATTTCAAGAGAAAAATTCTAAAAAGAAGGGAATAAGTGGCGTACCCCATATTCAGAAAACCTGAGAGGAAACAGAGAAGAATATTGGTGCAACATGTAGAGATTTGAAATTAAATAAAAAAAGAAGAATATTGTGTAAATTTATTTTATTAATACATATCTATAGTTATTAGTCATAGTCTTACTCTTGTGTCATATTGTGGTGTATTAAAGATAATTAAGATAGTAAAGAGCTGACTAAGTTTCTGATATATATAAACTTAATCATTTGTATTTAAGATTTTTTATAATATTTTATTTAATTAGTTATTTTCTTTATATATATAATATAAAAATTTATTCTAATAGAATTGATTTAATTTATTGTATTATTAAAGATTATTTATTTTTTATATGAAAAGATAGGTTAGAGATCTTTTGTATGGATTATGATGTAAGTTGAAAAGATTTTTTTTTTATAAATATATATTTAATTATTTGTTATTTAAATTAATTTTAGAATATTTTTATTATGTTTTAGTTTTTTAAATATAATTTAAATTAAGAGAAAAATATTTATTATTTAAATTTAGGAGGTTAAGATTGAAATATTATTAGTATTTTATATATTATTATATTTTTAATATATATATATATATATATATATATAACATATGCTCATAAAAAGAAAATCAATTTAAGGTACTTTTCAGAAGAAATTAGAGATAAATGACGACAAAAGTATCCAATTTGTTAAAATCAGTGCAGATCATTAAAAGTGAAGAAGAAAGTTGGAAATAATTGAAAATATGGAGATATTCTGAAGATAATTTTTGTTATTATCTTTTATCTTTTATCTTTCATCTTTCATCTTTTATCTTTCTGCTGCAACCAAATGGCCTATATAAAGAACGTGAGACGCAGCTCTAAAGGAAGATAGAACATACAACTTTCTACATAGGAAAGAAGGAAGAAACTGTTAGGGTTTCTTTATTTTCAATTATGTTTGGGAAGCGGGCTACCATGAGTGGCTAAGGTACTTTTGTATAGGGATTGGGTTTGAATTGTAACTTCTCATTACTCTTCTGCATCTATGTGATTCTTTGTTTTGATTAGGGTTTTGGTTGTGCACATTTATTTTATATTTTGAACAAGTATTTTTGTGGGAACATCATATCTTTTTTGATCTCAACCCTAACCCCCCAATTTACCTAATTTTGGGAACGAAATTAGGATAATTGGGTTTTACGAAATCTGATCTTATTGCGAAAATTTCTATTGATCTTCTAAAGGAATTGAAAAAGACTTTGAATATTTTTAGGGTTTCCGATCAAGGGATTGACGGAAACTAAATTATTATTTTGATAATCAAAAGAAAGCATTACATTTGATTGCTTATGAGTTTTGAAGAGATCACACGATAATCCGATTCCTATACACTTTTATTATTATTGCAATTTAATCCAATTTATCGTATTCATTCTTACTTCATATTTTCAATATCTACTCTATCAAATCTGATAATACACGAAACCCCTACGGGCATAATTTTTCCAAATCCTTGAGTTCGATACCCTAATTCGGTACACTTGCCGAAAGGTTTTTTTTGAAATCTTAACAAGTTTTCTGGCGCCGTTGCCGGGGATTTGGTTTAAAATTGTGCCATTAGAGTTTTGTGTATTTGATTTTCTTTTAAATCTTCCCTTCTCATTCTTCATTATATCTTGTTTGGATTGACGCCCCCCTGTATTTGCTTTGTTTGTTTATACGAGGTCAAGGCAATGATTGAATTTATGGCTGCAAGTGATCATTATGATCGTCATTATGATCGAGTCGTTCCACCTAGAAGAGGAATACTGGAGCTTAACACTCAGAATGCACTCCTTGCTCAAAACAAGCTCATCTCTCATCAAATGGGGGAAATAACTAAGAGGCTGGATAGGATGGAAGTTTCAAGATGCCATCAGGTGGAGACTCAATAGAAGTACACATGTACCTTTTGTGAGGGTAACCATATCGATGAATACTGCAATGCAGCCGAACTCGATGCTCTTGAAGAGGCCCATTATGTCAATACTCAGGGTCGGCAAGGAAACTTTCACAACAATTATAACTCAGGATGGAGGCCACAGAAACAGTTGCAATCATATGGGTGGAGACAAGACACAGCAGGATCGTCGAGTCGACCTCGTGAGCAGTATCAAATACAACCTTATCAGCAAAAAGAGATACAACCTTATCAGCAAAAAGATAGGTTAACTAAACTTGAGGAAGGTCTCCTTGCCCTAATGAACCAACAGAAGAATCAAGAAGAAGGTCTTTTTGCCCTAATAAACCAACAGAAGAATCAAGAAGAAGGCATCCTTACCCTCATAAATCAACAGAAGAATTCAGATGCTGCGGTGAAGAATATTGAAGTGCAGATAGGACAACTGGCAAAGCATTTAGCGGAATAGCAAACGGGAAATTTTTCCGCAATTACTTGTACTAACCCAAAGGAACACTGCAAGTCCATCACTACCCGTAGTGGTAAGGTGGTGGGAAGAGATGTGGGAGAATCCATGAACCAGAGTGAGGAGGAAGAGAAAGAAGAATCTTTAGAAGAAAAAGAAAAAATACAAAAAAATGAAGAAAAACAAAAAATAAAAAAAAATAAAGAAAAAGAAAAAATAGAGTGTAAGTGGCAGAAAGAGAGGGGTAAGAAAATCATCCTGAATACACCCCCTCTACATGTTCCTTATCCACATGCTCCTTCACGGAAAGATAGGGAAAGACAATTCTGCCGGTTCATGGACATCTTCAAAAGGCTCCAGATCAACATACCATTCATTGAGGCTATGGAGCAGATGCCAACCTACGCAAAGTTCATGAAGGAGCTACTCACAAAGAATCTGAGGTTTGCTGATGAAGAAACCATAGAACTGGCAGTTGGGTGTAGTGCAATCATCCAGAAATCTTTGCCTTTCAAATCTAAGGATCCTGATAGCTTCACTATTCCTATTACCATTGGTCCAGTACAGGTTGAAAAAGCTCTATTAGATTTGGGGGCAAGTATTAATTTGATGCCTCTATCCATGCTCAGAAGGATTGGGGATATGGAGATTAAGCCAACCAGAATGACTCTACAGTTGGCCGACCGTTCTATGAAGTTTCCTTATGGGATAGCTGAGGACGTGTTAGTAAAAGTTGACATTCTTGAAGAACAGCACGCGTCAAGCTAGTGACGTTAAACGAGCGTTTGCTGAGAGGCAACCCAGTAATTTCTTTCCCTGCTTTTGTTTTCTTTTTGTTTGTCACATTTGAAGTGTTTTTGTTGATTAGTTTGAAGCTTGGCGCTCAACTGCCCTCAATGAGTCTTTCCATCAGTAATACCTCTATGTGCCTTACATGTTTCTTTGGTGAATGCAAGTGGTGTATGGCAGTTACCATGAGAGGAGTTAAATCAGTGAAAATAAGACTCAGAATGGCTTAACCAGTGAGAAGAGTACCTAAACACTATTGAGAGTGATATCATTACAGGTTTGTGACTGTTATTGTTTGAGTCTTGCTGATTGTGTTATTGGGCAAAGTTGGATATGATGAAGGCATGTTTTTGTTCTCTAAATCAGACACTAGGGCCAAATAGTCAACCTTATAAAATTTGAGAAATTTTTATCCTTGTTTTGAGCCCGACCAAATGTTTTTACCCTGTAAGTCACATATACAAATTGTTTCCCTACCTTTTCATTTGAGTGTTCACAAGAAACTATGTTAAGTGTGAAACAGTGGAAATTTTGGAAACATAAAGGTATAGAAGAAAAGGCTCTCTTATAAAGGTCAATGTGAAATATGAAAAATTTTTCTCTTAAAAAAAAAAAAAGAAAGAAAAAGAAAGAGGGACAATTAACAAAGGGGATTGCAGTGTTTATCATAGTTTCTTGACACACTCAAATTATTGTGATCCTAGTAAAACTAGAATTTTTTTGATAGCCCAGCCTTATTATAAGCCAAAAAAAGACATTTTGATTCAAACTTTGTCTAATCAGTATGAAAAGTTGAGACAGGTAACAATGATGGTCAACTTGCATGTTTTAATTGAAAAGAGAGAAACAGATTCCAGACATCGAGGGAGGAGTTCTATGTTGATTATTCTGATTAAGTCCACTATTCACTTGTTGCACTCCAATTATGTTGATTGTTTCACAGACTTGCAGTGATCTTGGATACTTATGCGATATGAAGAGAATTCTCGATTATGTACGATGACTCAATGTTTTCATGCATGTAAGAGTGAAGTTGATTAATACACTTGGGGTACAAAGTTATTGCTTGAGGGCAAGCAATGTCTAAAAAGGGGAGTTGTTTGTTAAGTGTTTATATGCTCATAAAAAGAAGATCAATTCAAGGCACTTTTCAGAAGAAATTAGAGATAAATGACGACAAAAGTATCTAGTTTGTTAAAATCAGTGCAGACCATTAAAAGTGAAGAAAGTTGGAAATAATTGAAAAGATTGAGATATTCTGAAGATAATTTTGTTATTATCTTTCATCTTTCATCTTTCATATTTTATCTTTCTGCTGCAACCAAATGGCCTATATAAAGAACGTGAGACGCAGCTCTGAACGAGGATAGAACATACAACTTTCTACACAGGAAAGAAGGAAGAAACTATTAGGGTTTCTTTCTTTTCAATCATGTTTGGGAAGCGGGCCACCATGAGTGGCTAAGGGACTTTTGTATAGGGATTGGGTTTGAATTGTAACTTCTCATTACTCTTCTGCATCTATGTGATTCTTTGTTTTGATTAGGGTTTTGGTTGTACACATTTATTTTATATTTTGAACAGGTATTTTGTGGGAACATCATATCTTTTCTGATCTCAACCCTAACCCCCCAATTTACCTAATTTTGGGAACGAAATTAGGATAATTGGGTTTTACGAAATCTAATCTTATTGCGAAAATTTCTATTGATCTTCTAAAGGAATTGAAAAAGACTTTGGATATTTTTAGGGTTTCCGATTAAGGGATTGACGGAAACTAAATTATTATTTTGATAATCAAAAGAAATCATTACATTTGATTGCTTATGAGTTTTGAAGAGATCACACGATAATCCGATTCCTATACACTTTTATTATTATTGCAATTTAATCCAATTTATTGCATTTATTCTTACTTCATATTTTCAATATCTACTCTATCAAATCTGATAATACACGAAACTCCTACGGGCATAATTTTTCCAAACCCCTGAGTTCGATACCCTAATTCAGTACAGTTGCCGAAATTTTTTTTTGAAATCTTAACATATTAATAAAATATTATTAAATATCTTTCGCATATGTCTCTTATATTTCTAAAAATATTTTATAAGCACAAAAACTATCATTTTCAACTCACACAACGCCTACAACCTACAATAACTATCCAGAGAACTTTAACTTACATTTTCATTCTCACAAGGTCGAACCTCAATCCTAATTTTCGGGGGCTCGAATTTGAACCATCACATAAATTATGTGACACTGTCCATCGAAATCAAATTCTAACTCTACCTTCACAAGCTCAAACTCAAACCCTAATCATTATCTACATGAGCTTGTTACCTTCACGAGTTCAAACCCTAACCATTATTCACATGATGAGGTTGCTAAACATTGTAACCTTAACCATGATGCTTCGTTGACTCCAACCCCCAAACACTATTCATTTCCTCCTCACCAACTATTGTTGTCTTTTCTCTGGTCTTAACCCGTTAAAAGCATACCTAAGGGTTTTGATGTGAATCATGTCTGATCAAATTGAAGTTGTTTCCTCTAATAGGATCGTCTTACATTGGGGTTCACTTGAATACTATGATGTTATAGATTTATGCAGCACTATTTATAGAGTTTGAGAAATGGGTGCTTCAGGCCCAATCTTCGAAACCATTCTCAAGTTACCTTCAGATTCTCAAGCTAGTTTCAGCTTAGAAATTGTAAAATGAGAAAAAACTACTTTATACTTTGTTCAAACTCAAATAAGTTATATTTATAGAGTTTCTTATATGAGAGGTACATTTTGTCAAAAATCCACTATAGAGTAAGTTCAATTGGTTCAAACTTATATAGAATTATTGATGCGATTATTAAATTGTATTGGTACGGTCCTTGATGCATCTCTTCTTGGTGCTTCTCCTTCTCCAGACTATTCATTGAGGATGACATTCATACTCTCTGTAAATATTCTAATATATCATTTTATTCTTTGGAAATGTTCATGAGTTCTTCAAACATTTTATTTTTATTTGTAAGCTTTTCAGGCTAACTGATTTATTTTTATACACTCTCAAAGAATATAAATAATCACTTAACTTAACTAGTTATATCAATCTTTAAATATGAAAGTATAAAATGTCAACCTTTTAGAGTAATATGTTTTAATTTAAAATTAATTAAAATTATTCAAATTTAAGATAATTTAATTTGAAGTTAATTTAATTATGTTATGAAAAATCTTATAATTATATTAATTTATCTATATTTTATATATTTATGAGGTTTAATATTTTTAACAAGAATTTAATAAAATTAAAAAAAAATAGTGACCAATTTAGTAATTCATTTCAGTTTTTAAAATCATTTATTAAAATAATTATTGATTTCTGCAATAGATTTGATGAGTGATTTTGATCATAGATTTATTAATTTTAATTATAATTCAATTATTAATTTCAATCATTAATTTTGGTTACAAATTTAGTATAATTTTATTCATAAATCATTGATTTTATTCATAAATTCACTCACTAATTTCATTGTTACGATTATAAATTTAATTATTAATTTCAATTGTACTCAATTATTGATTTTATTTATTTTTTTTCACTAATTCCATCACTATTAATTAGTAAAAAAATAATCAAAATAATTATTATTTTAATTAATCAATTTTATTGTTTAATGACTGAAATTTTTTTTAGTATAATGCAAAAATTTATTTATAATATTTGTTTAGTGAATTCATTATCAACTCGAATAAAAAACTCTTTTTAATTCGATTATGAACTTGAACAAAAACCTTCAACTAAAAATTAATTATCTTAACATCGTGTTTATTTATGTTGCTAAACCGAAAGAATGGCAAGAATAATAGATGTGTGTTTTCTAATTGTAAGAAACTATCATCTATCCACGTTAGAAGTTAGACTTTGAAAATTGCAACTTGAATTCTGGAAAATCTTTCTTTTTATTGACAACTTAAATTAATATAATGTCTAGTTTATTGAAAATTATAGATTAACGTATACATCACATCATTTCATTAGATTACGTATTTATCCAGTTCACAAGCTCATCATTTTCTTCCACCTCTTGAATTTAACACCATTTTAAAATATGGCTTGACTTTGAATATTGCATAAAAAAAAAAAAAAATCTAACTCTCCAATCACGTAGAACCAAACTCAGAATTCTCTACCGGAAAGTTTCACAGAAAATATACGTTCTCAATTCATTATCATCAGGCTTGCCCCGAAGAAGTTGTATACATATATTAATGGAAGTGTGAAGGAAAAAAATACATGCTCCTTAAGATAAAAGATTTGAACAATGGATGGAATGTCATTACCAACAAGCATGGTGGCTCCAAATGGAAAGCATGATGAACGTAATTGGATGGAAGAGAAGAGAGGGTCTCTAATGGTGGTGGCCACAGTTATTGCAACCATAACTTTCCAAATTGCCATAAACCCTCCAGGGGGTGTTTGGCAAGCAAAAGCAGATAGCGACCAAGGTTGTGAATCTGGTGAATGCCAAGCAGGTACTTCAATCTTAGCCTCTGGTAACAACCAGCAAAGGTTAAAATATGAGATATTCATACTCTTATGTACCATTTCTTTCTCTGCATCTCTCACCACAGTCATATTACTTCTCTGTGGAGTTCCCCTTCGTAACAAGCTTATTATGTGGTTCCTCACCATAGTTATCTTCATCTCAGTGGTTTGCACAGCTGGTGCCTACGCGATTTGTATTTGGATGATATTGGACCCTCTTAACAAAACAATTGGACGCATCACCCTTTTATATGCAGTGTTTTGGGGAGGGTTTACTGTTTTGATGTGCGTGGCAATCTTATGTCGCTTTGGGTTTTGGTTTCTGAAGAGGTTCTTCCGCTTATTGTGTTCCTGCTAGAATATTGCAGGATCTGTTTCAGCTTGGTTTAAATTTATAGTAATAATATTGTGTATCTAAGTTTCAGTAGTTTAGGGATTAATGGAGTGTTTCAGGTACTGGTGTGCTCATTTCGTACTTCTATGATTCAAGAGTCGAATAAACCAAATCATATTACTTCTTCAAAGATTTTTATTGTTAAGGAAGTCTTTCCATGATGTTGATTTGTAATGCTTATATCACCTTATTTGATACGTATTTGTGTAAAAAAATATAGGAGAAAATCTACATCTCTGTTTTAATTAATACAATTTCACTAAATATTGATTTTGAGATTAAATTTGATATAATATCAAAGTTGTTTTCTATTATATATTTATGGAGAAGTGATATTAGCAGGAGAAAACTCATCTATATCAGTTTATAAAAGTACAAACTTATATATTTGTTAAACAACTTCATTTAGTATTAATTGATTTTGAGATGAAATTTGACATGTATAAGTTTTGATTTTTTTTTTTTTTATAAAAGTGTTTATAATACGATATCTTATACTTAGTCAACATAATTAGTTTATTTTTGTAAACT
>BDMB01000015.1:318719-356877 GCA_016859785.1 Macrotyloma uniflorum
TATATATATATATATATATATATATATATTAAAAATTATGCAAGACATATATGTTATGTCTGAATTTCAACAACTTATTTATGGTTGTTCTAAGTATATTCACTTTCTGTAACATACCAAAAAATTATCATCATCTACAAATGAATAGCTAAATTATCTCTTCATCATGGTTTCTTATGTTTTTGTTGTTGCTGTCAGACCTCCCTTTAACCTTTTTTACTTCACTATCTCAAGATTACATGACTTTATCTCAAGATTTTACTAAAAATTTTACTAAAAATGAAAAAAAAAAATTGATACTTTTTTTCAACAAGACTGTAAACTAAACAGTAGATTTCTGAAAAAGCAAGAAAAATATTGTAATAAAAAAGTTTAGTTTCAAATTATTTCTTATAGAATTTAGTCAAAAGATCATCATTTATTCAGTCAACTAGAATTAATATTATTGTTTTCAACGATCTTTTAATTGTACTTTTTAATTATGCAAATAATATAAGTATAATAACAATAACAAGTTACCAATTTGTAAGTAGACCATTAATTTGTGTATAGTTATCATTGAAAGTCTCTAGTATCGTGAGGATGGTGAAAGTCACCTTTCTTAGATCTCTTTTACAAAAATAAGCATCCAATATGACTTTCAAACCTTTTCTCTCTCCCCCCACTTTTTTTTTTTCCACCATGATCTTATCTCCTTCCAAAAATGGTTTCTTCGATACATATTTAATGCTTTTGAATATTTGTACCTATATCTGAGGCTTTCAAGCTTTGATTTTTAGGAATAAGTGGTTGCAAAGCCTTCCATGTAAGTTGGGTTTAATTCAATATTATATTCTTGTGTCATATATTCGAATAATTGTGCACTCACTTCTCAAGTATTGATTCATCTTATCTTGATGGGGAATGAACTTGATTCAATATAACCTCTAAATTTAAGTATTTAATATAATTTAGTTTACAGAACAAATATATTATTAAGAAACATAATAATTATTTAAGAAAATATAATTATATTTTTAACTTAAAATTTTAAAATTCTAAAATTATAAATTTATAAATTTATAAATTTATATTAAAAAATTTATATCAACTAAAAAAATCAAATTAATATATCATCTAATTTTATGAAAATAAATTACACGTTATATTTATATATTATTTAATTTTTTTATTTATATTTTTTTCATTTATAAAATTTTACCTCATTTTAAATTCTAGCACGTATAACATCGAATATAAAGTTCTAGTTTCTTCATTTTGAGTTTAGGTAACAACTAGATGTTTTAATTACTTCATTTTGTGTGGTGTTCTTTTGTTATACATGGCAATTAGATTTAATCAATTAAAAATGTTCACAACTTTATTTTTGTTCTTGCAATTAAAAGATTCTTAATGCCCCAAAGAGGACATATTCTTCCAGCACGAAAGTAACTCCACTATTAAATCCTGGCTTTTTTTTTTCCTAAACTTTCTTTAATTCGTGGAATAAATGTACTGGAACTTATTATAAATGACTAATATTTTCCTTTTCCTAATATTATGTTTAATCATGAAAAATATCTAAAACTTTTGGGTTTAGATGGAAATTAAGTTCATTACACGTATATTTCTACGTCCAAATTCATCTCATTACTCTTTTTTTTTTTTTGAGAAACTTTTAACAAAAATGGGATGTTCACAAGTAGACAAAAATTGATAATGATAATATATTATTTAATAAATATATTTAAAATTAAAAATCGAATTTATTATCCATCATCGTTAAATTATATTTTTTATTAAATAAATTTGTAAATAATATTTAAAATTAATAAAAAATATAAATTTTCTTATAAATTTATTATAAACTTTTTATTATTAATAAATTTATAAAAAAAAATTCACATAAAAATTTTTTTACATAAGATATTTTTTTATACAAAATAAATTTATAATAAATTTTTATAAAAATAAATGTATGAGAAATATTTAATAAATAATTATTATTTTTTAATTGTAAAAAATATTTTAATAAATAAATAATGTTATTATTGTAATGTTTAAATAAAAAAAATGTTGAACTAATAATTAATAATAAAAAAAGTTTCTAATCTTATCCTTTTACATAAGATAAAATAATTTATTAAAACCATATAGTACGAAGAACACCTTGTACATTACGTCAACAAAATGACATAAGCAGAGAGACACACTTAGCAGTGGATTTAACCACAATTTTGAAAATAATATCCTTATGTTATAAATGAACAATTTTTGCATCTATAAATACATATGTCTTTGATCGCCTCAGAAGCATAGTTCCCATTCACTTTACTTTGTGAGCTACCATACCAAACAAGCAAAGGTATCTCAGATTTTTTTCATCCCATATTCATAGTCTATTTTATTTATTTATTTATTTATTTATTTATTTATTTTTTATTATTATTATTATTATTATTATTATTATTATTATTATTATTATTATTCATCTATTTATGTAAAACTTTAAAGTGGTAGAATTTAATTATTAACTACTTTGTACATAGGACAGAATCATCCTAATTTTTATTTTTATTTTTCAATTTTTATTGTAAATATTATTTATCTAACTTAAATTTTCATATTTTGAAATAAAAATAATATATGTATATATATAATTTTCAGAAATAGAAATCAAAACTAAATTAATATATAACAATTGTACTTGATAAAATTAAGTCAAAGACAAAAATAAATAAATAATTAATAAACCACTTCATAAACCTTAAATATATATATAAAGTGAAATTAACTTTTATTAGATAAACATAAAATTGATTTATTTCAATGAACCAATTTTATAAAAATAAATTAAATTTTTTTATATAAAAAAAATTAAAAATATATAAAAAATTAAATAATTAATTAGATAATTATATTTTTCTTTAGAAAGATTAATTGATTATTGATTGATGAAGAAATGATTATTAAAGGAAATTAAATTTAAAACCTATTTCTAATAAGTTATTGATGAATTAATTAGACTTACGTGTAGTTGTTATTTGGTTGAAGGGATGAACATTGAAGGAGAGGAGAAAGAAGAGAGAAAAGAGATGGGAAAATATGTGAGAAAGATAGGGGACTGGCTGTCACATAAGGATAAGGATAAATGGTTGAAGGACATGAGAGGTAACCTGTGTTTGGTGGCTACAGTAATCGCAACAATGACCTTCCAAAGTGCTCTGAATCCACCAGGTGGGGTTAGACCAGCAAAAGACCATGGAGGAGAGGTGGATTGTCCAGAAGAGATGTTTCCATGTCCTGGAGAATCAATCCTAGCTTACCGCTTCAGTGATGATTATACAAAGTTCCTTATTTGGAACACAACTTGTTTCATATCATCTTCAGCTGTTTGTCTCTTGCTTGTTAGTGGATTCCCTCTAAACCGCAGATTTTTCACCTGGCTTTTGTCAATAGGAATGTGCATCACCACCACCAGTCTGGCTCTTACCTACATGTATGGTGCTCAAATGGTCACCCCTGATCCTGTTTGGGACACATCCACATCCATGTTTAAAAAAGTTATTGTTATTTGGGTAGCACTGCTAGTACTCGTCGCTTCAGTTATTTGCCTCCGCCTCTTTATTTGGATTCTCACTCGACTCAATGCCAAAAAATCTATAATATGAGATTCCAAAATGTTTTTTTATTCAAGATATTTATTTCATACTTATAATATTTACATTCAACCAATTATATTCGACCAATAATTTGAATGTAAATATGATATTTTCAGTTCAATAAATATCTTGAAAATAAAAAAATGCATTTCATATATTTTTACATATGTATTTTGAGAGACCTAAAGTCTAATTTAGAACATTATGTAGTAATTATATATAATTAATAAATAAATTTTCATGTCTTTCAAGCTCTATATATGTTATCTATATTATTGCATAGTGATGTTTGGTGTAAGTTAATTATTTGAATTTATTTTACAGTTTTGGTATCTCTCACCTTAAAATATTAATATATTTGATAACATATTTAACAGCTTGCTTAATCCAATATTTGGGTTTTAAAAATTATGAGATGTAACAACTATAAAATATAATAAAATTCATAATAATTTTTTTATAAGAATCAATTTATATATTTAGAAGAAAAAAAATGTTACAGTTTCTTTTTATTTCAAAGAAAATATGTACATGTATTTAAATATACGTATAGAAAAGAAAGATGTATTTATTTTTAAAAAAAAATTAAAATAATTTATTTTTATCATTAATTTTCTTATAATTTAAAATAATTGAAATAAATTAGTATTTTAAATATTTTATTATCAAAATTATATATATATATATATATATATTAATTTTATTAAAAGAGTAATTAAATTTTTAGGAAAACTATTTGTATATTTGAATTAAGACGGAAAGAATATATATTTTGAAAAAATAATTAAGTTATAACATAAGTTATTTTTATTAAATAATAAAATTGTTAGATAATATTATGTATTTATTTTTAAAAATAGTTTAATCTTATATTTATGTTTTATATTTTTTATTTTTATTAAAATTATATTTTTTTAATTTCTTTTATTTATTTATTTTTCTTATTTTTATATTAATATGATATCTAAAATTTGCTTGAGTTAGAGTTGTATAAACAAGTATATTTCAAATTTAATTTAATCCTATCATTTTGTGTAATAATTTGATAATATGTTTTGTTATATTGTTTTTTAGTTTATTTTTTTTATTTTTTATTATATAATTAAATATGACTGATAAAAAAAGAGAATTTTATATATTCAATTAGTTTATTTTTTTGAGTAAGTAAAATTATTGAGTTTTGTAATGAAAATTATTTTAAAAAACAAGACAAGGTAGATTATGTTGATAATTTTTGTTTAACCTTCGTATGTAGAAGAGTTGGACAAAAATCATTATTTCCATAAATAATTTTATAATTATATCTTATAAAATATAATTTGATTAAGGATGTTCGAATTACTTAAAAGATTTTATGTAGATAATTTTATAAATTAAAAAAGTAACTCATGAATAATATAAAAATAAGTAATTATAAGATATATTCATTATTAACAATAGGAAAATACATATCTATATAAAGGAACTCTGCTAGAAGAAGTATATTTCCTAATTATTTATTTTGATATTTTTTATGTTATACTTTGTAATTAGTCAATTTGTTTCATATTTTTAAATATTTTTATGGTATTTAATTTCAGAATTTTTTCTTTCTCTCATCATCTTTTTTATAATTGTATACTTACTTTAATATTAATTAGATAAGTGACCTTATAAATTTTAAATCTACAATATATTTTTATATTTTTCTATAAAATTTATCTTTTAAAAGAAGAAAAAAATAAGAAATTATTTATCCTTATTATATTAAAATTAAATATCATATTATGATTCTAACTGTTGAGATTTGATTAAATTAGATTTTTTTACATAAATTTCTTTTTCTAAACCAAATTTTATATATTATGATAATAAAATCTATTACAAATTTTCCACCACCATAAATTTGTAGGTAAAAAATTAGTAGGAAATTATTTTTCATAAAAAATTTCTCACAAATAAATTTATGGAAAATTTTCCACAAATAAATTAATTAGAATTTTTTCATAAATAAATTTATAAAAAATTTCTCACAAACAAATTTATAATAAATTTTCATAAAATAAATTTATGAAAAATATTTAATAAGTAATTATTTTTTTCATAAAAAAATTTGTAAAAAATATTTTATGAATAAATAATGTTATTATTGTAATTTGTAATGTTTGAAGAAAAAAAATGTTGAATTAATAATTAATAATAAAAAAATGCTAATCTTATCCTTTTACGGTTAAAATATTAAGACAAAAACAAACATATTATAATAAGATATGATTTTCTAGAAAAGCTTGACTTGTTCTTTAGCCTCCCTTTTTTTTAAATAAGTGGCAGAGCATATCTTTTTACACTAAATATGACAGATTTTCTTAGGAATATATAATTAAGAGAGGGATTACAGGGATTTGTTGTTATAATAATAATTACCAGAAATTCCTAACAGATAGTTTATAAAAGATAATAAAATATATTTATGTACATTAACATCCCTCAAATTGATGTTCATAAGTCAACTAGCAATAATTTACCAACAAGAAACTAATGGCGTTGGCGCCAAGAGAATCACCAATAGCAACCACTAACAGGAACCACCAATGAGAACCACTAATGAGAAGTATCAATGGAAAGTACCAACAGAAAGCACCAATGGAAGTACTAACAGGAAGTACCAACGAGAAGTGTCAAAGGAAAGTACTAACGGGAAGTATCAACGGAAAGTACCAACGAGAAGTATCAATGGGAAGTACCAACGGGAAGTACTAACAGGAAGTATCAACGGGAAACTCCAACGAAAGTAGAAGCACCAACGGGAAGTAGAAGTTCCAACGGGAAGTAGTAGAGAAGAATTATAAAACTTTTGCTTATTATAATAATAATTACTAGATATTCCTATCAAATAATGTAAAAGATAATAAAATATATTTATATTTAATATAAAAAATAATAATTTATTGAAACGAAAGAGTACGAAAAACACCTTGTCCATTACGTCAAGAAAATGACATAAGCATACCGACACACTTAGCAGTGGATTTAACCACAATTTTGAAAATAATGGCCTTATGTTATAAATGAATAATTTTTACATCTATAAATACATGTGCCTTTCATGGCCTCAGAAGCATAGTTCACCATTCACTTTACTTTGTGAGTTACCATACCAAACAAACATTTTTTCATCTGTGTATTTTTATTATTATTGTTATTATTATTATTTTTCATCTACAAGGAAACTTTAAAGTGGTAGAATTTAATTATTAACTACTTTGTACATAGGACATAGTCATCCTAATTTCTTTTCATTTTTCAATTTTTATTTATAAATATTATTTATCTAACTTAAATTTTCATATTTTGAAGTAAAAAGTAATATATGTATATGATTATAACTTTCAGAAATAGAAATCAAAATTAAATTAATATATAATAATTGTAATTGATAAAATTAAGTCAAAGATAAAAATAGAAAGAAATTTAATAAACTATTTCATAAACCTAAATATATATAAAGTGAAATTGAATTTTATTAGATAAATATAAACTTACGAAACAATTTTATAAAAAATAATTAAATTTTTTTACTTAAAATGAAATTATTGATAAATAAATCATTATCAAATGGGAAATTAAATTTAAAACCTATTTTAAATAACTTATTGATGAATTAATTATACTTACGTATCTAACATGAGTAGTTGTTAATAATTTGGTTGAAGGAAAGGGAGATGGATCAGTTACGATGAACATGAACATGGAAGGAGAAGAGAAAGAAGAGAGAAAAGGGATGGGAAAATATGTGAGAAAGGTAGGGAACTGGCTGTCACATAAGGATAAGGATAAATGGTTGAAGAACATGAGGGGTAACCTGTGTTTGGTGGCTACAGTAATCGCAACAATCACCTTGATGGATACAGTAATCGCAACAATCACCTTCCAAATAACAGAAGTGGATTTTGAATCTAACTCAACCTCATAAAACCGGCTTATGAGGTAAGGTTTGCCTCCACTTATATATATTAATTTGGCCATATCACTAAGCAATGTGGGATCTCCCTCCACGTCGAGATTACATTAGCTCGAATGTGGGACAAGATAGACAGACAGGACAATTGTGTCAAAACAATTGTAGGACGACATATGTGATAGAGGGGTGGTGTGATAGGCCCAATAACTTTGTTAAGATAGGCTCTGATACTATAATAGAAGTGAACTTTGAACCTAACTCAACTTCATAAAACCGGCTTATGAGGTGAGGTTTGCCTCCACTTATATATATTAATTTGGCCATATCACTAAGCAATGTAGGATTTTTAACACCAAAGTGCTCTAAATCCACCAGGTGGGGTTAGAGAAGCAAAAGACGATGGAGGAAAGGTGGTGTGTCCAGATAAGATGTTTCCATGTCCTGGAGAATCAATCCTAGCTTATAGGTTCAGTGATGATTATACAAAGTTCCTTATTTGGAACACAACTTGTTTCATATCATCTTCAGCTGTTTGTCTCTTGCTTGTTAGTGGATTCCCTCTAAACCGCAGATTTTTAACCTGGCTTTTGTCAGTAGGAATGTGCATCACCATCACCAGTCTGGCTCTTACCTACATGTATGGTGCTCAAATGGTCACCCCTGATCCTGTTTGGGACACATCCATATCCATGTTTAAAACAGTTATTGTTATTTGGGTAGCACTGCTAGTACTCGTCGCTTTAGTTATTTGCCTCCGCCTCTTTATATGGATTCTCACTCGGACACAATGCCAAAAAATCTACAATATCAGATAGGAAAATGTTTTTTTATTCAAGATATTTCTGTGAGACTTATAATCTATTAAGTATTTTGAGAGACTTAAGGTGGAGTTTAGACATTATGTAATAATTATATATAATTAATAAATAAATTTGCATGTCTTTCAAGGTCTTTATGTTATCATATTATTGCATAGTGGTGTTTGGTGTATATTAATTATTTGAATTTATTTTGCAGTTTTGGTATCTCCAACTTCAAAATATTAATATATGTGATAACATATTTAACAGCTGGTTTAACCCAATATTTGAGTTTTAAACATTATGAGATGTAACAACTATAAAATATAATAAAATTACAAATATCTTTTTTATAAGAATCAATTTATATATTTAGAAAACAAAAGATGTTACAGTTTCTTTTTATTTCAAAGAAAATATGTACATGTATTTAAATATCCATACACAAAATAAAGATGTATTTATTTTAAAAATAATTTTAAAATAATTTATTTTTATCATTAATTTTCTTATAATTTAATAACTGAAATAAATTAGTATTTTAGATATTTTATTATCAAAATTATATATATATATTAATTTTATTAAAAGAGTATAATTAAATTTTTAAGAAAATTATTTGTATATTTCAATTAAGATAGAAAGAATATATATTTTGAAAAAATAATTAATTTATAACATAAGTTATTTTTATTAAATGAAAAAGTTGCGGGATAATATTATATATTTATTATTTAAAAATAGTATAATCTTATATTTATGTTTTATATTTTTTATTTCTATTAAAAATTTAATTTTTTTAATCTCTTTCATATTTTTTTAAAATTGTTATAAGTAAGTATAATTATTCATGACATGTTTCTAATCTAATTTAATCATGTTATGTCGTGTTTCGATACGGGATTTTGTGTAATAATTTCGTAATATATGTTTTGTTACATTGTCTTTTAGTTTATCATTCTTTATTTTTTATTATATAATTAAATATGACTAATAAAAAAATTTCTATATCCAATTAATTTATTTTTGAAGGAGTAAAATTATTTAGTTTTATAATAAAAATTATTTTAAAGACAAAAGAATGTAGATTATGTTGATAACTTTTATTCAATCTTCATACACAAGAGTTGAAAACTTTATAAATAAATAATTTAAAAATCATTATTTCAATAAATAATTTTGTTTTACAACATTATTTTACAATAAATGTATCTTATTAAGTATATTTAACTTATTTCGTGTACAATATAAGTAGAATCAAAATAAATAGTTACTAAGATATATTGATTGTCACTTAGATTAGGTAAAAAATATCATTAGAAGAATTATATTTCATAATTATTCATTTATATTGTTTATAAATCAATTTGTTATTTTTCTTATTATAATGGATGTTGTTCTCCACATTTTTATATATTTTCATGGTATTAATTGTATATTTATTCTAATATTAATTAGATTAGTGATCTTACAAGTAATAAGTTGATAGATTTTTGTATTTTTTTTTAAAAGTTCATCTCTTTAAAAATCAAAGAAACAAGACATTGTTTTTCATTATTATACTAAAGTTAAATATCCTATTATGAGATAATTTGGTTAAATTAATTTTTTTTAATATAAATGCTTTTTTTTTAAAACAAATTTAATATATTGTCATAAGAAAAGTATTATTAAATTTTTTATAATTCAATCTTTTCTAAACACACGAAACATCATTTCACTTATTATTATTTTTAATATTGAATTATTATATTTTATTTCTTTAATTATATAAGTTAATTTTTTTACAAAATTTTATTCTATTAAATTCTTTATTTTTTATTTATAAATCTTTTATTTCTTTAATTATATAATTTTTGTTGATTTTTTTAAAAAAAATTATTCTATTAAGTTCTTTATTTTTTATTTACAAAATTTTAATATTTTATGCTAATATATAATAAACTTAAAAGGATATTAGATATTAATTAATGATAGTTTGATTTTTATACTATTATCGTATTTATATCTTTATTATATATTATATTTTGGTATTTTTCATTTTTATTAATACAAAAAATTTATTTCTCCGCTTCTTTTATCAATATCTCTTATTTTCTTATTATTATATTTTAAAAACAAGTAAATAATATTAAAAAAATTGAAAGTTATATAAATTACGAAGTGAATATTAGAATTCTCTAAAGTTGGAAGTAGAGGGTAGAAAAATAATAAGACTGGATTTCATAAATCTATATTAAAAAATATAACTATTAATATGTATATTCCATCTCTTTGGACTGAATGATTAAATATTACAATTCTCTAAAGTTGGAAGTAGAGGCTTGGGCCTTTATTTTTTTTTTGTCCTGGAATGTAAGTATGGCCCAAACACTTTTTCAGTCTTTCTAACATTTAACGTTGCCTATTTATTATATAGAATTTCTAATGTAGCATTTTTTATTTCTTACATAAAATATATAGCTTTGATGTCTTAATTAAAGATTATATTAAAACTTAAAATAGAGAGTAAGATAATAGGATGTAACTTGTATTTAATTTTCTTTTAACTTAGAGATTGAAATGACAATCTATTAGTTTAAAGTCTTTCTCTAAATTAAAAATTAAAATTAAATCAATAATAGCAAAACCATCGTATATTTAAAAAATTAATCTTTTTTAAATAAATGAAAATTTAATAAGAAATTAATTTTTGGATTTAATATTTTAAAAATGAAAATTATGATAATCTATCATTTATTGAAAAAAAAAGGTGCTGATATAGTAATTATTATTATGAAAGTAAAATATCCTAACTAAATTTACACATTTTTATTAATCCATCATATAAAACATAACATATATTTAAAATCAAGTTAATATAAAATAAAGAGTTAATTGGACGTGATGTTTTTTTAATTTTGTTATTTAATAATAATTTTATGTATGAATTGTAATAGTTAAAAATCTTAAAATTTAATAAAATAATTTTATCAACATATTGATTTATATTTTCTTTTAATTAAAAAAATTATATAAAAAATTATTATAGATTTAATTTATTTTTAAAATTAATTTAAGATAAAATTTATTTTTTATTTATATATTATAATTAAATTTATTTTTAATTAATATAATATATTTTTAATTATTTATAATTAAATTTATTTTTATTATTTATATTTAATAATTTTTTATTTAAAGTTTGAAGATAACAAAATTATTTGTGAATTAGATGTTTTCGTCTACTTTCATTAATTATATATATATATATACTCGTCTTAATATAATTTTTTTTCTAATTATTTTGTCTTAACATAATTTTTTTTCTAATTATCTTTTAACTAAGAAAAGTAGATGAAAAAAAATTATCGATCTTATTTTATTAAATTTTTTTATGATAATAATTTAATATTTTCTTTTTTTTATTTTAATAAATTTATTAATTTTAATATGATGATATTAACTTGTCTTTTTCACGATTTAAGCTAATAACACGACAATTAAACTTTTTGACATTTGAGGTTGATTAGTAGTATTTTGTGTGAAGTCTTGTCGATTTATTTGACTAAACATTACATGCAATGCATGATTGAGCATTGTTGTGGGATGGTTTCCCAACCTAAAGAACTTTGAAAAGATTCTGCTCTTCATGCATGTCCATGAAATTTAATTCATGCGTGAAATTTAATTTTCATTCTGGCATCCGTGAATGAAATTATGACAGAATATATGCATGTCTAAAAGTGTAACCTAATTTTCAAATGAAAGTGAATACCCTTTCTTGACTTTAAGTTGAGTTTTCATACACTGTTTATTTATCTTACACGTAAATAAAGGAAATATTTATTAATATGAAATATGTAGAAAGATATTCAAAATCAAATTGATTTCAAAAATTAAATTTATTTTAGATTTTTTAATATATATTTTAAATCACATATTAAATTATTTAAATATAACATTATATAGTTAAAATTAGATAATGATTAAATATATATTATGATAGTTGTTTTTTTAATTTAATTATATCATATTTATAATATATTTATATTTATAAAATATGATAATAAAGTTGTATAACAATTTTTTAAATATAAAATTATAATTTATGTATAAATATAAAAATAATAAAATATTTTTATATTATATAATTTTTTATTATAACATATAATAACTTTTTAAATATATATATATATATTATATTTCTTTAAATATTTTAAAAAAATTATAATAATAAAAATCATAAAATTGATTTAAACTTAAAATATAAATATTAGTTTAATTTAGTTCTAATTTTATATAAAATTAAAATTTAATCAAATCAAATTATATAAAATTTTTATATTTAATTTTGATAAATATTTAATAAAAAAAATCATCTTAATTAAAATTTTAATATCTTAATAAACTCAATTATATTAAAAAAAATATAACTATAATTTTAACTCAAAATTTTAATATTTTAAGTTTATGATTTTTTTTTTATGATTTTTTTATTTATATGTTGTTTAATTTTTTTATCTATCATTAACTTAACTTGAGTGTTAATATTACTTTATTAATAAGATGTTCAAAATTAAAATGATTAAAAAAAATTAAAATTAAATTAAAATTAAATTTATTTTATATATATTAGATAAATTTTTTAAATAAAGTAATTTAATTTAAATTTTACATTTTAAATAAAAAATAAAATAAATCAAATTATTTATTATATTTAAATATAAAATTATATTTTTAAAATTAAATTATAATTTACGAATAAATATATATATATATATATTTCATAAAAATTATTTTTTTATTATATTATTTATAATAATATATATAAATTATTTTTTAATAATTTTGCATTGTTATATATTTTTTTATCATCGTCTTAATATATTTTTAAATTATTTTAATTTTTATTTAAAATATATTTTATTATTATTTTTATTTATAATTTTCTAATTTTTTTTTAATCAGTTTTTTAATATTTAGAAAAGTTGTTAAAAGAAATTATTTAAAATAACTTTAACATAAACGTAAATTGTAATTTGATGTGGAATCCAAATATGTATATAAATTGTTTGGATACTTACTAACCCTTACTTTGGTTTGAGAAAATTACATTGAAAATAGATTTGAAATGGAATTAGCTGGGTTTAGTATACTTCATTTGAGGTGATTTGAAAGGATGAATTTCAATTTCTACTCTTCAATGCTTTTAAGAAACAACATGAAATGTATTTATTTGAATACCACATGAATAAATTATTTGAATTCAAACCAACAACCCTTCATTTGCGAGACAAACAATACTTTTGTTTTGTATTAATATGATGATAATGTTATGAAAAGTTGTGTAACTGATGTGTTCTGTGAGGAAAAAGGGTTGAAGATGTGAGGTTTGTGGAGAAGGAGAAAAGACAAGGTGGTAGGGATAGAGATGAAACTGAGAACTCACAACTTGATGGAGAGAGAGACACTCAAAAATTGGAAAAATGTTTGATTCAGTTTTTCTTCTTTCTGTGTTTCTATTTTACAGGGTAGCATGTGGAACTTGTTAACACTACAGAAAAATTTAGATTTTCAGAGAAACTTGTTCTTAAGAAATTTTAGAGGAGGGTGATAGATTATTGTGTGGTGGGAAGAGGGAAAATAGATTAGTTTTAGATTAGTTTTAGATAGGAAACTATTTATAAGAGGAAATTTAAATATTTGAGTGGGAGAAGATAATAAAAATCATACAAAATCTTAAAATGAATGAGAATATATACTATTAATAAATAAATAAATATTAATAATTAGAATAATTGTAGTGGAAACACATAATAATTCTATATCATAGGCATAAATTTCATAACCACAATTATAATTTAGAACTATGAAATTAACAATATGTGTTCATCAATATATCCAAACTAATGATCACTTGTAAAGTAAAACTATGTGAAAGAGCATCATGGACTATCTTGATTCCTTGAGAACCTAAATTTTTTTAAAGTTTAAAAATTCAAAATATTTTTAGGAGAGGAATATTAGAAAACAAAAAATAGTTTCTCTTTAAATTAAACTTAATTAAGATTTTATTTGAACAAGTTCTTTTATAATGAATTTTATAAGAGAAAAACAATAAATTTAATTTCTCTATATATTAAAATTAATTTATATACAAATTAAAAAATAAATAATGTGAAAAATGTAAAAATTATTTATGGGTTAAATTATAGAAATTATTTTTTCTATTAGTTTTTTATTTAATTTTTAAATATACATAAAATAATTTTAATTTATAAAAAAAGTTTATTTTATACTTTTTTTTTAGAAATGGTTGTAGAGAAGTTTTATTATAACAAACCCATAATAATAATAATAATAATAATAAGTTATATACTAATTAGTTGTAAAATAATAACTTTTGGTGGAAATAACTGGGTGTAGGGCAATCTTTATTCTAAAGCAAATCCACTATTAAATAATTATGACTTTTATTTTTGTGGGTCCTAAACTTTATTAAGTCACGCGGGTGTGTTTTTCTTGCTATGCATGAATTATTGCTTGCTTTTGAATCTAAAAATTGTCCCATGCACATTAATAATAACCACAATCTTTCATTCCTCGCTAATAATATGTTTAATCAACACAACTTTATCTAAATATTCTCCTTCACATATAACCAAATTTCACTCAATGCAGAACACAATCATCTGCACGTTATATATTGACCACAATAAAGGTATCTTTACCAACCATTTTCTGCCTTTTCTTGCTTAAGGAACTTTGGCCATGCTTCACAAAATTTGACAAAGGAAAATTAATGGAAGTTGTTTTCACAAATATGATTAGATGTGTAGTAATTATTATTTCATATTTGAATTATTGTACTAATTATACAAAATAAGCTCTTAAAAATAAAACAATTATTATATGTTTTCTAACTTTTCCAGTATTAAAAGTAATTGTTTAGATCGACCAACATAGTACAATAACTTGCATTTTAAAGTCACTTTTCAATTACTCATTCAGACATATTATCCATGACACTGATTTTTTTGCATATTCCCTCCATACCCTTATTTCTTATCTTATGACCAATTTTGCAAGTATATATGTATTCCTTTCGTGGCTTCAAAAGCACATTATTTTAGCATTCACTTGAGCTATAATTTTGCAAGTATATGCCTGCCTTTACTCAGCTTCGTTGCAAAAGGCAAATTAATAGCATCTAGAGCTATCATCTAAGCAAGAGAAGGTATGTGTGTGCATTTACTTGTTATAGATACGTTTTATTCCCAAGAGGAATTTATTAAAATCTAGCATAAGAAGTTTTCAAATCTATATATATTAACCCGTGATTTTTGCACCCTTATGAATACAAGATATATAAGATTCAAATAGGAGGAGGGAACATTCTGTCTCTTAGAAGTAAACCGATTCTATCACAGAAGAACAATACAGTCATGATATTGTGTTGTGTTTTGAGTATTTGAAAATGTTCATGTCTCATGTGTATGGTTTACTTAATTACATTCAAGTTTATATGAGTGTGTTTTCAGAGATTTCAAACAAGCAAGTGATATAAATGGACTCGTGTGCATGATAGAACCAAATGAAGTGAAATCTCTTTAAAACATTTAGCTTTCAACTGCTAAATATTAACTTAGCCTTGGCCTTAGTTTCAAGATCCAAACGGTTTTAAGTGCCTATGTATCTTCAAAAAAAATTATACACAATGTTCTGGGTGATTTTACTTCTTTTTAATCCTTGTCATAAAAACTGATTAAAAGGAAATAAATGAATAATTAAACCCGAAAATACTGATGATTCTGAGATTATGTGATTAAATTTGTTTGCACAACATAACAAGTTAAATCATTTTAAACCGACTAACCCTAGCTACATGCAATTAATTAAACTGAGTGCAGATCTAACATATGCAAGTACTTGTTAATTTCCATGAAGCTCATTGAGAGAGAGATATCAGTTACAATGGAGGATAAAGTTGAGTTGAAAGAAGAGGTGAAGGGATGGAGAAAAGTTGTAAAAAGTATAGGGAATTGGCTGGCAAACAAGAACAAGGATGAATGGTTGAGGGACATGAGAGGAAATCTGAGTTTGGCTGCTACCATAATCACAACCATGACCTTTCAAACTGCTATTAATCCACCAGGTGGTGTTAGACCCGCGACAGAGACTGGACATGTGAAATGTCCAATACAAAAAGAGATGGTAGATGGTACGAATCCATGTCCTGGTGAAGCTGTTCTAGCAGTAGTTTTCCCAGATGAGTATGTGAGATTCCTTCTATGGAACACTATATGCTTCGTTGCATCCTTAGCTGTGTGTCTCTTGCTTGTTAGTGGCTTCCCTCTGAATCACAGATTTTTCACCTGGCTTTTGTCAATAGGCATGTGCATCACCATGAGCAGCCTCACTTTTACCTACATGGTTGGTGCAAACATGGTCACACCTTATCCCGTTTGGACTACAACCAACACCATGTTCAATAAAGTCATTTACATTTGGATTTCACTCCTAGGACTCGTCACACTTGTCCTTTTTCTTCGTCTATTTGTTTGGATTGTCACTAAATGCATTGACAAACGTAAATGATTACCAATCTAGTAACTTCTGCTCTTTTATTCTCCTCCATTACATATTGTACTTGCATTGCATGCATGTTATGCATTATCCTTATCCTTATGTAAATGAATAAATTTGCTTGTTAATGTACTTGTCATGGTATTTTTGGTTTTCAACTATCAATGTTGCTTTATCATAATCTGTTTGTTTAGGGTTTATATTCTAATTATGATGTTTATATTATTAATACCATATTAGTAGTAGATTTAAGTCTAATTTATTTTTAGTCTGAAAAATTTTTAAATAGTCTAATAATGATCCGAGAATTTTATTAGGATTAGTTCTGATACCATGTTAGTATGATATTAATAATGAATTTAAGTCTAACTCATTTTCATAAAATCGACTTAATAAGTTGAGATTTAAATCACTATATAAATCTTAATTTAATTTTATTTCTAATCGATATAAAATCTCCAACATATATTCACAATCGATATATAATTTTGGAGATTTGTATATGCAGTTTGAGGTTTTCTCCATCAAAATTATTTAGACTATCTAAACAAAACATATTGGGCAAAATAATTGATAATCAGATAAAAAAAATGTAGAAGAAAAAGATAGTTTGAAGAATGGAAGCAAGCTTCTGTCTTTGTAACGAAGGAAAGGAAGTTTTCAAGTTTCTATTGGCACACCATGGCTTGATAAGCTCACCCCTATTCTATTTGTTTCCATTTTAATAATCTATGTTCAGTCCAACTTCAACGCCCAATAAAAAAAACAATCTATATAATATTGTGATATGATGTGATGATATAAGAAGGTGTGATAAGAATCCAAAAACATATAGTTATGAGACATCACATCATGGTACTGTAGTCACATCTTCAGTACGCGGAAATTGATGCGAGAGAACATCTCACTCTTTAATAATTTATTAGATTGTTTACTGTAACTTTTAATAATATATAATAGTATACTCTAGCTAAATAAAATCTACCATACCATTAATAGATTTTGATTAAATACAAATAATGTTATGTAACTTATGAACAGTAATAAAAGAAAATAATAAAATAGTGGTGATTATAATGATAGGTTCTGAGGCAACAAATTGTCATTATAATACAGAAAACCATCATGCAACTTATCAACATAGTTCAAAATCATGTCTCCCTTTGGCCAAAAAATAAGTCTTACAACTGTGAAAATTATTACATCTAAGAGAGTATCTTCAGAGCATCCCGTGGTTTACTATGTAACAGTGGGTCACTAAATAACCATAACTATTTAGTTTTTTTAATGCTGACACAGAAATGTGAAAATCATATGACAGTAATTCCCTTTTGAATTCCATTTACTTTCCTTGTAGCAAAGCTCTTCCCATCACGGATACGATAAACTTGATATGTAATTGGCACTGGAAAAGAAATGTTCAAACTATGTATGATTTGTTTACAAGAAAAAGTACAGAAATAAATTTGCAGTACAAGTATGATAATAATGGAATTCACACGAGACTTTATCAAATCAATCATAAAGAATATATGACATTATTTACTGAAAAGTTAATCATCTTTAAAAAGGAAAAAATATTGGATCTACTCTGGTAGAAACTATGAAAGTCAACATGAAAACTAGCTTACAAAATATTTTCCAACCGAGCCCTAGCATATGCAATTCACGATAACAATATATAGCTTAAAGAAAGCATAGAGTTTAGAGTTTAGCTGAGTAATATATAAATAAGAAGACCATAAAATTAATAGCTTAAAAAGTTTTCGATTAAATGTGGTAATAAATTCACTTATGTGGTTTAATCGTTCCCATTTATAAAAATCTCCTAGTGTTTTAGCCTCCTTGTATTCCCATCAAGTGGCATTAGGACCAACAATGCGACCAGGTGAACGACTCAGTATGGAGTCAAACATTCCAATCTACCTTCC
Source organism: Macrotyloma uniflorum (assembly GCA_016859785.1). Classification (NCBI taxonomy): domain Eukaryota; kingdom Viridiplantae; phylum Streptophyta; class Magnoliopsida; order Fabales; family Fabaceae; genus Macrotyloma; species Macrotyloma uniflorum. Next base: position 337,600 of record BDMB01000015.1, read on the forward strand.
AAAGAGAATAACAAAATGCCTTAGGGCTTAATTCCAGGGTATTACTAAATACCACCAAAGATACATCATGTGTTAACGAATATACCAAAATTTTATCATCAAAGAGAGCCCGGATATCGACATCACTCTATTTTTTCTTACCCTTTTCTAATAGCAATCAAACATCTATCCATATTCAACGATATTTAAATTGCTGAATCACCTTTCTTTCCATTCCCTACTCTTTTTTTTTCCTTTTTATTTTATCTTTAACCTGTATGCATGTCAGCATGCACAAACAAGTTTTGAAAAGATCTAGACTTTTTTTACGTGGAGGAGTTATTTTTACTGCCAATTTATGTAGAGGAGTTACTTTAATTTAATATTACAGCTTTAGGTATAAAAGTCGTGTTTTGATGCACGACTTTATATTTTTTTTTTTTCAATGCACTAAAGTCGTGGCACTACTTCAATTTTTTTTTATATTTTTTGGTAAGAGACATGAAGAACTCGTATGACTTCATTTTATTATTACGTTAACACGATTTTATTTTATTATTATTTTTTTTTTTAAATGTGCCCTTCATCTTGTGCCAAGAAGTAAGATATGTAATCTTTTACATTTCCAGTGTTTATAAAATGTGAGTGCAGAATCCTGAAAGTTGTTGTGCTATAACAAAGGATGCAATAATGATCATCATGTTACCGGCGTTATTGATCTAAGGATTGTTAATGTGATTGAATGGTAGGTGTGGTAACAAGTCCTGGTGATAAACAGTTTGAGAATGAAAAGAAAAATCAGAAAATGGGATTTAGCATAGAATAACTACCTGTAGATGCTAGGTGTTAATCTTGAGCAATGTTATTTTTATAACCATTAAAAATTATTTTAATAATAATAATAATAATAATAATAATATTATTATATATTTAAAAGGTTTTCAATTGTATTTTTCATCTCCATTTATTAAAATAATTTTTTATTATTATTATTTAATGTATTTAATTAATATATATAAAAATTATTATAATTATGTAAAATATTATTTTAAATATAAGAAATAATTTCTTTTTATTATTAATTAATATTTATAATAATTTTATAATTATGTAAAATATTTATTTTAAATTTATTTAATATTATTTAAATTGAAAAATAATTTTTTTTATTAATTAATATATTTAATTAATATTTGTAAAAAAATTTATAATTATATTAAATATTTAATTTAATTTTTTTATATCATTTAAATTGAGAAATAGAATGATATAAAATATTTATTTTAAATTTATTTTATATTATTTAAATTGAAAAATAATTTATTAATATTCATTAATAATATAAATTAATTATATTATAAATAATGATTAAAAAGTAATATGATCATATCATGGCAATACCAACCATTATACGAACTAAAGAAAAAAAAAATTGTGATCTTAACACCAATATACACCAACAAACTTATTAATGTTTCAGATGCGGACAAATCTTCCTATTTTAATTTTTTTTTTTTCATTATCACACCCGTCTTTCCGCATTTATATATTAAAAAAAAAAGTAATTAATATATATAATTGATTATATAAAAAAAATATTTCATTCTTAATATATTAATTTCAAAATTATCTTGAATCTCATTATCATATTATCTAATTATTATCTAATTATTATCTAATTAACAAGAGGTAATCCAAAGTCCAAAGTCACACAAAATATATTTATTCTCATTCAAATTATGTTGGTTTTTTTTATGATAGGTATTTCATGGTTAAAGTATGTTCCTTATGCATGTTATTTTAATGTTTTTATATTAAATTTATGCATGTTATTTTAATATAATATAGGAGAGAAGAAGGTTACAATTGATAGCATGTTTCATTTCAATTATATTTTTTTATTGTGAAATATGAATAAAGTTAGGAAAATATTTTCATGAGTAAGAATTTAATACAGTTTAATTTTTTTAAATAATTTAAAAAATAATTAAATAATGTAATACAGTATATATATATATAATATAATTTGTTTTTTAAATGATTTAAAAAAATTAAAAGATAAATATATAATACATACCTTTTCAATATATTCATTTGAAGGTCAATATGTTCTATTGTCTCTTATAATGTTTAATAAATTTTAATAATATGATTACAAATATAACTACTTTAATATGAAAGGTTTTCCCAACAATGAAAATGCGTTTACCAACTGCAACCAGCTGTGACAAGGTGTATGAATCTTACCGTGTTTAATTTCTTCTATGATATAAAATCTATCGGAAATGGTAGAATTGTGAAGGAGATTCAATAAATAAGGAATGAGGTTTTCACTATTTTTTTAATTTTTAGCAAATTTCAATTAATTGTAAAATTTGTTCGAAAGAATGTGCTGTTCAGGCATAAAGTACTTACTACTGGTGCCACGTAAAGATATGTTTTTAGATCTCGCATTTCAAATCCTCCTTTTTCTTATTAAAATATTTTTTTTCTCGGTTGATATATATATATATATATATATATATAAACAAATAAAAATGTGGAAAACAAGACAAAAATTTTTTACAATAACATTAGAAACAAATGGAAAAGGTAGCGCAGCTTGATATATGATATTCTGTATTATATGATATTCCATATTATGTGAGATGAGCAATAAATGGGGACCAATTTAAGACGAATAATTCCAAATCAACGGACTTCTTAAAACAAAACAAAGAAGAATAATTTTGTTATTTCATTTTATTGAACTTTGAATGTAGAAGAAAATAGAAAAAAAATATCTTCAATAATTACAAAAAGTATATTTATGGATTTGGCATTTAATTGAATTGTAAAAATAGAAAATATCCTTTATGAATTATTAGAAAACCTTTGATAATATTCCGATTTCTTAATTTGAGAAAAAAAAAATTGTTTTTTTTTTTCTCATTTTTAGTAAACTTTCAGTATTTTTAATTTCTTGTAAATATTTGTATAGGAAATAGGGATTTTTTTTTCATAGAAGAAATTTTTGAAGGCAGAAAAAGAGATTTATTAATTAAAAGTGGAAATAAAAAAATAAAAATAGTGAATTAGGTTGTAACAGTAAACTGCATTTTCACCTTGTCCTGAACTCTTATGCCCAAAATTTATGATCTGCAAAATTGTTCACTGTGCTTTGCAATCTTGAAGGCATAGTTAATAGAAAATCGATTAAGAAAATAAGATATTACTTTGTTTAATTTTTACCTAAGTATTTATGAAATAAGAAAACAAGAGAGTAAAATGAATTGAGTTGGTTTTGTCATATGATAAAAAAAAATCAACTAATTTATTATTCTTATTTTATTTACTTAGTGGAATTTGATAAACAAAATTATCCACAATGTTACTTGAAAATGATATCATTGAAATTGTCCAAATCGGTTAAAAAGTTTTTTTTTTTAATTATTAAAATAGAAAAAAAATTATAGAATAAAATAGAAATTTTGTTAAAACTTTTTTAATTATTTTTGGTTAACACATAGTTATTAAATTAAATGAAATTAAATAAATTAATACTAATTAATAATTAATACGAAAAAAAACACATTTATTTTACAAATAAATATAAGAGGTTTATTTTTCATTTTTTTAATTTAATGATTTAATATATTAATTCATCTTAATGATTAGATTAAAAAAAATTGTGAGAATGAAAAAATAATTCTAAAAATAAGTGTAAGAGAATTTTTCTTCATTTTCTCTATTTTTAAAAAAAAATTAATGGTTTAACATATTAATTCCTCTTTCATGGATTTATATCTGCATTTTATTCATGTAAATCACAATTCAGCTATCTAGGTTAATGTGTTAATCATACAAATTTACATGTTTTTATTTTCGAGTATGCATAATGGTTGTTATTAATGTTTAACGTCTCAGTCCTGGTAATTTGACCTTCTTAAACAATTCTTTGTGTAAACCCGTTTACCTTATTTCAGGGCCACATAGCTCTTGATCAGTCAGTCTTCCCAGAAAATACCCCTGGTTTCGTGCTGGATGCTTTTGCCCGTTCCTTTCTTTGGAAAGTTGGACATGACTACAGGCATGGTATGTTCCTACTTCAAATGGAGGGCTGTTGTATATTTTCTTAAAACCAAATAGATCTATTGATTAATTGAACAATTGGGCTTAATTGTTATCTGTCCAGGGACGGGGCATGGGCATGGTGTAGGAGCTGCACTAAATGTGCATGAAGGCCCTCAAAGTATTAGTCACCGTTTTGGAAATTTAACCCCTCTACTGAAGGGCATGATAGTTAGCAATGAGCCTGGCTATTATGAAGACCATGCCTTTGGTACTGGGATTGAGGTAATTTTCTCTTTAGCTCTCTTGTATGCTTTCAAGTATTAACTTCAGCTCTTAGTTTTGCTGTATTGTTTAGATTATCATTTAATTAGTTTTGTTAGGTGTTCTTTATACTTGTATTACTTTTATCTCCTTCATAAAGCTCACCCTTTACACCTAATGAAAGTTGAGGTATAGGAATTCAAGTATTCTAAATTTCTAATAAGAGGCTTATCTTTTGAGATCTTTTGAAGCTTGATTACTATTTTCCAGATTCCCTTACTGGTTTATAAGTGGCAGTTCCAGATTCCCTTCCATCAATCACGAGTGTCTTTTAAGATACTTCCTGTGGATTACTTGATTCAAGATTTTTCTATATTTCATTATTCTCACCATCACTTATTAATGAGAATAAAATGCCAGGATACCGTCCTACACTATTCCATTTTTCTCTTCTTAACTGTTAAAATAACACTTTTTCTGTCTTATATTCTGGTTTGCATGATGATGATACTCTTTTAGCTTGCAGAATCTCCTGTATGTAAGAAAGGTTGAGACACCAAATCGTTTTGGGGGGAATCGAATACCTAGGATTTGAAAAACTTACATATGTACCCATTCAGGTATGTTGCTGCCTGTTGGTCATCCTTACCCTATGCTTTTGTTGCTGCAGTTGATAGATTTCTTTTCTTTTCTTTTCTTTTTGGATGATGTTTGTGAAAAATAAATACCTGTTGTAGGCTTATAGCTCAACATCATGACATTGAAGATGTACAATTGCAAGAGGCAGTAAAATAGCTTACTCTTTCATAAATTTTTATCTAATTATGCTTCTACACCAATGTAGTAGTGTCATATACCTTATTGGTATCAGATTATGGTTCCTTTTGGACTATGTTAAACTTTATGGACTCTGTTACCAACAAAACATTATGACCCAACTTGTCTCAAAATAATTGTTATTCTAAAAAAATAATACATTTTACACATGATTTTCTTAAGAAATACTCTAATCATAATTTTTTATTCGTGTAAATGGGGACGAGATAAATAATCGGGGTATAGAATTAAAAGATATATGATTTTATGGCTGCAATGCAACTTGCAAGAGATTAATATTTCTTCTGATAGACTAAAATGATGAATATTCAACCCGACCTATTTAATTAGTTTTATTATTTTCCAGAATATTTATAAGAGAATCCGTTTTATTATTCTAGAAAATATTTTGAACAGATCAATAGTTGGAGGATAAAATTAATGGCTTATTATTCAATCAATTTTCTGTCTCTACAAGTCTTCTTTTCTACAAACATTGTCGTATTATTTTTCCCGTGTGTAGTTTTAGCCTTCAATATCCATAATAATTAAAAAACCGTTATTTTGAATAAAAATTAATAATATTTAGAGAAGAGTGGAGAAAGAACATAAAAGAAATATTTTCATTTTCTGATAATTATTTTTTATTATGTTGTTATGGAGAGAAAATAAATTATATTAAATAAAAATTAATTATTTTGTATTATTAAAAAAAAGTGAACACATACACTTTATTATTAAACTTTTCACCAAGTGCATTTTTTTTAAGTTTTTTAATAATTTTTGTTTCTATAAAAAAAACACAATAACTCTTGAAGATAGTATTCCATATTAACAAGTTAACAACTTGCAAATTAACTGATTAAGATGTAGAATCATTGGATATTTAATCTGTATTTATGTTTGTACTGCTGATATATATACTTGTTCGAAATATTTTTTTTATTCTGAAAAATAGAATTAATTCCTCATTTAATCTTTATAATTATAATAAAAATAGTTAACTCATACTTTTAAATTCTATAAAAATATACATTTATTTAATTTTGAATTTTAGACTAATCGAAATGAATATTTTTGTTCTCATTATGTATTTACTTAGATATGGCTAATTCTATATAACTTTGATAATAAATTATAAATATTAAAATGATATATAATTTTAAATAAATAATCTTATTTATTATATAATTTTAATTAGTCTTTAATCTTAATCTTAATAATTCATATACAGTTACATAATTAAAATATGTTATTGTGTTTCTCTATTATTTCACACTCATTTTGTTCCTTAAACAAACCATGAATATTTCATTAGTTTATTATTTTAAAACGAGATTTCTGAAGAAGAAGAAAAAAAAAAAAGTTGAAGCATACTAAAATGAAAGGGTGAAATCAATAATAATGATGAGTTCAACATAGGCGGATGTCGTGTCTGTGAAAAGGGTGAAAACTGAAAAGGAAATTGAAGTGTTCCAAATTTACTAACAAGACCAAAAGAACTGAAAAATTAACAAAACCGCCCCAAAATTTGTATTTGTATAGTTTCAGTTCTGTGGTTGCCGACGCAACGTCTCTAGCACACTCATAACTCTTCACTCTCTCAGTTTCACAGAGAACGCTAGAGATCGCAAATGCAAGACATTTTCGGATCAGTTCGCTGGTGTTCCGCGGTTCGGCCGGAGAGCGAAGAGACCTCGCTCGGAGTCGGAGGAAGCCTCGTCGATAAGATCGCCATCTTATTCTTTCGATCTTCGATTTATATCTCCCGGATTGGGGGTGTTAAAGGTCAGGTTTGAGAAAATGAAGTGTATTAGGACTACATTTGGATTCTTTTTTGGGACTGTAATGCTGAGAATGATTCTTGTGATTGTAGTTTGATGGTTTCTTTATTTTTTTTTATATAATTTAACAGAAGAATTTTGTTTCTCATTTTTGGTTGTGCGGTTGTGTATTTTGAAAACTAATACCTGCAAAATGGAATAGACACTTTTGTAAATTGTGTTTTGTAAAGGTGACGGTCTCCAAACTTGATCTTGTTTGTGTCTTGACACACCCTTTAAGGTTTAGATCTGCCATGAAGTTAGTTTTGGCTTGGGATCATAATGATGGTTAGATGTTTGTCCTTGCGCACAATAGTTGAAAGAGCAAGTGAAATCTTGATGAGAGATTTACCAACTTTTATCATTTATTTTCAGGTCCTCTGTTTTTACCATCCAATGGAGAACGTAGATGATGAAAAAGAGTCATGAAATAGTGTCAACGAAGTTTTGATAAGATACTAGAAGCTCTGATAGTTTTGGTCTTCCACCTCGCTTATCAAAGAGAGAACGCATGAGAGAAGGCATGGGTTTTGAAGCTATGGAAAATAATAAGCTATTCTTATTGGGTGATTGTAGCTCGAGAACAAGAGGTCATACTGATGAGATTTAGATTGATGAGATTTAGATTTATTCATATGATGCTTGCTTGGGTTCAAGCCACCTCCTTGTCAACTGCTCGGTAAGCATCACCACCGGGCACTCATGCCCCAATTCACCAACATCGACAATCAAAGTGCCAAGCGATTTCCCAACAATGAAAATGCTTTTACCAACTGCAACCAGCTGACAAGGTAGTCTAGTAAGCAAGGGTGACAGTTGTCCAACTGGTATCCACTGGCGTCTCCCTTTATGCCCCATCATTAACCTAGTTCCCAAACTTGTCTCTCTTTTTGCCACCACATCATTGACTAGTTCCCAAACTTTGATCCAAGACATAAAGGGTGCAATCCACGACAACTGCAGGGCCTGAATTTTGATAGAATTAATTTTAAATTTTTAAATTTTTAAATTTATATTGAAACATGTTTCACCATGCGTGAAATTGTTTTTGGCAGGAACCAAATTGGACCCCATCCAATGAATGAGCAACCATTTATGGAATTTTGATTTGTGCCATTAGGAACCAAATTCTTGTGCTGTAATTTTTCCCCAAAATTAAACATGAGAAACAAGAATGTAACTAGAGCAAGAAAAAAAAAATACTAACATGAGTGTTGTTGAGTCTTGAATGGCCTATTTTGAAACTTGGGTAATTTTTTTTTTCTTTTGTCATCATAAGGATCTGCACTTATATATCTTATTGATCAAGGAAGTGACTTTAATACTGTGTTTGTATAGCATGATGTATTGTGCTTGAAGAAAGGAACACAAATTTTTTCAAACTCATTCGATTTGATTCAATTAAAGGTGTGCTGATTTAGAAGAAAAGAAAGTTGGAGTGCATAAATGAATCTTATTTCTCTAACATGTAAAAATTTGAAGGGAAAGACACATCAATTTATTGTATTTTTAAATCATCCTTTTTAGTCCAAGAATGTTATATTACTATACTATAAATTTAAATTATTTATCTATTATATTAATTACAATTAAATTTGATTAGTTATTTTTAATAAAAATTTATTCCAAATCAATTTTTTACCATATTTAAATTATTTTAGAAACTTAATTTTCATATTATATTATATATATATATATATATATTATATATATATGATAATAATTTAAATGTGAATAGCATGATTATATGAATTTTTCTATATTTATTTGATAATTTTAATAAATATATTTTATTTATTTATTTAAAAATTATTTTAGTCTTACTTATTATCATTTTTAATAATATTATTTCCCATTTAAATTTTTCTATTTTATATATTGAATATAAAATTAATAAAATTTTATTGAATAGTTAAAATTATTTCATAACTAATAATCATTTTAAATCAGTTAAAAATTATTTTTTTATTATTCTTCATTATGCTTTTGAAAAATTTTTAAATTTACAAATAAAATTATAATGAGAAAACAGATATAAATCATTTTAAATTATTTTGCATTAATACTATTTTTTTTTAATAATTATCGTATAACTTATAAATTAATTTCAATTTTACAAATAATATTAAATATTTATTTATATTAATTTTGATCTTTTATAACCTGATTTGAGAGAGAAAAACCATGAGAGAGAAAAATGCTAAGAATATTTTGAAATGCTTCAATCATCCATTATTACTTTTACAATTGGTACAGGTATGCACAGGGATGCTGAATATATATACAGCATAGACAATTCAAGATAAAAAAGAAAAATAATTAATCATCGTAACAAGAGTAACGGAATTGACAGTAAGGCAAAATTAACTTGCCAACCTAGCAAAAACGTATTTCTCACATGATTGAATGTGATATTTATCGCATTCACTATACCCTCCTTAGTATTTTGAATTTGGTACCACCCATCTATTCTGTGTTGAATGTAGTGGTTAGGGTCTCGTGAGGATGATGTTGTTTGTTTCATCAAATTGCATGTATTAATCTTCATCTTCTGAAAAATCGTCCAAAATATCAGCTATGATATCTTCATTTTGAATTGGACGAGAAAAATTGCCAATTTCGGATCTCCTCATCTATAACCCCCGAAAATATAGATATAATACGATGTATTTTTAAGATTTTCATATTAAATATATATATTCAAATAATAAATATTAAATATTTAAAAGAAAACAAGACAAAAAAATTATTTATTTTTAATTAATAAATAATAAATAATATATAATTTTTTAAAATATTATTATTATTAAACTTTTTAAAATATTTTAACTTCACCGTACATAATTAGATTGAAAAAATATAAAAATATAAAATTTAAATATATTTATAATATAATATTATATAAAATATTATGAATTAAATTAAAAAATATATTGATAATATACAATTTTTTAAAATACGAAACTTTAAAAATTATAATTATAAGTCACTATATAATAATTCAAAATATCAAATAATTTGAATATGCTACAATAATAAAATATCATTATTATTAAACTTTATAAAACATTTTAACTTCACTATACATAATTAGGTTGAAAAAAAATGTAAAATTATAAAATTTAAATATTGTTAATGAAGTAGAAGCCACTAGTTCTCCACTTATTTGTGGCCTTCCAGATGATATTTCTCTTATGTGCCTGGCAAGAGTTCCAAGAAAATATCATTCCCTCCTGAAGTGTGTTTCAAAGAGATGGAGGGACCAAATTTGCAATGAATAGTGGTGTACTTATCGGCGGAAGCACAAACTCGATAAGACCTGGATAGATGACACTTTCTGTTATGTTTTAGATCCAACTGCCTACTAGAAGCTCATTGATGGTCTATTGGTCTTCCACCTCACTTATCAAAGAAAAAAGGCATAAGCTATTCTTATTGGATGGTTGTAGACAGTTGGATGAGAAAAATTGTCAATTTCGGATCTTTTCATCTATAACAGCGAAAATATATTTATATTTACATAAATAACAGTAAAAATATAATATGATATATTTATAAGATTTTCATATTAAATATATATATTCAAATAATAAATATTAAATATTTAAAAGAGAACAAGACAAAAAAATATTTATTTTTAATTAATAAATAATAAATAATATATAATTTTTTAAAATATCATTATTATTAAATTTTTTAAAATATTTTAACTTCACCGTATATAATTAGATTGAAAAAATATAAAAATATAAAATTTAAATATATTTATAATATAATATTATATAAAATATTATGAATTAAATTAAAAAATATATTAATAATATACAATTTTTTAAAATACAAAACTTTAAAAATTATAATTATAAGTCATTATATAATAATTCAAAATATCAAATAATTTGAATATGTTACAATAATAAAATATCATTATTATTAAACCTTTTAAAACATTTTAACTTCACTATACATAATTAGATTGGTTTAGGGTTTAGGGTTTAGGGTCCACTAGTTCTGCACTTATTTGTGGCCTTCCAGATGATATTTCTCTTATGTGTCTCGTAAGAGTTCTTATAAAATATCATTCCGTCCTAAAGTGTGTCTCAAAGAGATAGAGTGGTGTACTTATCAGCGGAAGTACAAACTGGATAAAACCTGGATTTATACTCTGTCCAAGGACAACTTAGATGACACTCTCTGTTATGTTTTGGATCCAATTACCTCGATAAGATACTGGGATGGTCTTGGTCTTCCACCTCACTTATTAAAGAGAAAAGGCATGGGTTTTGAAGCTATGAAAAATAAGCTATTCTTATTGGGTGGTTATAACTCGACAACAAGGTCATACTGATGACGTTTATTCATATGATGCTTACTCAAACCGTTGCACGAGAAGAATTGTCAATCTCGAATCTTCTCATTTATAACACCGAAAATATATTTATATTTACAGAAATAACAATAAAATATAATATCTTATATTTATAAGATTTTCATAATAAATATATATATATATATATTCAAATATAAAATATTAAATATTTAAAAGAGAACAACATAAAAAAAATATTTATTATTAATTAATATATAATAAATAATATACAATTTTTTAAAATATTATTATTATTAAACTTTTTAAAATATTTTAACTCCACCGTACATAATTAAATTGAAAAAAAAAATGTAAAAATATAAAATTTAAATATATTTATAATATAATATTATATAAAATATTATGAATTAAATTAAAATATATATTGATAATATACAATTTTTTAAAATACGAAACTTTAAAAAATTATAATTATAAGTTAATATATAATAATTCAAAACGTCAAATTATTTGAATATGCTACAATAATAAAATATTATTACTATTAAACTTTTTATAACTTCACCGTACATAATTATTTTGAAAAAAAATGTAAAAATATAAAATTTAAATATATTTATAATATAATATTATATAAAATATTATGAATTAAATTAAAAAATATATTGATAATATATAATTTTTTAAAATACAAAATATTAAAAATTATAATTATAAGTCATTATATAATAATTTAAAATATCAAATAATTTGAATATGCTACCATAATAAAATATCATTATTATTAAACTTTTTAAAATATTTTAACTTCACTGTACATAATTAGATTGAAAAAAATGTAAAAATATAAAATTTAGATATATTTAAAATATAATATTATATAAAATATTATGAATTAAATTAAAAAATATATTGATAATATACAATTTTTTAAAATACGAAACTTTAAAAATTATAATTATAAGTCACTATATAATAATTCAAAATATCAAATAATTTGAATATGCTACAATAATAAAATATCATTATTATTAAACTTTTTAAAACATTTTAACTTCACTGTACATAATTAGGTTGAAAAAAAATGTAAAAATATAAAATTTAAATATTGTCAATAAAGTAGAAGTCATTAGTTCTGCACTTATTTGTGGCCTTTCAGATGATATTTCTCTTATGTGCCTGGCAAGAGTTCCTAGAAAATATCATTCCATCCTGAAGTGTATCAAAGAGATGGAGGGACCTAATTATCGGCGGAAGCACAAACTGGATGAGACCTGGATTTATGCTCTGTCCAAGGACAACTTAGATGACACTCTCTGATACTGGAAGCTCATTGATGGTCTTCCTCTTCCACCTCACTTATCAAAGAGAAAAGACATGGGTTTTGAAGATATAGAAAATAAGCTATTCTTATTGGGTGGTTGTAGCTCGACAACAAGAGGTCATACTAATGAGTTTATTCATATGATGCTTGCTGAAACCGTTGGACGAGAAGAATTGTGAATTTCGGATCTTCTCATCTATAACACCGAAAATATATTTATATTTATAGAGATAACAGTAAAAATATAATATGATATATTTATAAGATTTTCATATTAAATATATATATTCAAATAATAAATATTAAATATTTAAAAGAAAACAACATAAAAAAATATTTATTTTTAATTAATAAATAATAAATAATATATAATTTTTTAAAATATCATTATTATTAAACTTTTTAAAATATATTAACTTCACCGTACATAATTAAATTGAAAGAAATATAAAAATATAAAATTTAAATATATTTATAATATAATATTATATAAAATATTATGAATTAAATTAAAAAATATATTAATAATATACAATTTTTTAAAATATGAAACTTTAAAAAAAATTATAATTATAAGTTATTATATAATAATTCAAAACATCAAATTATTTGAATATGCTACAATAATAAAATATTATTATTATTAAACTTTTTAAAACATTTTAACTTCACCGTACATTATTAGATTGAAAAAAAATGTAAAAATATAAAATTTAAATATATTTATAATATAATATTATATAAAATATTATGAATTAAGTTAAAATATAATATTTTTTAAAATACGAAACTTTAAAAATTATAATTATAAGTCATTATATAATAATTCAAAATATTAAATAATTTGAATATGCTACAATAATAAAATATCATTATTATTAAACTTTTAAAAATATTTTAACTTCACCGTATATAATTAGATTGAAAAAAATGTAAAAATATAAAATTTAAATATATTTATAATATAATATTATATAAAATATTATGAATTAAATTAAAAAATATATTGATAATATATAATTTTTTAAAATACAAAATTTTAAAAATTATAATTATAAGTTACTATATAATAATTCAAAATATTAAATAATTTAAATATGCTATAATAATAAAATATCATTATTATTAAACTTTTTAAAATATTTTAATTTCACGTACATAATTAGGTTGAAAAAAAAATGTAAAAATATAAAATTTAAATATTGTCAATGAAGTAGAAAACACTAGTTCTGCACTTATTTGTGGCCTTCCAGAAAAAATAACACTGAAAATATATTTATATATTTACAGAAATAACAGTAAAGATATAATATGATGTATTTATAAGATTTTCATATTAAATATATATATTCAAATAATAAATATTAAATATTGAAAAGAGAACAAGACAAAAAAAATATTTATTTTTAATTAATAAACAATAAATAATATACAATTTTTTAAAATATCATTAATATTAAACTTTTTAAAACATTTTAATTTCACCGTACATAATTAGATTAAAAAAAATGTAATAATATAAAATTTAAATATATTTATAATATAATATTATATAAAATATTATGAATTAAATTAAAAAATATACTGATAATATACCATTTTTGAAAATACAAAACTTTAAAAATTGTAATTATAAGTCATTATATAATAATTCAAAATATCAAATAGTTTGAATATTCTACAATAATAAAATATCATTATTATTAAACTTTTTAAAACAATTTAATTTCACTATACATAATTAGGTTGAAAAAAAATGTAAAATTATAAAATTTAAATATTGTCAATGAAGTAGAAGCCACTAGTTCTGCACTTATTTGTGGCCTTCCAAATGATATTTCTCTTATGTGACTGGCAAGAGTTCCTAAAAAATATCATTCCGTCCTGAAGTGTGTCTCAAAGAGATGGAGGGACCTAATTTGCAATGAAGAGTGGTGTATTTATAGGCGGAAGCACAAACTGTATGAGACTTGGATTTATGCTCTGTGCAAGGACAACTTCGATGACACTCTATGTTATGTTTTGGATCCAACTGCTTCGATAAAATACTGGAAGCTCATTGATGGTCTTGGTCTTCCACCTCACTTATCAAAGAGAAAAGGCATGAGTTTTAAAGCTATGGAAAATAAGCTATTCTTATTGGGTGGTTGTAGCTCGGCAACAAGATCATAATATGATGCTTGCTCAAACGGTTGGACGAGAAGAATTGCTAATTTCGGATTTTCTCATCTATAACACCCGAAAATATATTTATATTTACAGAAATATATAATATGATATATTTTTAAGATTTTCATATTAAATATATATATTCAAATAATAAATATTAAATATTTAAAAGGGAACAACACAAAAATATATTTATTTTTAATTAATAAATAATAAATAATATACAATATTTTAAAATATCATTATTATTAAATTTTTTAAAACATTTTAACTTTACCGTACATAATTAGATTGAAAAAAAATGTAAAAATATAGAATTTAAATATATTTATAATATAATATTATATAAAATATTATGAATTAAATTAAAAAATATATTAATAATATACAATTTTTAAAATACGAAACTTTAAAAAATTATAATTATAAATTACTATATAATAATTCAAAATGTCAAATTATTTGAATATGTTACAATAATAAAATAACATTATTATTAAACTTTTTAAAAACATTTTAACTTCACCCTGTATAATTAGGTTGAAAAAAATATAAAAATATAAAAATATAAAATTTAAATATATTTATAATATAATATTATATAAAATATTATGAATTAGATTAAAAAATATATTAATAATATACCATTTTTTAAAATACGAAACTTTAAAAATTATAATTATAAGTCACTCTATAATAATTCAAAATATCAAATAATTTGAATACGTTACCATAATAAAATATCATTATTATTAAATTTTTTAAAATATTTTAATTTCATCGTACATAATTAGGTTGAAAAAAAAATGTAAAAATATAAAATTTAAATATATTCAATGAAGTAGAAGGCACTAGTTTTGCACTTATTTGTGGCCTTCCAGATGATATTTCTCTTATGTGCCTGGCAATAGTTCTTATAAAATATCATTCGGTCCTGAAGTGTGTCTCAAGGACAACTTAGATGACACTTTCTGTTATGTTTTGGATCCAACTACCTCGAGATACTGGAAGCTCATTGATGATCTTGCTCTTCCACCTTACTATCAAAGAGAAAAGGCATGGGTTTTGAAGCTATGGAAAATAAGCTATTCTTATTGGGTGGTTGTAGCTCGGCAACAAGAGGTCATACTGATGACGTTTATTCATATAATGCTTGCTCAAACCATTGGACGAAAAAAATTGTCAATTTCAGATCTCCTCATTTATAACACCAAAAATATATTTATATTTACAGAAATAATAATAAAAATATAATATGATGTATTTATAAGATTTTCATATTAAATATATATATTCAAATAATAAATATGTTATAAACTTATAATTGCTTTGTTGATGAAAGTAAACAAATTAGTTATTCATCAATCAAATACATATTTCACACTTAAATTTGCTTAGCAATCTTTTTAGTGATAATAATTGTCTCATTCATCTTAAATATATTTAATTGTTCATTTTTATTTTATAGGGTAAAAAAGTGATTTTATTGACATAAAAATAAGTAAAAGGAATAAATAATTGTTATTTGTATGGTTTAAAACGCAAATAATTAATATCAATTTGGTAAACCTGGCTAAAAAAAATTGATTGACAAAATTTAATTTTTAATTTTATAATCAAACTAATATAAATGATTAATAATTAATATAGCTGTAAATATAAATGCTTTATATACTTAAAACAATCCTTAATATTAGACAAGATTATTATAATTCAAACACTTTCTAAAAATAATAATTATTTTTACAATAACAAAACATAAAAAATAAAATATTTATGTTAAAATAATGGAAGAATGACATTTTTTTTACTATCAAATTTTAGAAAATTAGAATAAAATAATAACACTTGAGAATTATTATCTCTTAAATAAAAATTACCCAATAAAAGTATTAATATATATTATTTTCTTTCACAACTAAATATATAAATACAAAAATTTTAAATTCAAAGAATTCGCAAGTGGTTCCATATAAAAAAAAAAGTGAATTTATAAAAGAATATTAGAAATAGTAGAATTTGCAGCTTATTATATCATTATAATATAGAAAAAAATAACATAAAAAATAATAAAAAGATAAAGATAATGTAAACAAAATTTATTATAATACAAATACAACTTATAAATTTTTATATCACTGTGTCACGATAATTATGATGCATAAATTAACATCTTTAATTTAAAAAATCTAAACCAACAATTAAATAAAATTTTATATTTGAAATTTAAGAAGCATTTATTTGTAATTAAATTTAACATTAAAATATAAAAATGGATAAACACAAATTACCTTCTTTGTTTAAAATAAGATATAAAATATTAACATGTATTTTGATGAATTGAAAAATTAAAATATTTAAATAATATTTTATAAAAAAAATAATATATTTTTATAATGTGATCATTACTTATATAAAAAAAATCTTATTTTATAATATATAATATATTATATTTTAATTAATACTAATTTTACAAATATATTCATGCACATTTGAAATTTATTTTTAGGTAAGTAATCATTAATTGTAAAAACTAAAAATTATTCATAATCATAACAACTTTTATAAAATGTAAGTATTTTTTTTTTTTACATTTATTTATAATTAAATTAGTATTAAAATATAAAAATGAATAGATAAGATAGAATATTTCTTTTAACTAGAATTTATAATTATAATGATAAAAAATGACTATTTTTTTTATTTAAATGATGGAAATAGTTTTTAAACACTTCAAATCTATTTAACATCTACTTAGAAAAAAAAGCATAAATATAATAAACAATACCGTAAAAATTACAATTCGAAATGCCTCGACTTTTTTAGAATAGATCCGAGTCAAATAGCAATGATTCGAAACACTTTACACTATTTTGGAAACCCAAGGACTCAATCGTATGGATATGTAAAATACAGGATTTCCAATCCTAGCAGGAAAAGGGGGAACGGATACTCAATTTCAAGTGAGTAAACAGAATTCCATACTAGATATCATAGATACATATAGAATTCTGTGGAAAGCCGTATTCGATGAAATGTCGTATGTACGGCTTGGAGGGAGATCTTTCATATTTTTCGAGATCCATCCTACAATATGGGGCCAAAAAGTCAAAATAAATGATTTTAGCCCTTATAAAAGTTATAAAAAAACGGATTTCTCCTTTTACGCTCATGTCACGGCGAGGTACTGTAGAAGAAAAAACCGCAAAATCCAATATTAGCTAATATGTTGGTTAGCCGTATTCTGAAACACGGAAAAAAAATCATTGGCTTATCAAATTATCTATCGAACTATGAAAAAGATTCAACCAAAGACAGAAACAAATTCACTATCTGTTTTACGTCAAGCAATACGTGGAGTAACTCCCGATATAGCAATAAAAGCAAGACGCGTAGGCGGATCAACTCATCAAGTTCCCATTGAAATAGGATCTGCACAAGGAAAGGAAAAGCACTTGCCATTCGTTGGTTATTGGGGGCATCCCGAAAACATCCGGGTCGAAATATGACTTTCAAATTAAGTTCTGAATTAGTGGATGCTGCCAAAGGTAGTGGCGATGCCATACGCAAAAAGGAAGAGACTCATAGAATAGCAGAGGCAAATAGAGCTTTTGCACATTTTCGTTAATCCATGAACAGGATCTATATAGACACGTAGACCCATGAATCCATACATCTCGATCGAAAAAGAATCGAAATTGATGAATATATCTCTCGAAACAAACGAAAAAGAAACGAAAAATAAAACATAAATCATGGATCAATTAAGCCCTCTCGGGGACTTGCTTAAGAATGAGAAAGAGGAATCTTATGTAAATACCACAGAATAAGGTTTGGTCCTATTCGTGGGGATTCTGTAACTATTCCATTCCAAAAAGATAAAAAAATTCGAAACAATTGGGATTTTTTGGAGATTGGATGCAGTTACTAATTCATGATCTGACATGTACAGAATGAAAACTTCATTCTCGATTCTATAAGAATTTTTATGAAAGCCTTTCATTTGTTTCTCTTCGATGGAAGTTTTATTTTCCCAATTTTCCCAGAATGTATCCTAATTTTTTGCCTAATTCTTCTTCTGATGATTGATTCAACCTCTGATCAAAAAGATATATCTTGGTTCTATTTTATCTCTTCAACAAGTTTAGTAATGAGCATAACGGCCCTATTGTTCCGATGGAGAGAAGAACCTATGATTGCCTTTTCGGGAAATTTCCAAACGAACAATTTCAACAAAATCTTTCAATTTCTTATTTTACTATGTTCAACTCTATGTATTCCTCTATCCGTAGAGTACATTGAATGTACAGAAATGACTATAATAGAGTTTCTCTTATTCATATTAACAACTACTCTAGGAGGAATGTTTTTATGCAGCGCTAACGATTTAATAACTATCTTTGTAGCTCTAGAATGTTTCAGTTTATGTTCCTATCTACTATCTGGATATACCAAGAAAGATGTACGGTCTAATGAGGCTACTACGAAATATTTACTCATGGGTGGGGCAAGCTCTTCTATTC
>BDMB01000015.1:958465-1287760 GCA_016859785.1 Macrotyloma uniflorum
TTCTATATCTTTTGCTACCTTCTCCTTCTGGAATTCCCTCCCTTATATCTCGGAGTAGGTTCACCAGTCTGCACACCAAGATCAAGAAAATACCGAGTCAACTTCAGGCCTCATCATAATGCATGAGACATTATGCCATGTAATGTATGATGCACATGAATAGGGACTTTCACAATTACCGGTAGAAAACCTGAGATAAATGACATTGTATATGCAGCAGACTAGAGGGAATCACTTACCACTTTCACATACCTCACACATACTGCATTGTTTTGTATCCTCACTCATTGGTAACGATAGTTTACATGACCGACCTTGAGGACATGAACAACATAAAAGACACCTCTGATTAAAGACTCCAATGAAAGATTCAACACAAATAAACTATCTTTTCCCTTAACCAATTCCTCCAACTTCTTGTTGAGTTTAATTTCCATACACTTCATCTTTTTCATAATCATTATGTATGGCATGGATGATATATGATGTATCAAATGAAAAAAATGAAAAATGCAGTATATACTAACCCCAAAACAGAAATTCTGGTAACTGGTGTCAAAGACAGAGGAATCCTCTGACTTCCCAAATCTCATCTCATTGGAATTGCGTTTATTTGAACTGGAACTTGCATTATAAGTCATGTAAGCAGATGAAGCAGAGTAATCGGCAGAAGAAAGAGAGGGGCTTTCATCCAATTCAATATCAGCTTGAAACATGTCTTGAAAAAGTTGCTGCAACTCCTCAAAGCTCTCCTCTCCATTTTCCTGTTATTTCACACATAAATTCATCAATTTTCTATGCCCAAATAAACTTTTAGCACCAACCTTTAGTTGCTTTCAATTTATTATCAAACTTTTACCAGAATATCATACCAAGGATGTTCCTTTCAAAACTAGCAAACTCCATGGAGTTCTAAGACCTATATAGTTACAAGTATTCCAAGAGGAATATGAGAAGATTTAATTTAGTTTTGATGGACCAATATGCAAAACACGTTATTTACGAAATTTTGTTGATTCTGATTCAGGCAAGAATGATAAAAGGTGTTGGTTAACTGGTCTTCAACTACTTGTCGTTTTAGTATGCAGCAAGAAACTTCATTATTAATTTTTTTTGTTGGTCCAACAAGAAACTTCAATAATAGCCTTCTGATTATCATAGCATTCGGACCAACAAAATATGTAGTTAGAGGTCCCAAGTGTAAAAAAGAAAAAGGTGGTTTGGTGACCCTGGATTGGTCCATTCATGACAATAGAAAACTATAAACTACATAGTATTTGACAAAAGCAAACAATATGTTTATGTCTAGCTTTATCCACTAAACAAAAGAATATAAAACATTGAAATTGCATAGCTTTATGACCACCCAACACGCCACTAACTAGATGAGCACTCACATTTGATTTGGTCTGACTCATCATTGTTAACATTTCGTCCAAAAAGTCCCCCATGCCCTGCAAAAGGAAATTCATTGTTTGATCAGCTCAACAAAATTATTGGATCACGAACAAGATTCAGTCCCCTCCCCCAGAACCAAACTCATTCGATGAATTATTCCCCTCTTATTGAATTCTATAAGCAACATGCCCATGTGATCTGTGACAAACAAATTGACTTGTAACAAAACTTGTGCCTTTATGGGAATCCCAACGAATACAACCAAGTATTTGCAGGACAAATCGGATTCTTATTACTCCCCAAGAAGATGCCCTTTTCACACGAAAAGGAAAACATGGACGGTGCAAAAACAGAAACGTGACAAGACTGCAGGACAGCAATAACACTCATGCATTCACCCAATCTTGAATCATCACCATGAGTGGAAATCACCCTTCAAATCTCATGCATGTTTTAAATATATATGACTTTCTAATATTCATTCACCTATTTTGATTAGAAAAATATAACAGCACAAAAATTAATAAAAAAATACTTGGCTTCTAAAATTAACAACTTACTGCATATGATGATTGAATCTCAAATCTTGACTGCTTATTCTCCTTATTTCAATTTGGAAACCCCCATTGAAAATATAAATGCATGGAAAAACAAGATTTACCCTTAAACACAAAGAATAACAAAATTGGAAAAGATAGAACCAAATTGGTTGCCGTGTAAAAAAAAGAGGGTCAAACTAAGGTTGCTTCTCTTGAAGGCAATGAAACATAGGGATGGGCAGAACTCAGGGCACGACAACTAAAGAAGATGGTATGAGATGAGGTGAGTGACTTACTTTTTCGTCGTCATCACTGTCGTAGACTCCAACGTCGTACATTAACCTTTTGTTGGCGTCAGATAAAACTGTCACAGAGGAAAAAAACACCATTAACACCAAATAAACAGCACAAATGAAATTTCAAACAAGAACAAAATCCCAACTTTTCTTCAATTTTGAGGAGAAAATGAACAAGTGAATCATGGGTCAATGTTCAATCGTGGAAACATCTGAAGGGCATGGGCATTACCAGAATAGGCTTCCCCAATTTCCTGGAATTTCTTCTTTGCTTGTTCCACTAACTCTGAATTCCCAGATGCTGAACAACGATCCGGGTGCCATTTCTATGCCATCAAACATAAAAAAAATCATTCATAAGGGTGAGTTTTGAAGAAACGTGGTTCAGATATCAGAAAATAAGAACAGAAAAAAGAAGCCTTTGGGTTTAATTCTAACCTTTGCAAGTTTCCTATATGCATTCTTTAACTCCACTTCGGTGCACTCCTTGTTCAACCCCAAGATCGTATAGAAGTCATTGCTTTTGTTTCCTTCATTAGCCATTGTTATTCCCAACAACAACAAGAACAACACAAACTTCCACAAACCAACCACACCAAAGTAAAACTCTCCACAGAACCAATCAAATATCAAACCACGGTTTCTTGTCGACGAATTGAACTAACACAAACTCCGTACAACCATAACATTAAAAAAGGGACACCAAAATCACACACAATCACAACAATATTAATACTATCGTTAAGTACATGCTATTATATATACTATAAAACCTTTATGGCAACTTGGTTTGGTACTCTACATGTTTGTGAATAGGAACACGGAACTTAGCACTTGCTTTTGATTCCGTGGAGTGAAAGGTGAAGAGCAAAAGAGGGCCTCATGAACACTCCAGAACCCCGGACCCTGCCTTGCACCTTATATAGTTTTTTTTTTTATGATTTTCATATCTTCAAGGAAAAAAAAAAGTATGATTAAATGTTTTTAATAAACTTTAAGATGCGTTAATCAGTAAAACCATCTTATATTTCAGTGATTATATGAGATACTAAATTAAAATTACTTAACTTTAGAGGATTAAATATGTTATTAATTTTTCATAAAGATCAAAATTGTTCTTTAGTAAAATGGATTTAAATAAAAAATAACGAAAATTAATAACTAAAGCAAGGTAGTTTGGTTTTGACTGTGGTATGAGGATTGAGGGTGGTGGTGATGATGTAGGGCTGAGATTCTGTGGTGGCTGAGATATTTCATGGGAGGGTGTGTCCAGAAGGTTCTTTCTTTGTGAATGTGAAAGTCCTTTTCTGTGTGAGTTTGTGAATTTTAAAAGGAGAGAGGTGAAGGTTGGATCTAAGTGTGGGTCCCACTGGTTTATCAGTTTAACAGCTTGGAGAATTGATTGCTTCCTCTTCTCATTTGTCATTGTCTCTTGTAACACACAAAGAAAAAAAAAAAGGTTGTCGAGTTCACTCACTTGTAGAAAATAGGTTATGTTTGTGGAAAAATGTTCTTCCTCTATTTTCTTTTCTTATTTAATTTTTGAATGCTGGCTAAACCAGGAACCATTTATTACTAAATTATAGTATTTAAGAAATAATTTATACTTTTTAAATTGATAAAAGAAGATTTTTCATTATTTAAAAGAGTATATTTACAGTGTCTCCCATGTTCAGATACTTAATGGTGATTATGGAAAAATATAGTATTTCAATTTTGAATTTTAAGAAAAAGAAAAATAGTGACATATGGGTTACACGAGCCTGCAATGAAAGATGAGGTTAAGCACAGAAAATGATGGAATTGGACCTTCAAAGTTGGTAGGGACACTCTGAATGTCATCAGCATTCACTGCATATTTGCATGCAAGGTGAAAAAAACAGAATACACAGTCATGTTTCCATCTTCTTTTTCGTCATTTTATCACCTTTGTAGTTTCATTCTCTTCACGGGTGTTAAAGTTTAAAACTTACTTCACTTTTGGATGCACTTGGAGTTCGATCATAGCATATTTTCATAAGTAGTATGTATTTCATTTATAGAACCATTAACAAGTTCAATGTTTGAGTCTATCTTATATATTTATAAGTCTTTTTCACTTCTATATTATTCAATTTTCTTGTATTATGCAGACTATTTTAACTTATATACTGAGACATCTTCTCATTTCACTGAACAATTACCTTTTTACTGATATTTTTGCTTGTTTATATTAATTAAGCTGCTATGGAAATTTTTTTTGGAACAGTAAGAAGTACTTGGTGTTCTACTCAAACAAAGACTTGGTGTTTTGGTAAGTTTATGAAATGATTTCTTGCAAGAACTAAACTTTTATGTGGAAACACAGATATGAGAAGAGAAGAGTGATATTTTGAATTATTGGCTAATAGGGTATTCATCTTTCATCTCATGTGATGTAATGAAGTAGACATTATGTATGATCCCGTGGGACCAGAAAGTGTTGAACCACAAGAGTTATGGCAGTGACAAAGACAAATAGTCCTTGGATGCACATATATATGTATCTCTAGGGTGGTGGTGGTGGTCCCTCATGGCCATGTAGGAGTAGAAGCCCCTCGAAATCACGTGCCACACCATGACACAATACCACACTATGTATGACCCGAATTCTCAACAAGATATACCACCATCTTCCATTCTTCATCACACGAATGCACTTAAAGGATATAGGAGACACTCACTCTCTTGCAACTGGTATGTGCATCGTGGACCATTCATGGCCTTAGCTTCCATGAAGAGTCTAGCACCTACATAAAAATAGTGTGTTATAAGATGCTGATGAAACCCTTTTTGCTTACCACTTTAAGTAGTTGTTAATCTTGTATTTTTATATGCTCATACCTCACTATTTCTCCATTGTTTCAGTTGGATTATGTTGGTTTTAATTGGTTTTTAGAGTTTTAGCATGTCATTGTTGTCGTTTTCTTAGTAATCAGATGTTTTTTTCATAGTACTTTTATGTATAAAAAAAGAAAAAAATGCGTTTTTTTGTCTATATGTTTGTTTTTCATTATGTAAATTTATTATCTAATTTTGTTGTATAATGAGAAGAATCAATAGCCGAAGATTGAAGTGGGCAACAAGCATTTTTATCCACATGATTCTTTATGGAGAAACAGAGCCCTATTTGGTGATCACACAGTCAAAATTATTTGGTGCTCAAAAGGGTTTGTATATATATATATATATATATATATATTACTCTTCTTATTGTATTTGCAAAAGTCCCATTTATTTAAATAACCGATTTAATTTCTAAAGTTTTATCTCACTGTCATATTAGTTCTTCAAACTAAGAAAACATTTGGGTTTCCTATAAAGTTCCTAAAACTAACATTTTTTTTCTTCATTTGAGTCCCTAGTTTTGGAACTTAAGTGATAATATAATAACACATGTTTAGAAACAAAATGAAAAAAGAGAGTTAATTTCAGATATTTAGATAAAATCTTAAAACTTTTTAAAACTTATTCAATTTTTTCTTAGTTTTTAAAACTAATACAATAATCAAATACTGTTGATTTTTCTGAACAAGGGCATCATTTTTTGGAGGAAAAGAAAAATCACATCCTTTCTTTGCTTGTGTTGGTGAAAGGCAATTGTCCACGACTTCCATATAATTCCCATCTTATCATCTTAATCGCCAAAAAGTTTGTGGGGGCACTCCATTTGGTTCAATATTTTAAAGTTATTTTGTTTCAGCTGCCAAAACTTGACCAATAACTCAAAAAAAGGCTCATGGCATTGACTACTTATGACAATTGCAACTAGTCTTTCACAACTTGCATATTTAATGCAGCCAAGATACATCCCTTTTTGTTTAGTTTCTTATGTGGCCCCATAAACTCAATTCACATTTCCAATTTTGTTAATAATGATCCAAGAAAAGGAAAAAGGAGAACAGAATATAGCAAGTTGCTGCAGCAAGAATAGTAGTTTAACTGTCAAGTGGCTTTAGTGTGACACAGAAGGACCTTTTATTATTATAAGAATCAATTCACCAAGTCCCTTTCACTTGCGAAGTTCAAAGCTAAACACAAACTGCTCGTAGTTTTGCTTTTGTTTACAGTAAATGCTACAACTGGTGTTGGCTGGTTTCCTATTATATACAAAGAGAGGAGGGGTTGATTCTAAGCTATAATTATTATTACATCACTGAATAATTTTACTTTAAAATTCATCATTACATTAAGGAAATGATCATATAGTAAGTTATATCCATTAATTTGAACTTGTTTATTACTTTATTAATATACCTTAATGTTTATTACATACAAAACACCAAAGATTAATTATTATTCTTTCTTTTTTCATAGGTATCCTTTAAAGTAATCATGTTCAAGACAAGATCAGATACTAAACATAAACACCTCTCTTCAAAAATCCAAGATTAGTTATTCTGTCATGCATTGGGCCAAATTTTTATCAAGATGAAAGAAAACCTGTGTTTTATTTTGGTACTATGATGATAACATCCAAACACCTTACTACTAGCCCAATTCAAGTGGCTTGTCTATGTATTCTTTTTCTAATTTCAATTACTGTCCTGTCATAGAAACCTAATTACTAGTATTTTAGTCACTGTAATGTATAGTACAAATGTTTGTTTTATACAAATTACGAAGGTATCTTTAAAATGCTTTAGTTTTTGTTAAGAAAAATCTAAAAATATTATAGTTCTAGTTGAAAACTAATACAGAAGTACTCACATGCAATATATTCATTCTAATTAATTCATATACGTGATTAAGTGCGTAAGTTAATGAAGTATGCTAAAAGAATATTTATTTCCACAGAATACATTTAACATATAAATAAGATTAAACAGTATCAACCTTGTAATATCTGAGTTTACTTATTAGGATCTTCAGTCATTGTGACTGACAGCACTGATGAGATAAGATATTTCCTGCTGAAAAATGCAGCAGACAAGTCTTAAAAAATTTCCACATCACACCGGCCCATCAACTGTTGAACTTAAATTTTAGTCAACATAATGAGTGGATAGTGGCATATTCTTCAAAACAGAAAAAATAAAATCTTCTGCCAAATTGTAGTTTCCACAGTAAGTGAAAGTTAATCATGATACATTAGTGCAAGAAATCTACCAACTTTACTAAAGACTAATCGTTATTGAAATAGTAAGTCAATCACTTATAAAATCTTTAATCCAATCACGTATTCTTTCATCTTCAGAATTCAAACCCGAGACTTTATTTTAAAAAACTAATCCAGTTCTATTCATATTAATGACATATTAGTTGAATAAAAGTTATCACAAGATGCTTATCACGAAATATCAATTAAGTTTCATTCAAAGCAATGACATGTTATGAATACATCCTTTATCACTCTTTTCAAAACATTCTCAATTCTCTATTTTTAGCTCAAATTTAAAAGAAAACACAAATATAAATGAGACTCAGCTCATTTGTTTAAAAGTAGAGCATAATTTATCTTAGGGAAATGATTTTGAATTAATAAACAAGATCTGACTCATCAAATAGTTAGTGAAACTTGCATTCTTTTGAGTTAGGATGAATTTCAGTCAACGGTAAAGAAGTTATTTCAAAGAATACATCAGGAAATATATTGCTAGCATTTCACATTTCGAAGCCCTTCGTTTGCAAAAAGCATCAGTTAGTTTGGCAAACACGAGTGGTAAGCTACTGATATCGTATATAGCATGAGAAGATCATAATTGCTGATAACGATATTTGGCCCCTATTACTACTAGGTTAGTAGCATTGCCCATTTCTATCAAATTCATTCACCTCATTTAATTGATGACCGACAATATTTTCAAGGTGACAATCAGTCTTGACTCTTCTGCTATGAACATGATGAAAACAACGAATTTTGTTCTTTGCAAGTGCTTCCATTATTGGACATACAATAACACTCAATAATACAGAAGATTATTGGTACTGGAATAACTAACAAATATATTTTTCCATTAAGAACCATAAAATGATACATTATTATTACAAAAAAGAGCACCCAAAAATAAGAGGAAAATTCTTGCTTTTTATGTGTAACCTATACTTCAGTCTGTCTCAAGGCTTTGATCCAATCAAGTTCAACTCTGAAATCACCTGGCCCAGATCTAGCACCTGGGACACCACCCTCAGCATTGACAGACAAAGACATGCCCAAAATACGCGATGGATTCATTTCCAATTGTGCATCTATAACATTCCCTCTCCATGTAGGTAAATACCGAGCTAGAGGAATCTGGTCAATCAATGAATTTAATATGCATGTGACACCCATCACTTGTGTGATATAGAACAGCAACTAGGTAAAAACAACAACAAAAAAACTCTTATGTCACTAGGCAAGGCCAACTACTTAGATTATACAATGTCATTGGACTTGGATAAAGATTATGAGTGATCGGTGTATAATGTATTGACAAATTTTATGTAGGCTGCTGAGGACCTAACACAACCCTCATTTATCGGAGCATTAGACTGATTATGAAGCCAGAGACAGAGCTCAACCATGTACAAAACCTAGCAAACCTAATTCTATCATATGTTGATATGTGCCAAACGACCTACTTTACCCACTAACCAATAACAATGTTGATATTTGATACTTTTATGAGTAGCAACCATGACAGCCGATGACAGAAGTAGTTTCAAATATGAGCAGCACCGAAATTCCAATGTTAAGCATAAGATCCACAGAAACAATCAACATTTTTTACGCGCAAAAGCACCCTCCTAAAAAGTACAAATATGATACCACTGGAAAATAGTATGGAAAATCTTGAAAATCATAAGACATGAATAAAAAGCCACAGTTTATCTAATTATTGTGATATTTACATCTTTGTTGTTATTAAGTTTAAAAAAAAATAGGAAAGAAAAAAACCTTGTGAATACAGTTAGAAGTATTTGAAGTGCCTGTGAACTGTCTAACATATATACGAGTCTTGCAGGGTTATGACACAAAACAACTATTATTTTGAAGTGTTTATACTTCCTTGGCAGCCTCCTGTAATGTATCAGAAGCTTTCCAACTTACAAATTCCATGATCCAGTTTTAATGCTCTAAAGTTTTGTAATCAAAGTAAAACTGTACACTATTCCAGAAATAGTTTACTGTTTTTCTTTGATTCCAAGAATATTGTTACCAATCACACCTAGACCTTTTATAAACATTGCAATAGTAAGGCTTAAAAGGAAGCTGATGTGCAAGATCTTTCATTGCATCTGACTGAGTTTCCAAGTACTTATTTTCCCAAAGATAAACCTATCACATCAAGGTAATTAATTTTCGCCATTTAATTTGGCATAACCAGTAAAATAGTCTATGGCAGGAGAAATGGTCATAACTTGTAAGCAACAGGTCATTGTATATATCACTCAAAGAAAAGTTATTTGAGCATACATCCTACAAAAGTGAAGCTTTAACAACACAAAATGAAAGCCTGGTCAATTATGAATCGTTATGTTGTAAGCAGTGAGATGCAAATAGAACTTACCTTTGTAATGTACCAGTTGCCTTCAGGCACATAAACAAAAGCTTGCCATGAGTTATCTTCCATCTGTCCAGGTGAATTCACCCAATTCTCCGTGTAGATCTGCACCAAAATCATCCCAGTCAGAACACTCATAAAACCACCCTAGAAATGAAATTTAAGCACTCAATCTCTAGATTTCCTAGCATAACATAATTGGCAATGAAAAAAGTGCACTCACAGTAGATATATAACATCTTCCATCTCCTTTAAGTTTCATAGCAATAGTATCATACGAATCCAAATCAATAAAACCATCAAACTGCAAAGACACAAAGAGTTGTGTAAAGATAACATATTTAATATAGAATTTCTCTTCCGCACACTGTCAGTGTAAGATTTTTCCACTATCAATCAACTAATCAGAAATCATCTTAGATATGATTTTAAAATAGTTATTAAAAAACCCAACAAACTTATCGTACTTCAGAGATGGCAATCTCTCCGATTGAATGATTGTGCAAAAACCCTTTATAATTTACATTGTTAATGCATTTTAATTAAATTCTTTAGTATTAAAGATACAAAATCAAGCACCAATAATCACATTAATTAAATCCAATAAAACAACCTTCTTTGAGCGCATTCCACAGAAGCCACTCCGAGTGATGTTCCATTTAGAGTCCTCAGCGACATCCAGAGAGAGGTTCCCGGAGAAGATTCCAGAAGTTACTCCATTCTCCGACTCAGTTATCTGCAGAGACGCAGAGGACAAACCTGGGTAACAACGAAACATTTAAAACCCCGAAAACTAAAACGATGAAAGAAAAAAAAAATACAAACTTCACTAGCATCAACGAAGTAGTGGCACGAAACGAGGCACCCACCTCCAAATTCGGAATCAGAGTACAAATGCCACTTGCTTAGCTCATTCTTGGAATTGAAGCTGAAGATGGGTCTCTCCGGTGGTGGCATCAAATCATCGAGATTACCCGATATGGCTTTTGTTCCAGTGCACAAAAAGAGTTACAGAGCAAACATTTTGAGTAACAGAGAATGAATTGAAGATTGAGAAAGAAATAGAACCTTTCTTTGTAGCCTCAACTGAAGCTTGTATCAGTCTTCGCAATCTCGACATCTCTCCCTCTCTGTGTGTCACCACCGCCACCACCAACAGTAGCGACAGCCCCAACCATCAGGCTTATCACTAAATGGGCCCTCTTTTTTGGGCATCTTCAGCTTGCGGCCCAACTTTACAACCTAAAATCTTGTGTACTGAAAGTGAAAAAAATAAAAAAATAAAAGAGTTCAATAATTGTGTAACATTCTAATACGTGAATGAAACAATTTTAGGATAGATTATAATTTTGTGCCATTTAATGTTTTATCTGTAGTTTTTGTCTCTATTTTTTTTAGTTTATACATTATAAAAAATATGAAATTTTGGTTTCATTCTTAATTTGACATATATTTAGACATTTTACTTTTTATATTTTGATTACTAAATTATTTCTTGATGGTTCCTAAAATGAAAAAGTTAGACCTTTAGTTTAATTAAATAAAATGAAACATATACATTATCGAAAATTTGAATAAATTTTTTTTTTCTAATATAAAAATTAAATATCTTTTATTTGATTACACTTTTTTTCATAAATAATTAAAGTTTTTTAACACAAGTTTGTCATATTATTTTTCCTTTTTTTATAATTTAACTCTCCTTAGAGAGAAGAATCAATAAAGAACAGATAAATAATTTCTATATCAGTTGTTCCCTCCATAAGCCTTTGACCATATTGGTTGTATTAAGAAGTTTAGGTCAATGGCACAAAACAAATGAAAGTTTTCTTTATCTTAACCATAAGCACTAAAAGAATGTGACAAAACACAACTAAAAACTTAAATAACTAAACCAGTTAGATACCTAAATTTTAACAACCTATTTTCCCTCTTAATTGTTGTAAAGATAAACATGAACCAATCACTCAAGCATGCACCTTGTGCTTGTCAAAAACAAAAAAACATGCAACTTTTGTGAAATGCTATATTGTCATATGCAGTTCTTTTTTCATGTCTTAAAAATAAGGTGTGAGAGGAACCTCGCATTAGTTGCTTCCCTTAGGGACCTATGAAACATGGGAGGGTTAGTACTACTGATATGCATGGTAGTTTCATGGATGTTCATATACAGATGGAGTCAAAGAAACAAAAAGGGTCCAAAAACTTGGCCCTTTTTTGGAGCTGCCATTGAACAATTGATGAACTATGACAGGATGCATGATTGGCTCGTCAATTATTTGTCCAAGTCAAAAACTGTTGTGGTTCCTATGCCTTTCACAACTTATACTTACATTGCTGATCCTGCTAATGTAGAACATGTACTTAAGACCAACTTCAATAATTATCCAAAGGTAATCTACATCACCCTATTTCGACTGTGTAAAAAGTTTTTACTTTAACAACTTAGAAATTTGAACTTTTTTATTTGCAAAATGAAAGTTTTCGATGGAAAAGTTTGTGATTCTAATTGCAGGGTGAAGTGTACCATTCGTACATGGAAGTGCTGCTTGGAGATGGGATATTTAATGTTGATGGTGAGCCTTGGAAGAAACAAAGAAAAACTGCAAGCTTAGAGTTTGCATCCAGAAATTTAAGGGAATTTAGCACCAAAGTTTTCAGGGAGTATACCTTGAAACTTTCAGCCATTCTCAGTCAAGCATCTAACCTTAACCAAGAAATAGACATGCAGGTGCTACAAACATTCTTCATGCTCATAATTTTTTTAGTAAGAGTAAATTTTAGAGGAGTTTGCAATTGATGATGGTTGAAATATTAATTTCCAGGAACTGTTGATGAGAATGACTTTGGACTCCATATGTAAGGTTGGATTTGGAGTGGAAATTGGAACACTGTCTTCCAATTTACCAAAGAATAGTTTTGCTCATGCATTTGACACTGCAAATATCATAGTAACACTTCGCTTCATTGATCCACTCTGGAAGATTAAGAAAATGCTAAGTATAGGCTCTGAAGCACAACTTGAGAAGAGTATCAAAGTCGTAGATGATTTCACCTACTCAGTAATTCGAAAAAGGAAGGCAGAGATAGAAGAAGTCAAAAAAAGTGGACAACAAAATCAGGTAGTTTTATATCCTAACAAATAGTAAAGATCAAACCTACATTGATTTATCACCTATGTTAAAAAACAGATGAAGCATGATATATTATCAAGATTCATAGAACTAGGAGAAAGCAATGCAACGGACAAGAGTTTAAGAGATATTGTGTTGAACTTTGTGATTGCTGGTCGAGACACAACTGCGACAACCCTATCATGGGCCATATACATGGTAATGACACATGCTCATGTTGCTGACAAACTTTACCTAGAACTGAAAACTTTTGAGGAGAATCGTGCAAAAGAAGAGGACATTTCCTTGCCTCAATGTGACAAAGAGGACTCTAAACCATTCAATCAAAGAGTAGAGCAATTTTCAAAGTTATTGAATAAAGATTCACTAGAGAGATTGCACTATCTGCATGCTGTCATAACGGAGACACTAAGATTGTATCCAGCAGTTCCTCAGGTATGCATTTTCCTACATTCATTTGGGTCTTGTCATGAAAACTCCATAAAGTGAGATGATTTTTTCATTATTGTTGACAAAACAAATTGCATAGATTATATTAGATTTAGGGTAAAATGTGTTTTAAGTTTCTATATTTAACTATTTTAGTCTCTTTAAGAAACCTATTAACAAAACACATCTTACTCTTAGTTTATTATAAGCAAAGCACTTTCATGTACTTCTGAGAAGAGGTTCTCTAAGGTTGATGCTCTAAATTTACTGAGATCTATGAACTAGTTTTGTAATGTAAACATCAATGTTCAAAATAGGATCCTAAGGGCATATTAGAGGATGATGTATTGCCAGATGGAACCAAAGTAAAGGCAGGGGGTTTGGTGACTTATGTTCCATATTCTATGGGAAGGATGGAGTATAATTGGGGTCCTGATGCAGCTTCCTTTGTTCCAGAGAGATGGTTCAAAGATGGTGTTCTAAAAAATGAATCTCCATTCAAATTCACTGCTTTTCAGGTAAATTTGATCTTCTTTGTAATATATAATATGTGATAACAATCAAAAGTTGGTGTTGCAAGTTTGAATCAAGATGTGCAAAAATCTTAGTTTTATTATTTTCCTTTGTACCTATAGGCAGGTCCTAGGATATGTCTTGGCAAGGACTCTGCATATCTACAGATGAGGATGGGGCTAGCTATTTTGTGCAGCTATTTTGTGCAGATTTTACAGGTTCAAATTGGTGCCTGGTCACACAGTGAAATATAGGATGATGACAATTTTATCAATGGCTCATGGCTTGAAGGTTACCTTAGAAAAACGTTCGTGAATTGTTTCGAAGAGTGTTTGATAAGTAGTTACTTATGTATCAGATAATCATTATCACATGTTTTTAATTGATTCAATAAAGAAATTAATAGATAGATATATGTACAATATTATTATATCATTAATAAATTTTAAATTATTAATTAAAAATTTATTACAAAAGAAATCTTATCATGATTTATACATAGAATCTAATATTACTCCATTTCTATTTCTAGTAGAAATATCTTTCTAACTTATCTATGTGTTGAATACAAAATCCCTTATTAATGGGTTCGATTGGAAAATAAATAAGAAAAAAAAATATAAACGGTTAAAAAATAAAAATAATAAAACAATTCAAATAAATAAATAAAATATAATTAAATTATATTCAGAAAATAAAATTTTTAAAAATCAAATGAAACCAATTTAAAGATACAACAAAAGTTAAAAAAAAAATGAAAATAGTTATATTTTAAATATATAAAAATTTAAAATTACGTAAGTACATATTAAATAAGAAATATTGTCTTCCCTAGCATAAAATTTGTGTTTTATTACATTAAAAATGGAACAGCTACCATTTAATTTGTGATATACCTTATTTTATAACTATAACTCAATTGTAACAGTTTGTTTGCATGTATAATAGTAAAAAATATTATATTTACATAAATTATATTTAATATCGGTTCTAAAAAATTTAATGAATTTTGAATTATCAGATAAGTTGTTAAAAATAAAAATAAAAATAAAGTTTTAGATTTATTACTTTAGGCTCAAAATCTAAAATACTTTTGTCTTCTCTATTTTTCACCATCCACCATCTATCATCTCTAAATTCACCACCTTGATGAAGTTTATTGTTTATCCACATTTACTACATTTGATCCATTATATTATTTTAAAACCCTAATCATTTGTATAAATTATATTTCAATTATAAGAAGAGAGATTATAATGATTAATAAAAATAATAACAACTCATTAATAACAATAATGCAACAAGATAATATTCAAAACAAAGAGAAGATAAATATTATAAAAATGAACAATCATAGAAAAAAAAAATTTAAATATAAAAGTATTTCAACATTAATTATATGTGAACTGATATTCAAAATATTGTATTTTAATATTGATTCTCATATAATTTATATTAAAAAATATTTTTAAATCAATTTACATATAAATTCGAGATTGAAATTTACTTTTTAACATATTATTGAATTTTTTAATATCAATTATATAATAAATATTTTAAAAATAATGTTATAGATAATAAATTTTGTAATAATAATTATTAAACTAAAATTTTTATTTATAAATGATTTAATATATATATATATAATCAATAACTTATATTTAATTTTTGATAATATAATGATTTAATATCTTAATTCATTTTAAATATTATATTATAATTAAATAAATAATACAATGAAAAATAAATATATTTATATTTATTCTTAAAATAAATAAATTATATATATATATAAATAAAAGATTGAAGAATAAAATTCATATTTTTATATTTAAAAGAAGTAATAAATTCTAGTTTTCTACCAACTACACCTATTAGGTAGAAGATTAATTTAGTACATAAAAAAAAAATATATTAGATAAAATATGTTTAAAAATAACTATGGATAGAAATGTAAGATGTAAATATGATAAGGTAGTTTCATTAATTTTTGCAAATAAGTTTATGCAATTTAAAAGTTTCAAACAAAGATTTCCTACTCTTATAATTTCTCTAAAAGAATATTTGTCCAATAAATTTTATAATTTATACTATTCTTAGATAATTTAATTAAATGGATCAACTTATTTGTAAATTCGTTTCTTTTTAGTTTTATTTTTTAGAGAGAATGTTATTATTACTAAGTCGAA
Organism: Macrotyloma uniflorum; assembly: GCA_016859785.1. NCBI lineage: Eukaryota > Viridiplantae > Streptophyta > Magnoliopsida > Fabales > Fabaceae > Macrotyloma > Macrotyloma uniflorum. Next base: position 974,469 of record BDMB01000015.1, read on the forward strand.
TAAAATATAAATATTTTGTAAATATATTTTGTTATTTATCTGAAATTAATCTTTTGCTATACTTGTTATCATTCTAATTCATTTGAAATGTATTAGAAATATAGAGATTAATTATATGAGATATATTAAACTATATTGAAAATATATATTTACAAGTTTAGTGAAATTATAGAAAATAACTTAAAATAAAATAAGTATGTCTAACAGTTAATTATGCAACTTCATTAGAGATGCAATTATTTCTCTTGAGGGTTAGCTTTCTAGTTGAACATTGATTTACATTGATTTTTGTTAAATAAACACATTCAATATATCTTAAATATGGAAATATTTGTTACTAGATATCATGGATGTAATTATAATATATTAAAAATATAATTTATCCTCTTTATTATTAAAAAAATAATTTATGCTATTTTAAATAATAAGAAGCATGTGTGTATATACAACACACCCTAATTAATTGAAATACCATTTTATATAATACAAATTGTGATTAAGAATGCAAATGAGTTAGAATTATTTGAGTTTGACTCATGATTATTAGTGTAAACTTTTTTTTTAAGTTAAATAAATATTTTTTAATTATTTAAATTCTAAATTTTAAAAATTTTATATTAAATATATAATATAAAAGATATTTAGTTTATATTTTATTGAGATATTAGTATATTTGTTTCAAAATTCAAGTTTTATTAGTTAATATTGAATTGTATTAAAGCAAATTATTAGCTCATTTTTTAATATATGAAATATTTTACGAGAAAAGCTTTTATGTGTATTTTTTTTTTATTAGTAGATTAGTATTAAAGTAATATAAAAATTTTCACAAAAAAAAAAAATAGTCAAGTTATAAATAAGTTGAACAGGTCAAATTTAAGTTTAATATTTTTTTATCAAACCAAATTCAATCTTTTTAAAGTTAAATTCAATTTTAAATTTATCAATTTTTTTATAATTCACGTTTCAAAATTTAAAATCTTAACTCAACTCGGTTTATTACACTTATGAAGATAATTTTATGTATAAATATTCATAAATATTTATTTGAAATACTTTGAAAGCATAACATTTGTTTATATTTATATTTAATAGTTAACTTTCATATATAATTGAAAATATTAAATTTTATAATGTTTAAAAAAAAATTACATTTAAGATTATTTCTAATTAGTTTGATAATATTTTTAGACAAGTAACATATGAAAGTTAAACTCTTTTTTTACTTATTCAACATGGATGGATGCATGTTTTAATTCATGGATATTTTTTATTGTGTATTTATAGGTTTTTAGTGTGAAAAAACTAAATATATTACATTAAATGTTTTAAATTGTTTAAAACATCAAAGAATTTTATATTTTCAACATAATAAATTTGTTTTTATGTTGAATAGAAAATAAAAAATGTATTTAAAATAGGAGTATACTCACTATCCTATAAGGAAATCAAATTAGTAATTTACAATAAAAGGGTGTAAGGAAACCTTTAAAATTTAAAAGTAAAATAAATAAATAATAATAATGATCTTCCACTAACATATTTATACACAATGAATTTTCAATATTCTAATTCCTTCCTAGAATATACAAGATGACAACTTGACAAGTGTTGCATTTGAACCAAAGAAAAACAAAATTAGGGTTCATATATAAATTGCAAGTTTAGCATAATATTTAACATTATACAAGTCCACTTCACCAACTATTATTCAAATATATGTGATGATGAAGTTGTAAATAAGATCATTGGATTGGAAGTGCACACTACTACTTTTTTATTTTTCCTTGGACCTACCAATTTGATGTAAACTAGAGAAATTAAAGTTTTGATAGCAAAGACTTATCCATTTAAAAAGGCATTTTCTTTTAAATAAAGAATCTACAAAAGAGATAAACAAAACAAAAAAACATGAAATTGCACAAAAAAATGTGAATAATAACAAGAAAGTGGTAGTTACTATTTTGGGCCATGATGTTTGGTTTCTATACCTATAAAAACAGCTAGCACTTGTCACTTTATTGAACATGTTTCTCTAAGCATTTCGTCATATTTCATGGTTGATGATTCTTCCTAGGGTGATATACAAACAAAAGATTACGTAGTTGAACACATGGTATGCATAAACAAACCATTTTTATTTGTTCTTGTTAATTTTACACCAAGCAATGTCCATTTTTTTTGTTGCAGAAAGAAGCAATGTATATCTATAGCATATGAAATTGTGACAATGATGGTGTACAAGTTTGATGCATGCCCTACACATATCAATTCATGCACAACTAGTAACCTCAAATCTCTAACCAAATCTTATCAAAATTTATGTATGACTCAACTATGTCCTGCTGTGGGCCTCAACCTGATACCAGCCAGCTTACACAAACTTTTATCTTCAAAACATTCCACGAATCAAAGAGAGAAGCGTGAATCAACACAACACAACTTTTATATATTTTTTGTTTATATTTTTCTGTGCATAGGAACTGACTGAGATGATGAAAGTTTAAAATATATATATAAAATAAATAAATAAAACAAGTTCAGAAGAAGAAAATTTCTTATCACTATAAACATTTATACATAGGAATCAGTGGGCGATGTATGGATGAAATAATAAACAAGAAATGTAAAAAATAAATAATAATAAAAAAAATGAAACTTTTATACTCCTCTAGCCTTATCTGTCATTGAGTTAGACAGGCTAGCAAGACTGCATTTCCAGTTGTTACAAAAAGTTCTGCAACACAAAATGAACTTCAATGGATGTTCAAAATTATACATAGTAAAATAGTTAATCTAATGATATGTATTTAACTCTAACTCAACCTCATAAAATCAGCTCAATAAGATAAGATTTATATCATTATATAAACCTTACTTAATCTTTATCTCTAGTCGATGTGAGATCTCCAACATACCTTCTTCACGTTGAGTGTCCCTAAACTCGACGACTAGAAATTATGAATGGTCTGATAGAAATGGTCTGATATCGGTCTGAGAAATTTTTTAAATGGTTCGATAATGATCCAAGAATCTCGCTAGGATTGGTTCTGATACCATATTAGTAATGAATTTCAGTCTAATTCAATCTTTTAAAACCGGTTCAATGAAATGAGATTTGCATCATTATATAAATCTTACTTTGAGTTTATTTTTAGTGGATATGAGAATTCCAACAGCTTTCAAATCAATTTTTAAATGATAATAAATTCAAAAAATTGAAAATAATGTTCTTCTTTTAATTTTTTTTTCTTGCTTGATATAAGTCTATAATTATATATATATATAATAATGAAAATAGAAACTAAATTGTATTTTAATAATAAAATATATGAACATATATGAAATGAATTACGAATAGTGAAAATAATAAAAACATATACTACTTTAGAATATTTTTTAGTATATTAATATTAGGTGGCTAATTTGATAATGTTATACACTGCAATTGGATTTTCTATTCTAGCAAAATATTGAAAAATAATATGCTTTGATTAATTTTTAATATAATTATAATAAAAAAATAAATTAGATTTCCAACTTTTTAATACAACCATTGAGGTGTTTTAATAAACAAATTTAGCTAAACATAATTAAGAAAAATAGCAAATAAAACAAGTAAGAATTTTAAGCTTGGTTAGCCACCTCTTTATGAGGAATCACGTGGGAGCAAAAAGTTTAGAGTCTTAACCAAGCAAGCTTACATAGAACACAAAAAATTCTATTTCATAAACAAAAGATTTGTGAAACAAAGACAACAAATGCTACCCTTTCAATCCAACACCAATTCCTATCCAGCTAGGAGGACTAGATCCTGTGATTTCGGTTTAAATCATAGTTAGTGTCGCATAAACACCCTTTTTCTCAAACATCAAAAACACTTATACCTGTGTTTTACTGTAGTAGTTCATTTCCTTGTTCATTACTGATCCCCATGTTCTTATAGTATTGAATTTTGATGTGTGATTGAATTCAAGACAGGTTCTCAATGTCCAAGACTTTTTCAACCCTTTGAATCATATTCTTATGTATGGTCAAATACATTTGATGGCAAAAAATAAGGTCAAATATCACTCTCTTTGGCTGACCCAATTAGATGTATCAGATCTTGGGGACATCCATTAATGTTTGAACTAGTTAAGCAATCATCAATATGAGTATAATGAAAATGTGAGTGTACTTAAAGCACCCTACATATATATATTCATTCATCCCACTTTTCTTTCTTTTCTTGTCATCCACAAATCTCATTTACTTTCCCACTTTTTTAGTTTGGAGTTGGATCACAGCTTGGTGAAAAGTTGTTCAAAATCTTTGGTTTAGTGTGTAGTATCAAAATTTACACTATTAATAGGTTTCAAAATTCTTTATTCGTTGTATCCAACATCACACACTTTGAGGAACATGTACCACAAGCAATAAAAGAATTGACCTGATGCAAACCAATGAGGTACTTCTGTGACAGCATCAAACCAGTAAAGCATTAACGGTTCTACTGAGCAGATTTGACATGCTGATGAACACCACTATGAATGCTATGAATGTGGTTTAAGATATTAATGCATTTCAACTTCATAAGTAAACATATATTGTAGGAATGCAGTGAAGAAAAAGAAGAATAGTAGATGAAACAGAAACTTTTCTCTAATCACCAAGTCGACCACTATCATTAAAAATTCAAAGGGTGATGAGTATATATCATATGCAATTATTAATCACAGTTATTCAACTAACAACAGCAAGAACATTAACCATAGTCATCAGTAAAATGTAAGTGGTCTAATTATCTCTCTTTACTTCCAAGCAACCAGCACTAGCTGTAACACTTCTTGTTCATTGGTGCCAAAAACCTACCAATAATAAGTCTTTATCATAATGCTGCATTCCCTCACCAATCTTGGACATGGGATTCAGATGTCACCAACAAGATTTCTTGCACAGAACTTAGACCTGTCAATTTAGGTTTAGAGAGGTCCATTTAGATTCACTCATTATGATAGAGTCAATACAATTTAATATTAGGTGGGATTGAACTAATTTGACAACCAGTTCAAATTGTATTACCAATTCAAATTTTTGTAAGTCTGCTAGTTAAATAGGTTATGAGTTACTCAGTTTTTAAAATGTAAACAAAAATTATAAAATAAATTAACTTATATAAATATATATATATATATATAAGTTAATAATATTTTTAATCACTAAAAACTAAAATAAAAATATAATTTTTCATTTGTCCTATAAAATAACAAAACATAATCCAAATTATATAAATAAAATAGTATAGGAACATACTAAAAAAATTACTAGACACAAAACTTTATCACATGTGAAGGATAACTTAATTTTGGAGTGAAATTCTTTTTATAAGTAAAATTTGTGTTGAAAGAACCAACACGATTAAGAAAAAAATATATTTTATTTTCAAAGAAGAGAATCATAAAATATTTTTATATAAAAATCTTCAAGGGAATTAAAATTTTTTAAGATAATCATGACATTTTATGTCATCGCTGAGCTCTGTCTTGGCTAGTTCTATCACCAATGAATCAATTATAACAATAAACAACAAGTGTTATAAATTATAAATAAAATTTAATATGTTATAAGAAAATGATGACTTGACATAATAATGATAGTTGTTTGAAATATATATTTATTAAATGAGGTCAGATTTTATTGTGTGGGACAATTTTTTAAATGTAAATTTGTAAAATTCATTATATATATATATATATATATATGAATAAGTGAATTTTTTTACATGATTGAACTGTGATACAATTATTAATATTATACATTAATTATGTTTTGTGCTATTAATAAATTTTCATTTAGCTTATTAAAAGAACAATAAATATATATATATATAGAGAGAGAGAGAGAGAGAGAAAATTAAATTTAAATACTCATTATCAATACATCATATTAAATTCATAATTTATAATTTTAGCTAAAAAAAATTATGGATTGTTACATTCTATTACACATTCGTTATCAAAGTTTTTTGCATTGATACAAGGAAAAATAATTGAGTTTGAACTTTGAGGACTTAATTTAGCATGTTTGAGGTTAATAGAATCAATAATCTCTAATGATGCTAAATTAATTGATGGTTTTTCTTTGAACTTAGTGTCATTTTCAAATAAAGAAACAAGAAAAGAGACAGGTGATTTGAATTGGCATAAGATTCACTGGTCTGAAGCAAAGTCACAACAACAATGAATAGCACATTCATGTCAACTACATGATCACTTTACACAACAATACTTTTATATATATATATATATAACATTGAATCAATCTGAATTCACGAAGTCATGGCCAATGGTTTTGGTTGTTTGCGCGACCACATGAGAAACAATAAAAGTCAGCTATTACTAGGTGTGTCAGCATCGATGGATACCATCATGTGGATCAGCATGCACAAGAGTAGAACTCAACCAGCTCATCCATGGACCCCAACTGGGTCTCTTCGCTCTCAAGCATCCACAGCAAGTGCTCGAACAGCACCACCTCACAGGGCACCACCACCCCATCATCATGAGATGAAGACCTATCAACTAGCTCCTGAAACACAGGGTGGTCGATCACTTCGGAGTTTACGAGATAGCGCCTCCTGGATTTGCCAACATAAACAGCATGAAGTTCTTGTTCATGATGTGCATGTTCCTTGGATGAAGAGGATGCTCCGTTGGCTACTTTGTTGGAAGAGACAGAGCTGTTGCTGCGGCTGAGCTTGGTCAATGAGGGCCATCTCTTGATTGCTGACTTGAGCTTTGTTAGTTTTCCCACTTTGGCCATCTTCGAAAGGTGTTTGATGAATGCCTGAATGAGATGAAAAGAGAGAGGGAGAGGTATTTTGGTGTGATGAGTGATGGGAAGGTGTAAGGGAAGGTTGAGTTATAAAGGGGGTTGGGTGGAGGGGACTTGAGGTGAGGGTATGGAGAATGATGGGATCAGAAGGGTTTAAACACGTGCAAGGCCCACTGTTTAGGACACAGCTAAGAATGAGATATTTGGTGGAGAATTGCAAAAACCAGTTGCTCTTTTGTTTGGCCTCTAGTGAGGTGTTTGGGATTTGCAACTTTTGCAAAATGACAAATTCCTTTCTCTCTTCCACTTTTCCATGCATACCCTCCTTTTTTCTGGACCATCACATTTTTCACTTTTCCTCTCCTCACCATTTTTTTAATAACAGATTATTTTATGGACTCCACCTGCTATAAGTTTCTGATCATTTCTTTCTGATGTTCATAACCTTTTTTATGTGACTTATACATGTTCTTGGTTCTTTATTAGCTTTTTTAAATTGAAAAAATATACAATTACTTGTAGAGATTAATGTAATTCATAAGGTATAATCATTTTCTTTGCTTTATAAGATTAAAACTGGCTAAAGTTTTATGATTGTATTACAACGTATGTATCATTCTTATAAATATTTTAGTAACTGCTGAATGATGTAACTGTCAAAAACTGCTGAGATGTATCATGTTTACTACCTGGATTAGGGGGTTGTAAGTTCAGTTTGAAAGGGTTGTGTACAAGAAAAATAAACCTCCAACTCTAGTGACTTCCAAAGAGACTTAAGGATAAGAATATAATATTAACAAAACTATGAAGTATTATGAATTGAACTAACTAATACATACCTTAAAAGGTTCATTTTCAAGAAAGTTGTTACATTTTCTTCTTCCAACAAAACTTTCCCTTAGATTTAACAATTTCTGGTTTGTCCTATATTATTATTATTATATATAAGAATAATATCAGTAGAGTTACCCTCCAGGATCCAGAGGTATGCAATCAAGTATATATCAACCACCATTTGTTGTAAAGCAGCATAGAAAGCATAGCACTATAACCTTACAATATTGGAATCTTTCTTATTATATTACAAAAATGAAAAGAGATAATAATGAGGATATTTGTAGGGTATAAAAATTCTTTTAGGTGGTTGGACCTGATATTTGTTTTGGTTCTTGTTCTAAAAGTCTTGGAAGTATATTACAACAACAGGAGTTTCCTTATTATGATAAAAGAAGAATAAAAAAGACAACCGAGGAACAAAATTAATGAGTGTGATTACGTACTGGATTTGAAATGAAAAATAAGGCATATATGTTGGTTTTTTTGTTTTGGTTTGCTAATAGCATCATAGCATGGCATCATAAACAGCAACAAATTAAGGTGTTGGTTGGTTAGCAAGCCAGCAAGGATCCCATCAGTGAAATGCACTCAAACTAAGCAAATTTATCTACCTCCTCACAAACTACAAAGTGTTGGTGCCCACATCCTTGTCCTTTTTATGCATACACTTTACTAGCTTTCTTTGGTACAGAGGTACCATTAGCAAGGCTCTAAATGAATATGGGGCCTAGGAACCTCATCTAACAGAGCACTGAAAACTCCAATTATATACTTTGTCTATTTCTTCAAACTTCAATTTCAAGGACAATTAATGAAGTTTCTTAGCAAAAGTGAAGAACTTCTCTTGTATACAGATGAATTTTGTATACCAAAAACTGTGGTATTTATGTGAGTTCACTGTAATTCAAATTCTACCAATTAAGATGTACAATTAATTTTTGTAAATTTTTAGTGCATACCTCATTCATGAAAACAAAGAAACAGTTGCATATGCAGAGTTTCTGAAGAGGAAACATAAATTAGGATCTGTCATGGGGTCATATGTGTGAGTACTGTTTGTGGTCCAACACATGTGTGAATCATGTCATGGATCACAAGACCCTTAGCAGAAGCCGAATTCATGCATATTTCACATACAACCCAGTGGTCCATTAGCCCCTACTCCCACTCATTAATCTGGTGCTTCTTGCTGCTGACACCACCTTCAATTCAAGTCTAGCCCTTTCCTCCAACATTTTTATTTTAATGGACACCATGTTTTTTCTGTTCTTCCAAAAGGTGATGATTGTACCAGCAAGTTTAAAATGTTCCATGTTAATTATCAGAATCACATTTGTTTTTACCATAGGCTTCTCTCATTGTTATTTGTTAGGCCAATCTCATCAAGCTCACAGCTTCATTACTGATAAAGCCAAAATGTTTGAAACTCAGATAGATACAAACAGTTTAACACTAAAATTTTGACTTATAGTTTGATCCTGGATACATTTATGAGAAACTAAAGAGAAGGAATTCGAGAATGTACCATGTTTATTTCAGCCTCTAAAAATGTTCTCATATTTTTCAGAACTTGCCTCCTAATAATGCTGCTTGTAGTAAATCATGCATATATCCAAAAATCTTACAAGCTATGTTGGTGTTTCTGCAAAATTAGTCCCCTCCTCCCCTAATTTGATGGTTTACTATAAAAAATGGTCCCAAATCTTTTGAACAAAATATTTATTAACTCATCATGTGCTTCAGAAGACTGGGATGGTATCCAAGACAAGATTAGTTTTAGGGGCATGGACCATCTTCTATAATAAGAAATGCATTAAATTTGAAGATCTCATTTGGATTTGCAAAGTCTAAATCATGTGCCACCAAATTATGTAACATACAAAATGTCAAAATCATTGTCAGTTCAACCAGAACTTAACAGGGCAAGTTAAACAACTTAATAAACACAATAAATGCTGTTTGAGAACTAATTAGCAGACATATATCAAACATTTAGGTAGTGATTTTGTTTTTTCATGTAGCCTAACCTAAGTTAAGAGGCACAATCCTTTTTCTACTCGTATACATTCGACAACAAAAAGTTGTGTTGTGCATGTTCATGTTCCTTTTGTTGTATTTTCCTCTTCATTGAGGATAACTCAAATGTCTTTTTTTTTCTTTTTTGGCTGTAACCTTTCAATGTGCAGAGATTATTTTAGTCTTTCATTTGATTTGATTATAGAAGTTAATACTTTGATTTATATTTTATATGTTGTGAGTGAAAGAATAAAAAAGAATGTGTTGATCACATCTAGGTATGCTAGTTATGAACCATGTGCCATGAAAATATAAATATATAAAGGTAATGTTAGTTCAAGTATTATTGACCAGAGCATATAATAAATTGCTTAGGAAGTTAAACAGAGCATATATGCTGTTTGGGAACTGATTAGTAGACAAAACATCAAACACTTTCTAGGATAATTATTCTGATGGATATATTTTAGTGGCAAATCTTCCTGCCCCTGATATGTTCATGCAGTCAACAACAGGCATGCATCTTGGAGATTTTTCTGTGTTTTTTTATGGCTAGTTTTTTTATCAGATTCAAATGTCCATTGCAGTTTTTTTCTTCTTTTCTCCACCATGATTCTTTATTTGAATATGCAACAGTGAACAATGTAGAGTGAAGTGGATTAATATGGAATAGAGTAAAAGTATTTCTTTGTTTATTCTTTAACAATGTTATTTAATAAAGCATTTATTCCTTAATTATTAATGATTTTTAAGTGCTTTTTTGGATTTATTTTCAATCATTTAGATGGATGTTAAACATTAGTTAACTTGATTTTAAGTAAATGTACATATTTGAATATTTGACTCTAAACTCATTTGATTTTGAGTTTAAACAATAGTTTTTATTAATAAAGAAATATAGTAAATTTTATTACTATCTTGTTTTTGAAGTATAAACATACAAACATAAATTAGATTAGTTCAAATATAATTTTACAAATGCATAAAGAATTTTAATTTGTAATTTTTAGTCATTAAAGACATAGCAAAAAGGTTATCTTTAGTCATTTTCTTTAATATTTTCATTCAAAAAGGTTATCTTTATATTTTCTTTAAAGTATAAACCAAAACAACATTGTAACTTTTTAAAAAATGAAAACTAAAAATTCTTTTTTAGAGATTAAAATTAAAACTTATTAATTTTACAAGAACTAAAATATATTTAAGTCATTAAAAAATTAATACTATTTTACTAATATCACTGAATTACTAAAATTTTCTATGATAATATAATCAAAATTATATTTAATTTATTCATTATAATCTTAATTTTTTCTCCCAAACTTTGTCAGTGCTTGCATTGACATGTTTAGTCCACAAAATTTTACAAAAACCCATGTCATTATCAACCAGCTCATGTGGTGAAAAAAACTATGGAAAACCTTGAAAATTGTTCAACTCTTGGGATGAATGATTCAGAGTCTTCTTTATCACATTGACCCAAGAAAATGTGTTCTTCATGTTCTCAATTCTCTTCAAAACTTTTGAACTTTAAATAAAATTTGTAATCAACATCAGCATATATATATATATATATGATTATGTATATATCACATGATAAGATTATTGAGACTGTATCATCACCAACAACATTCAATGTCCCTTGAATGGTGCACTTTGCCTGCAGTTAGAATTACAAATTTTTACATCGAAAATTGAAAATTATTTAGGTCATTAAAGAAACACACTTCCAGCAAAATCACATAAACTAATAAAAATAATTAGTTTTAGTTGATTTTTTTAAACAGTTTTAACAATACCAAATTTATCTTTATTATTAATACTTTTAAAATTATTTTTTCATTATTTATTAATAGAAAACACACATATTCATAATATTTAATAGAAATAAACAAGAAAAAAAATCATAAAAATTAACTTCAAATAATTATTAAAGTTGCAGGTAAATATACTTTTTACATTAACATGAACAAGTATAAGTTGTGAATAACAGTTTTTTTATTTGGATAAATAATTGGGTAGCCAATAATGGATCTATTGTGCAATGGCAACTTCAATTAAGGCCCAATTTTGGGGTCTTTCTTGCTTCTTTGACTTCATAAGGCCCAAGGAGTAATTAAGGTCATTTTTCAAGTTTGTTTAAAGTTAATCAATGTTAGTAAACAGAAGTTGTGACTCAAATAAATTACTTATACAAGTACTTGCTTATAAACTTTCTTTTTAAGAAAGAAATTATGTTTTAATTAAAATAAATAAATAAAAATAATGTTTTAAATGTAAGTATTTATCAAAAAAATTTAAATCTTATAAAATTAAGCTATTTGTTATTTTAAAAATTTTAACATTAAATCTATATGAATTTTTGTATAAAATATTTAAATTTATGTGATATTGTGACTCATAAAATTAAGTTAAATACTCTTTTATATAAAAAAAATCTACATATTTTTTTAAATTTTAGATTAGAATTTTAGATTAGAAGTAGAGTTATATTATTTTATATAGTTATATTTATTAATAAATATTTACTTTTTTATAATATTTAAAGCTATTTTAAACACATAAAAATGAATGAACATATTTGAATAATTATTTGACATATATCTTTGGAATAATAATAATTGTACCTAACTTTGTTATCTAAATCTTTAATGTCTATTGAGCAAATTTAGTATAATTAACCAATATTTTAAAAGATTAGTGAAAATAAGAATTAGAATTTTTAAAATATGTTTAATGAAATGAAAATTTTATAAAAATAAATTAGATTAAAAAAAAATATAATCTAAATTAAATTGAATAATTTTATTCTTATTTAGTCACCTGTTTAAATAAAATTTGAGTAATTTTATTACTTATGTAAATTACCTATATTGAGTATATTTTATTCTTATAGCATTTACACATATTAAATTTAATTACTTATGATTTAAATTATATAAGAAAAAATCAATGCTAAAAAGGTAAAAATAATGCAAAAAAACTTTGAGCAAGTAATCCAATTCCATTGGTATAAACCCAACTGTAAAACTTAATTATTTATAAAAACAATAACAAAAAAGTTTTATCAAATCAAAGACGAAAATTGATTTTGGTTTTAACAACTTTTACTCAATCATTTAATTTGATCTTTATTTGCATTCATTTAAATTTTGATATTTATGGTCAAAGTACCAATTTATTATTATTTTATTCACTTTATTTTAATCACTTTACATCTTATTCATTGTTGATTATTTTTACAATTTTAAGTTTTCGACATATACTCTTAGAAGGAACAAAAATAAATAAAATAAAAATATAATGACTGATAGTAGAGACAAAACTTGTGACTGATAGAAACTTAGAAATGAGATTATGAAACTATAAACATCCTATCTAAATATTTAGAGAGAAAAAAGTGCATGGAGAATTATATGTGATTCTGACACGTAAAGAGAAAAATGGGCCTCCACGTTCCACAACTATCCAGAGAATACCACGTATAAACAAAAATGAAGAGGATGTTTCCAGAAAGTGTCTCGAACTTTCTTCACTCTTCAGAAACTTATTCTATTTATATTTTCTCCATAACTCTTCCACAAACAAGCATCACTTAACTAACATTATCCGAACATAAAACTCTCTTTTTTCCTGCTAGATTCTCGGTTAGCTCAAACATAGGTTGGTAAATCCCGTGATGTTTTTCTCTTTGCATGTTTATGCCAAGAGTTCTTGAGCTAATTTTTTTTTTTTTGGTGAATTCAGAATCTGAAGTTTTGTGGGTTGCATTGGTGTGTGAGAATTGAAGATGAACAGAGTTGGTGATGTAGATTTGGCTGCTGCAGTGAACAACCTCTTCAATATTCCTGAAACCATGGAAAAGTTCATGTTTCCTTCCTCACGTGCCCATGACCACCATGAGACCAGAGGGGTTTCTAGCATCATTCCAGTGGACATTTTGGACACTCCTAAGGAATTTATATTCTTCATGGATGTTCCTGGTCTCTCCAAGTCTGAAATTCAGGTACATGCTTATCCACATACATGACATGATATCTCATCCCAATATTCTTCCTTTATATTGTCCAAGTATGAATGATATTTTGGTGATTGTGTTAATGTGCAATGCTGTTGTATTGAATTGTGTACACGTGTTGCTTGCAGGTGACAGTTGAAGATGAGAATACACTTGTAATACGAAGCAATGGGAAGAGGAAACGCCATGATGGAGATGATGAAGGGTGCAAGTATCTTAGGCTGGAGAGGAGAGGGCCACAGAATTTGTTGAGGAAGTTCCGTTTGCCTGAGAATGCCAATGTGTCGGCTATCACAGCTAAATGCGAAAATGGAGTTCTAACTGTATCTGTTGGGAAGCACCCTCCTCCAAAATCCAAAACTGTTGAAGTTGCTATTGCTTGAGTTGAGGGAGAAGAGCTCTATCACCAATGATTGTTTCAGTTCTTAGTTTGCATTTGTTCTTTTGCTTAGTAGCTGAAGTTAGGTGGCAATGTAAATTGGCTTAACAGTGCTTATGAGCTCATTCTGTGATGAAATTTGATTAGTTGTCATCCTCTTCAAACACTTGACTTTTATCTTTACTTTACTATATATATATATATATATATATATATATATATATATATATATATATATATATTAGGTGTCAAATAATTTCTTTATATTTAATAGCATTTTTATCAAATTTAAAATTTAACTAAATTTATAGCCAGCAATAGGATAAATTGCCACCTAATAGATAATCACATTGTGACCATTTAGATAGATAAAATGATAGACAAATCCAGATGACATTTCTGAAACACTAATAATATATTTTAGATTCTTGATTGAATATATTGTAACATTGCACAAAAGATGGATCTAAAATGAAAGATACAGGGCCATTAAATTCAACGGCCACAAGCAATAATCAAAACTGACAGAATACAGATAACATGGTGATACTTCATTGCCTGATATGGGTTTTCTCAAAACTGCTATAAGAAACAAAATCTGGCCATAGCCGTCTGTTCTTTTTGGTCAATTTAGATGATTACTTTTTTCTTTTCTTAGATTTGTTTGACTTGTTTTTCTTAGGGGAAGCTTTCTTCTCAGTGTGGTCATCATCTTCCATTAGGTGCTCAAACTCTTCATAACTTGCAAATGGAGACACACCTTTCTTACCACCACTTTTATGTTTTCGTTTTCTTCTGCCAACTTCCTCCCCATCACCATCAGAGCCATCATCAACATCTCCAACCTGAATATCAATGAGATCATCATCACTGCCAACATCATCAATTGGACCATCAGCCTCTTCCTCTCCTATATCAGAGGGTATATCCATATCCATCTCAGCATCACTAACATCACCAATCAAGTCCTCATCTTCCTCACCGGCAACTTCATCCAAATCATCATAATCATAGTCACTGTCTGGTCCCAAAGATGGATCAGTAGAATCCAATAGATTCTCTATCTCTTCATTATCACTCTCATCCCCACCTTCAACCTCACCGTCATCAATATCAAACAAATCCTCAGCTGCCTCCTCATCAGCTGACTTCTTTTTCTTTTTCTTCGATTTAGCAGTGGAGCTCATTTTGTTTGTGTAGAACTTGTGGAAGACAAGATCCTCTGGGGGCACATCTGCCTCAGCTAGTGAGAGAATTTCTGCCCCAAGCAATTGGTTGTTAACATCCATCTGCAAAATAAAGAAACACATTAACAAGCTGAATCAGAAGGTTAGATAAGAGAATGGTGCATTATGAGATTGAAAAGTCTACACTTTTACCTGCTTGGCAGGTTCAATCTGAGAACCACCATGCCATGTGCTTTGTTTGGGTTTCTTCTCCATGAATTTGTCTAGGAAAGCTGTCAGGGAGAGATCATTTAATGGATTTCCATTATAGACAATATTGGCACCAGACAGAAGAGTTCTGGCCATAGTAGAAACTGAAGGGTGTGCATGTGAAGCGAGCACCATTAACTCCCACCAACTTACACGGTCCGCATTGCTGTTGGATGGACAAAATATGTAATTTATGATGTATAAAGAAAAAAATGTCACAAACAAATATCCGGCTCTACTAAAGTGAGAAAATGGACTTGAAGATAAAAGATACTCACAACGACTGATAAAAAAAATTAATGGTTAAGGTTCTGATAAAAATACAAATACATGCATAACAATATGTGAAGATGTTAATTTTTCAATAGTCAGTTCTAAGTAGATTTTATCTTCCAAAATAAATACCCTTCTTATGGTGTTCTTGACGTGAAATTGCTTTGAGCAAACAATTGCAAGAAAATCTTGTATTATATAATATCTGAAATGATGACTAGTGTGATAGCAAATCAGATAATCACCAGTACGAAGGCTCTCTGTGTCGTGGATCATAGCCTCCAGGAAGGGAAGACTTCTCAGCAGACAATTGTGACTGCTGATTTTCATTATTAGATACAGATTTTGATTCTTTTGATTTCTTATGAACCGTTTCATTCTTTGCAAGCAAAAATCCTTCATCCTCTGAACCATCATCATCTGAATCATCATCTTCAAAAGATGCAGGAAGATCATCTTCACTCTCTGAAGAACTGGTGTCAGAATTGGGGTCCACAGCATTCTGTGCGACTGCAACATCATCCTTTTGCTTATTTGATACAGTGCTGGGTTCATTATCAGTTTCTATAACATCTTCAAAGTGTTCAAGTTCCTCATCCACAGACTCGTTCTGCAACACCATGTTCCTACAAGAAGACAAGTGATCAAATGAGTAGTTGTCCAATTCTGTCGCAAAATTCTCAGTACAGACTAACAATGATGCTCTATGACCAATGGATATATATATATATATATTTTTCACACAAACATAAAAGTACTAGTGACAATAGCAGTGACCGAAAAGGTACCATAAAGGAGGTCTGGCTTTAAGGAGTTCAGAAAGAAGGAAAAGGCATGCACAAGCATATTGTGGTGGCTGCTGAAGTGCAATCTGAACAAACAAAAAATAAGCAGTGGTATATATATATATATATAAAGAAGAACGTAGCGAAAGTGCAGTTTAATAATCACCTGCAATAGACGTTTAGAAAATGCAGCTACACGCTTTAAATTAACATCTCTTTTCATTGCTCGGAGAAGTAGTGCAATGAACATTTCTGCCTGAGGACAAACACATTAGAAAATTCTACAGATTATTCAAGAACGGTTTATGCACGTGCATTTATTTATCAAAAAGGAAAATGTTAAAAAAGAGTTTTCTTGCCTTCGATGTATACATGGCAGCTGGAAGCAAAAGTTTGGAGTACAAAGCACGGTAAAACCGATCACTGGCTATCTGATTTTTGGATGAAATTTTATCAAGAAGCATCAGTGCTTGAACTCCTACATTAAAATTCTTTGAATGAACCTGCAAGTTTGCAGAACATTAAGATATCTAGGAAACAAAATCAGGTAATGATGAATATTAATGCGATCCATCTGTAACATACTGCACACACAGTTTTTATTAGCTAACAAAATAGTAATTACCAGTTGGAAAAGTACTGGTGTTTGAACATCAACAATGTCATCAGCTTCGTTACTAGAGACAAAAGGAAATGCTCTATTCACTCCCTACGAATACCAAATGAAAGCCCAGATTACAACTGAATTTGACATGATATAAAAATTCACAATCATTAATCACCATTAATTCTTAGATATGATTATCATACTTACAGTTAGGAGAACTGATAAAAGTCGAGAGTCCAATTCCACATGTGATTCTGATAACTCTTTTGATTTGTCCTCTTTTTCATTTCCCTTGCCACTTTTATCAAGCTTCTGGTTGCTGATTGCGCCATTAATTAAAACCTGAAAATGTCTAATTGTAAATATTTTCCCCATTTAACTATTTTTAAACTTGTGTAAACAAACCACACATCGTCATAATATTTCAGCTCAAGATGAGCTTAAAGAAGGATTCTATGGAAAATCAATACCTTAAACAATGCAAAATATACATCTATAAGACGTTTTGCCACTTTTGGTCCATCTCCTTTATTTGTGAGGCGGATTTGGCTCAAGAAGTTAATCTATAAAAGTAGAAAAGGCAGCCAATGAGATTCTTCAGACAGACCATACGTTACGTTTAAGGGTATTTTGACAGAACTTAAAATTTAATTTCAAAAAGTAATGTAATATTGAAGGGCTAATTCTGCAACTACAGAAAAGTTATTTCAAGCAGATATATTCTTGCATAGAGAATATTTTCATTGATCATATAATAAGAAAGGGTAATAAAAGCATAGTACATTTTATTTTGCAGTGAATGACGTAAGAAAAGGTGAGGAAAAAACTATAAGACATACAGCATGGTACTGTGATCGTGGTCCTAAATGAGGCCGGAAAAGAAAAGAATCCACCTCGTCAATAACCACAGCCTGTATAGAAAAAATAACAAGAAATTAGTAGCTAAAACAAATTAGGAGGTAAAATGGAGCCTAAAGTCAAAGAATGTATATATCATTGCCAAATACCATGGCACCCCAAAACGGAAATAGTCAATTTAGTCTAAAAAGGAAAATGAGATAAAAGAAATCATAGCAGACATGAAAACTTTCAGCTTGCGATGTGCCTTCAAGTATATTTTATTATCAATTACTTAGCAACATTAATAAACTTCAACTATTGGCTAAAACTCCAAATATTGGCTTAAATATAAATATAGATACTCCCAAAACTAAAGTAAAAAGGTTGAAACAATAGAGGGGTTGATAAATGTTCATACCTTCATGTTTGGGTGGTCGGACAAAAGGTTGGACAAATGAAAGTCAGCATTAGAAGCTGCTTTATTATCTGGATCCCCAAGCTGAAGTAATATCAAAGCCACCCACCAACAAAGTAAGAGAGAGAAATAGAGAGAATCCACAGTGAAATAAAACAGTCTCAGTAACATATTTTAGTAGTTGTAGTGAGCTCACTAACCACCTATTGTAACAAGACCAAATGAAGATGAAACACAATAAATGCAGACTGACCATAACTCACTGCTAACTCACTTTATTAACAAGTGCAGAAAGTAGTCTCCGTTCTTGCTCTGACTTTCGACTCAGTAGCACATATATGGCCTGCAAGCAACAAAGGAACCCACCCAATAGTTATTAATTAATATTAACAACAAACGTCTGAGAACATGTTGCAGTAAGGGGGAGATAAGAAAATCTTATTTAAGCTTGTGGAAGTGGCTTGTGACCTTCTCATATGCTCTTTTAGCTTATTACAATAAGACTCGTGCAAAAAGTTATTAAAATACACATTTTTAGCTTATTCCATTAAGCTTCATTTTTTAACTTACGAATAAGTGCTTTGATTGAGTTGTTTAAGCAAAGACACCCTAAATAATAAAACACGCCTTCACACAAACATAAATTATAAAATTGTTCCAAAAAAATAACATAAAATGCGACAAGGAAAAAGAAGAGAATATTTTTCCCAACATTGATTAATCACAGGTTGATTATGCATAAGAACTTTCAAGTATTCACCCGTAGTTAAGAAAAAAATGCTTTGAGTTTATTAAGTTGATAACAGTCACAAACCTTTTGATATAGTAATGTAGAGTCACTTTGTAACTTGAAGGGGAATGGGAGCCGAGGAAAAAAAGGAACAAAGTGTGACCAGAAAACCAACCTTTAATGACTTGTTTTTCAGAGCAGGTAGCATATCTCGTGATGCTTCTTCAAGTGCAACAACAAAACGTTCATATCTGAGACATCAAAAGCTATTCAGTGCATCACAAACAAAAAAGCTTGAGTGGACAGCAAAACGCTGTCATTGATAATTGGAAATATTCCTCAAGTAAAATGTGTGTTGTAGTGTGACGTAGGAAAGTTTTGGACTCAGTGGTACAACTATTAGTAGGCCTAAGCCATTTCTCCTATTCTTCCAAGGCCCAATACTATGACTCCTCCAGCAAAATACCAATTAACGTGTGAAAATGCTCATTAATGGAGCACATAATTAAAAAGTACAGAAAGCACCCCTAGTTTAGGAAACAAAAGACACTACCAAATTAAGAAATCTGTAACCAAGTTAAGCCGAGAAATTAATTTAAGATGAAAATGTGAAAATAAATAAAGTGTTATTACACATACCTCTGCTTCAAACATTCCTCCCAATACCAGAAAAGGAGAAGAGAGTAACCATCTTTAGTTTCAGGCAGATGCTTTAGGGGTCGCTGTATCAAGGTCTTCAATTTACGATCTGGTAATAAGCTGCAAAAAAATTGAAAAAATAATGTAGCAGATCGGAGTACTGTAAGTTTGAAACATCATGTGATTTAACGCAATGCAAGAAATAGTCAATTAAATAAAAACACTCAAACTTGAAAACCACAAAAGTAAATGACACGTAATAATGTCAGAATAAACAGGGGTTACTGTTGGGAGAATAACATGAGATGTGCAAACGACAGAGATAGAAATCTATTATTTTCAGATTTCATAACTTTAGTCCCTCCAGAGATTTAATCCCATTCTTCTTTACGAATTTTTTGAAAAGCTTTATGATTTATATTTTAATGATAAAAGAAATCTTTCAAAATGGATAGGAGACAAGTGAGGGAGGAAGCGGGGAAATGCAGACCTTGCAATAAATAATTCTTGCAGTGCTTCAAAACCTGTCAAGGCATGGCGCTTTCCAACCTTAGATGTCACCATTCCTAGATTAAACAACAAACAGTGTCAATAGCTCGAGCTTAATCCAAAGCACATGGCGAGGAGAAAAGATAATATATACTGCACTATAAAGACATGGTATAAATACAGTGAGAGTCAGTCTCACTGGAAACACATAATTGAGAAGAAAAATCATGAAATTGAAATAAATAATTGCTATAAACAAACAACACTTGGCTCAATTTGAGATGCAAATGAAACTAAAAGCAAGTGAATGCTAGACTACATGTCTTATCTGCTTCTGATTTGGGTACCACGCAAGTGGGTGCTGCTTAGGAAAAGATCAAAATTTCTTTTATAGCATTAAATAGCAGTCTAGTAAGGATATGTTAGATTCAAATCAGCGAACCACCATCAAAATCCGTGAAAGCATTAAAAGGCATAGTTTGATAAAGACATACATGATGCAGGATAAGAAGACTAAAAATGGCCAAAAACTTAGATAGGAAACTCCTCCATTAAGCATAACATAACACATCAGACACCACAAGAATCATAGACCGCCACCAATAAAGATTCACCACACCAGACCCATGTAAAAGCCTCTTTTGGTTTCAACGACAACACTCATTACTTACTCTTCAACTCACCTACTACTACTTCACAAATTCTACAAACACTTGAAGGAACAAAACCAATGTAAAAACTTGCATGATAACTCAAACTGACCACGAACTAGAACTCACCAAGCACAAAATCCAATTGATGATACTAAAAACAAGAAAAAAAATGCAAACACTAGTTCATAACTTACCCAAAAGAGCATCAAGAGAACGCAAATTCGCCAGTGGATTATCCCCCACCAGCACAGCAAAAGCAGACACTTTATCAGCAGCAGTCCCTGACCTCTGTGTTGAAACCAACATCTTAATATCACCACTTTGCCCCCTTGATGACTCATAATCATTAGCATACTGTGCCATCAACCTCTCCCCCAACTCCCTCTTTTTCTCCACAAACCCTTTCCACTCTTCCACGTCCCTTACCTCCACCCTCTTCCCTTCCCCAATCACCTTCCCTTCCAACTCCGCCATGTCCTCAAACCACACTCCCAAACCACTTGCCTTCATCAAAGGAAGCTTTGGCAGGTTCTTGAACTTGTTGAACCCCTTTTCCTTATTGGAACCATTTTCCAGTGACAGAACAGGGGGTTTCGCTTTCGGTTCGGGTTTGGGGATGCCCTTCTCGTGGGGTCCATTGTTTCTGCCAAAATTTTTGTTCTTTGGCTTCTGGGTGTTTTGGGGCGGGGCTTTTTCAGGTGCTTGTTGCTTCTTTGGTGGCTTGTTCGGTTTGGTTCTGCGGAAATCGACATCGTTGAAACCTGAGTGGGAGTGTGACGTGGACAACCCGAGCGAGGAGGCGAAAGAGGCAACATCGGATTTTAGGAGGTCAACGTCCTCTGGTTTATTTGACTTGTTGGAATTCGATTTCACCATTGCTGCATGTAGATTGGAGAAAGAACCAGTTCACAGTTTCAGAGAACGAAATAGAATTTGGTAGGGTTTAAGAAACCATTGGGCCTGACTCACATAAAACACAACTTTTAGGCCCAAAACACATATCTCTTCTATGAATCTAACTTCTTATACATCAAAATTCTCTTACACCAACTTTCTTTCTTGGCATGATTCGAGTTCATCAAGTGAAATACGAATTATGATTTAGATTTCATTAAAATTATTTTAAGTAGTATTTTTCATATATAAAATTGGAACCCAAATTTTAAACGACACAATATTCATTTTGAAATTGGAGACCAGGTTTTTTTTCTTTTCATACATTCATGTGTTTATTATAATATTTATATCATGAGCTACCATACTATCATTTTTTAAATAACGTTATTCTTTTGTGACGTGAGTTTACCATACTAACAAATAATATAATAATATATGTATTTATATTCTATTTCATAAATGTATATTGATATTTTTTTTCTTTTATTATAATCAAATATAATCACAACTATTAAAATATTATTAATTGATATAATTTTTTAATTATAAAGTTATTTTAATTATTCAAAATATTATTAATTAATTATAATAATATTATAAATATATACAACAATTTATGAATATATTTATCTACTACAAAAATATAAATTAATATAAATAAAAATAAGGATAAGAAAATGTATTTCATATTTTCATTATCAAAATTATTCTTTCAATCATATTCTATTTAATAATCATAATAAATTTTTCATTTACACACAATCATCATACTCAATCATTTACAACTAAAAAAACAAATTTTTTAAAAAGTTATATGAAATTATTAACTTCATATAAACTGATTAACTTTGAGTTTTTTTATTTCTAAATTATCTGCTTTATTCTTAATCTGACAACCGTATATCAAAATGATTCATATACGCAAATCAAATAATTAATAATTTCTCCCATCTAATATTAAGTGCACTTAAAATTTTCATCAATTTTTCACCATATGATATCCCTATTTACGTGACTAAAATATTATTAAATTCTAGATATCATATTCTTAATATCTTTAAATTCATATCTACATTAATCTATACCAAATAATACATGTGGTAACTAAGGGATTGGACTCTAAAGCATTGCTTAACTTCGTGGACACCTAAGCACACATTTCACATACCATCACGAATACAAGTTTAGGTTAGATTTGTTTAAGAAAGAACTTTAACAAAGAACTTGAAAAAACTCTAATTCCCTAAAATAAGTTTGAAGATAGAAGGACCTATCTAAACATATTGCAAACTATGACTGAGTATTATTTTTTTAAGGGTTTCAAATAATGTATTTAGATTTAGAAGAAGACGAAGAAAAAAAGATAATTTATAAAGAAAATTCTGAAAAATTGAAAAATGGAAAGAGAGAGAGAGGAGTCATTTTGGAATTATATCTTTAACAATTCAACCCTTGGGCCATTACACATTAAGGTTTCACTCCTTAGAAGTTTTATGAATAATTTATTCAAGAATAGTTAAATAATTTACCATTTGTCTAATACAGTTAATTTTAAATGATTAAATCAAAAGCAGTTTTAAATTTTTATTTATTAAAAAAAATAGAAATTTGTTTATAATAACTATTAATATTTAAAGTTAGAATAAGTAAACAATTATAATATTTTAATTTTTTGCTTTTTAGAGATATAAAAGATTTTAAAGATATTGAAGTTGGTAAACATAAATAAGAATTTAAAAAAAATGATTTCATTAAATTCAAATTTAAATTTATAAAATTGAAAAACAAAAAATACTTAAAAGTTATCTCGGTCGAAAAATTATTTCCTATTTTAATTAATTAAAGACACCCTAACAAAAAATTATATTACTTATAATTAAAATTAAACATTTAACTCTATCGTCAAAAAATTAATTTAATTTAGATATTAACAAATATAAGTGAGTTACTTAATTTCTTAATTTCTTAAATTTGCATAAAATTAAATACCATAACAATGTACTCCCGATTATTTACAAAAAAAAAATTAAAATTAAAATATTTATGAAGTGCAAGATTATTCACCTGTTTTCCTCTTATTATTAAAAGTTCACAACAGATACATTCAAATTAAACAGTTTAGTGTCACCTTAATAAAAATGAAATCAATTTTATAACATATTTATATTATTAATTATAGGTTTTATTATATGTTTAATCAAATAATATATAAGACAAATAATTTGATTATAATTATATTAATTACAAATTTGTGAATACAAGATTGTTTATATATTTTATTCAATCATTTACTTAAATAATTTGCATGTAAATTAAGGAATTTGATTACAATTACATAATTAATAATATATTTCATATTCATTTTTTTATATTCACTATTTATATTTTATTTATATCAATTAAAATTTGATTGATGAGTGTTTTAATAATATATATTTGAAATAAATTTATTATACTTCAATAATATACTAAATTAATAATATTTCTAAAAAATTATTCTCTTTTAAATATAACTAATAGTTTTTATATTTTCACAGAATTAAAACAATATCGTAATTTTTAAAAATTTGTAACATTAATCTGATTGGTAAACTTTTTATTGGGCCTGTTCGCTGATTGATCATTATTTAGTTTATTGACCCCGTTAGCCTAAAAACGAAAAGCCCACTACCAAAACCCATTAGGGTTTTCTGCGATATATTAGATACGCAAGCGCAGCTTCTTGTTCTAAAGTTTCGTAGCACTCACTGAAACACATTAGGGTTTTCGAGCTCGTTGTTTCGGAGTTTGCGACACACGCTACCATGGCCGCCACCACTAACGCCGCCGCTGCCCCGCCGCGCCAGCTCTCACAGAAGGAAGCCGACATCCAGATGATGTTGGCCGCCGATGTGCACCTCGGTACCAAGAACTGCGACTTCCAAATGGAGCGCTATATCTTCAAGCGCCGCAACGACGGTAAGTAACTTTTATAGTTTTTCAATCTCTCACATTATATCATAGCGTCGTGTTGAAATTCTCTATAGAATTTTAAATCTGCAATAGCTACATAAGTGGGGTAGGGTTTTGACATGTTGTGGTACGGATTTGGAATTAGGTATTTACATTATCAACCTTGGGAAGACGTGGGAGAAGCTTCAACTTGCTGCTAGGGTTATTGTTGCGATTGAGAACCCACAGGATATTATTGTGCAATCTGCGAGGCCTTATGGTCAGAGAGCGGTTCTCAAGTTTGCTCAGTATACCGGTGCTCACGCCATTGCTGGAAGGCACACTCCTGGTACCTTTACCAATCAGCTCCAAACCTCATTCAGTGAGCCCCGCCTCCTTATCCTCACGGATCCAAGAACAGATCATCAGGTTAATATTTTTCTAAACGGTTATATACGAAATTAATTTATTTGACTTTATCTCCATTTGATTCGGTAGTTAACCTAATTTATGTTCTGTGTTATTTTATCAAATAGTATGGCGATTTGTGATTCATGTAACTGATTTCACCTCTTCGGATGAGGATTTTTAGGTTTTATACTGCGTTGCTCTGTGCTTGATTCTTTCCTGTTTAGTGATTTTAACGTGCATGTGTGTGTGCAGCCTATTAAGGAAGCTGCTCTTGGAAACATTCCAACCATTGCTTTCTGCGACACTGACTCGCCTATGAGATATGTGGACATTGGAATTCCTGCTAACAACAAGGGCAAACACAGCATAGGTTGTCTCTTTTGGCTTCTTGCTAGGATGGTGTTGCAGATGAGGGGTACCATTCGTCCTGGCCTCAAATGGGATGTTATGGTAAAATATTTTCTTGTTGTCTTTCCTTTCCTAATTAGGACTCTTGTAATATACAGGCAGAGTGTTAGTTTTGTAGTTTTTAATTTGCACGTTCTTGGCCTTTATTTTTAAGGTCTTGGCATTAATACCGGGGAGAATCATATTTTTGTCGAGTTATGGTTTAAGTTTTTTGTCTTAATATATTTTTTTTGATGTAGGTGGACTTGTTCTTCTATAGAGAACCAGAAGAGGCTAAACAGCAGGAAGAGGAGGAAGCTCCTGCTGGTGATTATGCCATCACAGACTATAATCCTGGTGCTATTGCTGCTGATGGCCAGTGGCCCGGGGCAATTGATCAATCATGGACTGATGCAGTTCCACAACCCATTCCAGCTGTACCTGGTGTCAACTGGGGAGCCCCGCCCGC
Source organism: Macrotyloma uniflorum (assembly GCA_016859785.1). Classification (NCBI taxonomy): domain Eukaryota; kingdom Viridiplantae; phylum Streptophyta; class Magnoliopsida; order Fabales; family Fabaceae; genus Macrotyloma; species Macrotyloma uniflorum. Next base: position 1,000,497 of record BDMB01000015.1, read on the forward strand.
CCCAGAAGCAGCTGCTGGTATGTGATTAATTTTATATTACAAACACTAGACGAACTGAATTTTTTTTTTATCACAAATTCTATTTTCTTTATATTGTCATCTTTCATTTTAAGGATTGTTGATTGTTTAATTTATTTTAATATTTTCATTTTGGTTTTCGATTCTCCAGTATTTCATTTGTGATAAGATGATGCAAAATGCGTTCTTCCTTTGCATTGTTAGTTTATAATGTTTTTGACTATGCATTCATTTTTTTGTTGAATAGTTGCAGTTGCAGGAGATTGGGGTGAGGCTGTTCCACCACCACAACAAATCCCTCTTCCTCCTTCTGGAGTTGAATCTGTCCAACCAACTGGCTGGGAATAAGTTATATTGTTTTTTGATGCTATGATTTTGCCCCGTGCTGCAATTTTATTTACTCTTTTGTCTTTCTTTGAAGTAAAATATGGATCAGTCTTTTTTGTAGCAAAGGAACTTTTTTAGTTTGAGTGTCAGAAATATTATTATTAACATGGTATATTCGGTAAGATTTTATTTTATTTTGATGAAATCATGGTTCGTGAATGTTTTGGTAATGATATTTTTGCATATCTTTTGTTTATTGTGATACTTAAAATATTTCGCAATTGTAAAACCGTAATTGGATGATGGGTTTTTCCTCGAAATTCGTTTTAGCAATGAAAAATGCTTTTTGTCTTAGTTTAATGAACACCCTTTTATGCTTTAGTTATAAATGAGAGAAAGAAAAGAAAGGGAATGAATTGGATCATGATTATGTTCTCACCTCAATTTTACAAAGTAAACAATGCTATACTTTTTCCTACCACTCCTCATTCCACCCTTTACCACCTATTCAAAAATAATTGATACTTATTAAGAAAATTATACTTGTTATTAAGTTTTATTGTTATTTTCAAAATTATTCTACACTTATCACTTAATTTTTCCAATACCTTTAAAAGAAAATATAATATTTTTATTTTATTTTATTTATTTCACAATTGAAAAATGATTTAAGTTTATTCAGAGGATTTAAATTTAGTTAAAGATTGCTGAATGATGTAATTAATAAAAATGAAATGTTCAGAGGGTCTCAACTTTGCTCAAACTTGAATTAAATTTATCATTTCTGTCTCTTAAATTGCTTGGAACATGGAAGTTTAACTATAAAAATCTTCCACGAATTATGTTTGAATTGATAAATTGATATAAACGAAAATCATATTAGATTTGCTGCTTAAGTTATTTTAAAATAAAATATATCGAAACAGAAACTTTGCCAATATACGTTTCTTTACTTTTCATGTGATGAAAATATTGAATTTTAAATGTGTTTTTAATTTTAGCAAATATGCCTTTATTTGCTATATTATTACTTTTTTTAATCCTTCCTATTTTCTTAGCTTTTTGTTTAGTCCTTACCATTAATCATAATTAGTCACAGCTAAATACGAAAAATGTTATTTAAGATAATTTAAGTAGTAAGAGATGTTACATGTAAATAAGATGTAAATTATTTTTAAATATATTATCAATGAAGTAATGCACATTATACTTTAGTTCAAAATTATAATTATAATGTTAAAAGTAAATCATGTCAGCCTAAGTAAATTATATATTTTTTTGAAAAAAGAAGAAATTTATTGAAAGTAAATATAACAATAATATTGAAAATAATAAAAAATCACTTTTAATAATAATTAAAAATTAAAAATAGATTACAAAAGTAAATTATGTGTTACCTTATATATAAATCATAAATATATTATTTAATTAAATTATAATAATCTAATTATTTGAATTCAAAAATATTATTATCTTATTTATTTTAATTTCCTATTAGTAAGGATAAAAAATACTAAGAAAATAGAATAATCAAACCAAAAAAATAGAAGAAAAAGACTGAATCAATTTAAAAGTGAAAAAACTAAATAGATTTTAAAAAATGTATTCTTTAAAATATATTTAATATTCATAAAATCTCTAAATAATTGAGTTAAATTCCCCTTGTATTATATTCTATTTAACTGCGTCATATTGAGCCCATTATTAAATATTTGAAAACAAACCCAGTGTGTAGAAGAACAACAAAATATAATTTAAATGAAAGTAAGAAACTGACACCAGTTTAGTAACAGCCAATTTGAGTGAATGTACAGGCTCAATGGTCTTAGTGACCAACAATTTTTTTTATAAAATTATAAATTGTTGAATGTACACTTAAGTGTCTAAATTATTCTGTCATAAAATTATATTAAAATGTTTTTCATTGAAAATGTGAAAATTAATTTTCTAATGCCAAAACAAAGAAGCCGTGTTGCTTAAAGAGGTAGCAAGAAATAAAATTAAAAATTGACATTTGGTTTATTGCATCGTGGTGGACACATCGCATTGATATGATACATGAACCACATCAATCTCCACTATAGTTAATTTACGACTCGTTTATAATAAAAAATATAATGACAACTCTGGCATAATATTCAGATTTTAAAATAAATATTTTTAAAAAAGCTATTTCCTCTCTCTCGAGCCTCTCATAACATCTCTTTAAAGCCAAAGGAAATAGAAACTTGGATGTAAATTCTTGATGGAAAAAGCTCAAATATCCCAAGGAGCCAAAAAGGTTGTTTGCATATGATTTATTGGACAGTTGTAACCTGAGAACCAGCTATGATTTTTTTTTTTGGTTTTTCAATTTAAATATGTACAGGGTTGATGATTATATTATGGTAAGTTTGGGAGGGCAGAAAAATGAATTAACTATTGACATCTACCATTACCATTACCTCCCAAATGGATGCTATTTGAAGGAAAACTATAATGAGTAACTCAAATGTTGTTGCCCTTGAACAAAACTCAGCTTGTCAGCTGCTGCCACTGCTATTTGTTTGCTTTTGGATGATAATGTTACCATTTTATTTCTGTACAGCCAGTCAGAAACCTCTCACATCCTTCGGATGGGATGATAAAAGTCAAGAGCACTAAATTGTCTCAAAGAAAATGCATCTCCCCTTCACTTACCCAACGTTCAAACCTTTCACTGTACTTCCTATCTTTGTTCAGTTCTTCTCCACTTTGCCTTCCCTGAAATACATTCAATGCAAATTTTAGTTACCACTTGGTTGCATCCTAGGAGAAGAATGTAATAAATATACACCTTAGGAATACTGGTTACTATGAACTACAAAAGGGATTTAATTCTGATTAACTATCGTTGTAAAATTCACGATGATAATGTGTGACTGGATGATAAGGTAAATTTCCACAAACATTGGATATGTATCAAAATTGAATTTAGGAAAATGAATTTATATTAACAATTTGATTCTAAAAATTTTTAATGCTGAAGATGGTAGAGGATTAGTGGACAAAGACTGAGGTTCTCAATGGCTGAAACTAGGACAGCCAAATCTAGGCTCCAACTACTGATAAATATCATGCTAATGTTTGCAGTGTTCAGTTTATGTTTTAAGTTCTAACCACAAGTTCACAAGTAACTGTGTCATCAAGAATTATTGATAGGTCTTAAAAGAATCACAGAAAGGCCCTGTTGTTGCTTAAGGATTTGGAAGTTATCTTCCTTTTTTCTTCTGAGAAAACTGATAGTTAATGATATTTCTTTCCTCAGAGGAAGCAATATGTTATTCTGTAATGGCTCTGCAACTAACATATACTGACCTTAAGGCTGGATGCAGATTCACTTGCAGATGTCTCAGTAGTTATTAGTTCATTTGCCATATTCTCCGAGGAGATGGTGGTTGACCTGTAACATCAACAATATTGGCATCGGTCAACAACAAAAGCTTGGAAATTGTAGACTAATCCCTAACTCAAGAACTAGGTGTTTACTCCAAAATATTGATATTACTTAAATTTCTTGACTGTTTTATTTAATATACCATATTCTAGAAACCTTAACCAAATAAAGTATTGAAAAGAAAAATAAAAAAATCTTACTTCCCCAAACCATAACCACAAAGTCATATGCCACTAGGTGAGCACTGACTCCGAGCATCCATTAATGACTTTGCACATGGTGCAGGTATTGCTCTCTCTAAGAGAAAACAACCAAAAATGAAATTCATGCTAACATTTTACTACAATCCAAAAAAAAAAAAAAATCACAAGAAAGATAAAACCCTCTCTCACTAATATGTTAATTGAAGGAGGTGAGTGAAAGTTTCCAGATGTACCACCAACTAGACACTTCAACATTTGCGAAGCTGGTTAAAATGCTTTCCCTCCCTCTTACTTATCTCCCCCAAAGTCAAAATCTTGCTTCCCATAAATCATAATTGTACAATATGTGGGTATTGCATAAACATAAGGTTGGCAGAATTTCAGCACTCTTTCCTTACCAAATTTTAATTTATAGATGAACCTCACAAATTAAATGAAATATACACAACTCAGATAAAAACATTTTGTTAGTAAGTTAGTAACAAGCCTCCGATTAAGAATATTTATGTAAGAAAAGGTAGGAAATTGGATTTAGACCCAATAGGTTTGAATAGGCCATTGATTAGGGAGTCAATTGTAAATGACAAAATCAGTCACATGTTAATAGATAGAAGGAAAGGTGAATAGGGAGGAAGGTTAGGAAGTGGTGACTGGTTGTGGAGAGATCAAACTCTCGAATCTCTGAACCCATTCTTGTATCTTCTTTCTGAGTATATTCAATAAAGATTCATTTATGTTTCTATTATTTTCTCTCTATATCTGAACCAGTTTCTTACAACTGGTATTAGAGCGCACGAACCTTGGCAGTTCATGGTGCACATGATAACGGAAGGTCGATTAGAAAGCCTAGAGAGGGATTTCGTGAATCTCCTCAAGAGACTGGAGAAAGACAGGCAAGAAGTCAAGAGAACGTTGGACGAATTGCAGAAGAACCTAAATCGTAATACCAGAAGGAAGGGTACACAAGTAATACCTCCAAAGGCAGTTTTGACAAGACAGAAGGCAACTCCAGAACAGGAACGAAACTGAGGCATGGGTATAATAAGGATGGATGGAGGAAACTTCAGCTTCCTCTGTTTTCGGGAGATGACGCATGTGGTGGGTTAATCGAGTGGAGAGGTATTTCCATTTAAAGGAAATTTCAGAGCAAGAAAAGTTACAAGCTGCGATGGTGGCAATAGAAGATCGAGCTCTAACATGGTTTCAGAGGTCGGAATTTTGTACCGACAATCGTTCCTGGGAAGATTTTCAAACTACTATGATAAGAAGGTTCCAACCTTCTATGATGCAAAAGACATATGAATTGCTGTTGGGTCTTAAGCAAACAGCATCAGTGGAGGAGTATAAAGAGTATGCAGGGGCCACAATACTTAAAAAAAAAAAATTTTGAATGGGTTGAAAGACGTGCTTAGGGCAGAGCTGAAGTTACATCAATTGGGTACCTCGCCTGAATTGACGGACTATGCCCATAGAATTGATAAGAAGAATTTGTTAGAGTAAAGGTGTTTCTTAGAGTAATAAGAGGGTAGTCCATATAAAAGTTTCCCTTCTACAAGAATTGTGACCTGAGAAATGGGAACCAAGAACCAGGGGCAGACAAGTAACGGGAAGGGGGTCTGAAGAATTGACAGATGCTGAGTTTCAAGAAAAAACATGTAAAGGCTCGGGTTTGACTATAAATTCGGGGCTGGGCATGTGTGCAAGAATAAGCAACTACAAGTACTGATCCTAGAATAAAGAAGGAGAAGGAGAAGGAGGGTTCTAAGATATGCAGGACATGGAGTAGAAGGAATTACAACTGTCAAATGTATAACATTTCGGGATTAACTTCCAAAAATTTGATCAAAATGTGGGGGGAATTAGAAGGAAAAAAGGTGGTGGTGTTGGTAGACTATGGAGCATCACACAATTTTGTATCCTCTGAGTTGGTGCTGGGAAAACAGTTACCTATGACTGAAACACATTGAGTAGTATGAGATGCTCGGTGTATTATTTAAGTGTTTTAGTTCTTCCCCCTTAATAGCTAGCTTTTGAGGGTGGTTTCCTCAAGTGTTAGGGTACTTATCAAAATTCTTCTAATTCACTCACCCAAAACTTAACATCTGCCCCTCTTTACCTTTGATCAAAGATTCAATGGAAGTATCACACCAGTGGTGAAGAAAGACCATATATTAAAATCAATGTGTCGCATGGGTATATGATTACTAATCAAAGTTTTAGAACTACCTTTCAAGTAATTCCTCTTCACAAGAAATTCCAGAGGAAGAAAGCCAGTCCACATCAACGAAATTGGAGCAGTCACATGCATCTCCATGTTCATCGTAACAAATATGATCACTGCCACAATGTTGTCCCTTGACCATTCCTCCAATCTGCCTGTATGATTTGGAAAAACATAACTGTCAAGATTTGGATTGATTGAGTAGTAAATCATATCAGGTCAAACAATGGATCATATTACACAAAATGAATTGGTTAAAAAGGTGCCTGACTGATTCTCCTCTACATTCTCTTGCGAATGGCAAACCAAATTTAACAGTCACAAAACAATGAAATAATTAGTCATTAGGAATTAACAATTTAGAAAGAAGCACTTAGTAATAGTATTTACAAAACATAAAGGCAGCAGCTTATTATTTTATACTTTAAAAATTGCTTCTAGCAAACTCTTGAATAGAAAAATTCTACCACCTAGCAAAAATTGGTGGTGACCCATGTTAAATAATTTTCAGTCCCCATGTTGAAATCCTTTTCCTTCCAAAGTGGGGAACTTTAAAATATTTATATCGCTTGAAGTGATAGGGATTTCGAAGAGACTGAATAATACTCTCTTATTTATACTGACGTGATACAAAATACAAAGCACTAATCGCAATTTATAGCACACTATTTTTCTAATCCTATTTAAAAAGGGACAAATCATCATATATAATGAAACTTGAAAACCACTCTACTCTCCCTCCATTCTCCCCTCCATCCAAAAAATTTTAAGGAAATACGTTTAGACACGATATTCTGTGGGCCTAATCCACTATCTATAATTGAGTTGAGAATGCAATTCAAATAAGAAACCAAATTGCTCTGGGGCTGTCATTGTCAAATTTTCAGCTAGTCTTTCTGATAGATTACACTATATGGCTTAATTTAGCACGCAAAATGCCAACTTAGCATACCTGCAATGACAAATATCACTTCCACAAGTAAAGATGTCTGGCGTAGACCCCGAAAGGAAACGCTTATCTGGTTTTTCAGATGAAGTCTCACAATTTGTAACATTCAAGTTCCTAATAGTAGTGTCACTTTCACCGAGAATGTTACCATCTGATAGAGATCTCTTAATAGTTGACCTGCCAAAATAAAAGAATAGCCTTGTCAATCTTCTGGCAATGAAATACATAGTTAAGACAATATCATTTAAGAAAACCCACAAGGCCCAAATAACTTGTATTCATTTGCTTTCATCCTCAAAGACAAGGATAAACTTGAGATTACACTTTGCCTGTATAATATTGTCATTATATAGATCTTAAGTCAAAGCAAAACCATCTTAACTTCAACAAAACCATCTAAAGAAAGTATTGAGCTTTTTTAGCAGCAATTTGGTTTTCCAAGCAGAAACCTAGAGGGGCAAAAGAAGCAATTACACTATACTGTAAACTTGAGTAGAGAGTGAGGAAAGTAAAAAAGAAGGCTTTCAGTACCAAGTACCAACATTACCTCAAACTACTTAAACTGTTTTGAAAAGGTATTCTCTATTCCTCAAATCATCAATATCTATCTATACGCTTGACCAATATTTTTCAATTTGAGAATTACGCTCAAAGTTAACAACAGATCTAAATAGAAAAATTATGACTGAAATTTGAAAAAATATTAAAAGTTCATATACACTAATTAAACTCTTAAAAATTTAAAAATGAATGCTTTATTAAATGAAAAGGACAAAAACTGGTCTAACTCAATAGTCCACTCGTTACCTAACGCTGCCATCTGCTAAATAGAGGCCATGTTTGTTGACAGAGTAATACTGATCTGAATCTAGCTCCCACAGTGCTGGTTTTCCCGGTTGTGGCTGAAAATGCCCCAAGAATCTGATCCAAACAGCACAGTAGCTACATCATTCTAATACAATCCACTTATATACATTACTTGTGTTTGCTTTAAATCATATTATATATGGAAAAAATTATGTAAAATACAATTAAACAAATGGGTTTATTTAACTTACAAGTTAATTGCTTTTTGCTTATCGCCGTCTAAATATGTGTTGTTGTAATAACGCTGTAGAGTTCGAATAAATTCTTGGGACTGTGTTGCTGCCTTCCATTGACCTCTTCTCTCAGAAAATATCTAAATTGAAAGGATTGAGCAGTAATCACTAATCAGACAATTTCCATGCAAGGAAAATAGAACAGGAGGAAAATTTAGATTTCCCTTTCAAAACATTGGAAAATTGTGATGGCCTCTTTATGATAAAGTAATCTTAAAGGTTAAATTAATCAATAGATGCTTGAGCTATTTCAGGATTTTTAAATAAAATTTTTAGGTCCTTAAAACAAATAAAACAACTGTTATTCAGTATTTAGAATAGGGTTTAGTCAAGTTTATACAAAAATACTCATGATCTCAGTTATGAGTTTTAAAAGTATAGGAAGCCTATTTATACAAGAATTTTTTAATACTAATAACTGCATCCATATAATTAACCAGACCATTAAACTATTGCAGAAAAATGTTAATCAACTACAACAAATCCTAGCAAAAGAGACATTTTCATGGTGACAACCTTTCAGCATTTAATTAACTTGCATCATTTTGGATTTTCATGTTACGTTTAAGATGCAGTCATGCCGATCCTAAATAAAATATTTATGCACAGAATTCTGATCCCATATTAAGTCCAAACTCCTAAAGTAGAGATTACCTTGTTGTGTGCAGCAGAACCCCCATATTGAAAGGCTAATGTGTCGCCCATGGACTCATAGACTTCCATTAATTCCTCGGCCAAAGGATTATCAAGATCAATATGTGGAGATTCAATAAATCCTAAAGCTTGAAGCTGACATCCAAGTGCAGCCAGTCCATAAGCATATTGAGCAACATTGGTACGATCTAAACAGTCTATGCAATTAGTCCTCAACACTCCGGATTGAAGCATCTGGGGTTTAACACTGTAATCTTTGTTCTCATCATCCCTATAATAACAATTGCTAATTTCTGTTTCTTTATCAACATTATTCTTATCTATTCTAGCTTGTTCTGTGATGCAGTGATCAATGACATTGTTATTCCTGCATTATATTACAAAAAAGATCATCAACCAATGATAGAAATAAAACAACCATTCATGAGTTTTTACCTAACAGCTTATGCTTTTGGAAGACTTAGTCCATTTTAAGCAATATCATAGCTTTCAGAGCCAAAAGGTTTCAGCACAAGGTAGGGTCGAAATGTGCATTGTCTGTGCTTTCAAGCCAATAAGCTCATGCACAAGGGTTAATTTATTTTTTAAAAAAAATACAAGAATCTTCACATAATAGCTCAACCTTTTGAGGTTGTTACTCCATGACTTATCAACAATATCGAGGCAAAAACAATTGTAGATTAACCAAATGAAATTTCAACTTGCCTAACTAGTACAAAAATAAACAGGATCAAAATGTGTTATGGAACTTACTCAGAGTAGGAATATTGGGATAATCCATCTAGCCTCATATTTGGTGTCACTGGAGAGTAGAAGATGCCAGTCAGCTTCAGCGCGTATGCAGCCACTTTTCCCAGTTGTCCCAACACATTAGTAGCTTTGCTGCTGAAGATGATTGATTTAATAAAATAACACCCCAAGAATAAACCTGTATTGGACGGACAGAATAAGGGTAGAGTAAGTTACCATCTTGAATGCCGATGCAGATCCCAATGAAGGAACCTCAAGCGATTTTCTCCTCCCAAATTTTTATTGATAGACCTAACAGCATTTGCAAACTCGGCTCGCAGAATAGTTTCTCGAGGCCTCTTCTCACGTGTCTTAAACACAGAAGACAAAAAGAATATATAAGGTAGAAAATCTTTTAGTTTAGAAACATGACAAGGAAACCATCAAGCTTGCTCAACGGCTCCTTACATACATGGAAATGCCTACCTTTATCAAATTCAGTATAATAATTGGATTTCCATATCTTTTGACAAGATTATCAAAATGAAGTCTTGTGGCTTCAAAATTAGAGTCCTTTCTTGATACTAGAGAAACGTAAAGAAAATAAGCAGTCAGCATAAATTTCAAAACAAAATGAGTAACGACGGAAAGTTACTTCCATATCATACATATAATATCCGGTTTAATATTCAATCTAGAGGCTTCCTGAGACCAGAACAGAGGTATTGAACCCCGGTTCTGCACCACAGAACTGATTTGCATTGGGTGTCCATCACGAGCTTCTGTAAAGACTATCTGCTCTGTCTCAACATCATTAGCTACTCTACCCTTTTCATTTACTCCTCGTTTCAAATATCTGCACAAGTGCATAGATATGAAATAGAATACAATTTTAATCTTAACAAACTTGAGAAAAGGCTAAAATATGTATAAACCTGGTCCCAGCATAATGCCGTGAGCGCCTAGCAATGATAGTCAAGTTGAACTCACTGTCAGATATAGAAAGTTTGACCTACACACCATAACACTTGTCAATAAGATAACACCAAATCTTTCTGGTAACACGTAATACACTTTCTGGCTATTAAAGTGAATCTAGAAGCCAGTAATAGAGTAACCCTTAAAAGTTACCCAGCAATAAGATATTAGAAAAACTTCCTATAGTAAATTTAATCAAACCTGGACTTGAGGAATGAATTTCCCAATGTACTACAACTAAAAAACTAATAATTTATGGTTTAACAAATGCAGCATTAAATCTACTAAAGAAAATGCAAACAAATAAGATTAGTTCACTTAATGTGTTAGATACTGTTAGATACTCAAATCATATAATCAAGGTTAAGAAACGACTAAAGAAATTCACGAGTCACTAGCATTACTATTAGTTACAGTAGTTACCTTCAAAAAATCTGTAAGTTAACTAATAAAGAAAATTTCAAATGTACCTGTTTAAAAAAGCCATATACTAATGCTACAGTCCATGAAGTATTCTCGAGACTGTTCCTGATTCCTCGAGTCAAGAACTCATTCCAAACAAAAAGGGTTTCATAGAGTGATTGCCCTGTAGTATTATGATCAGATAAGTTGCGTTGAAGACTAAGCATAACATTGTAGGAGTAGCTGAAAAAGAAGTCCTTCGCAAGATCCACACTGCATAGAAGCTTCTTGTATCTAAATCACCACAGAAAAAAACGCAAAGCCCATTAATAAGATGGTTTATTGGATAAAGAAATAAAAATAAAACAAATTGACATAAAAATTAACTTATGAAGCCAATAACTCTAACCAAACGTATTAAAAAATAAAAAATAAAGTGATCTCCCAGTTGAACTTGAAACCCTGGCAATACCTTCTCAACCAAAAAGTTACATTTACATCATAACAGCAATGAAGATTGCGCCTGTACATTTGCAAGAAATGAACTGACAAAATATGTAGAACAAGAAAACAACTACAAAGGAGGTATACAATATACATATTACACGACTCCAAAATCTTGAAGAAGCATTATTGATTCTATTTTATAACTAAGAGACCATTAAAGTGTACCACAGAAAGATGAGAAGGTTGCTCTGAAGAAGCCCACATTGTGGATACAGACTGAAGGGAGATAATCAACATATACAGTACAAATAAACACTCCAAAATGTATAATTTCAACACAACTATGCTCTAACAGAATGTTTTAACTGCACAATGTAATGAACTTAAATTAAAAAAATTGTAATTCATAACAAGTACAATGGACAAGGTATACTTCTCAATGCTACTCTCTACATTTCTCTTTAAATTTACCATACGATTACATGCAAAATTGACTAAAGACCTGTTCTCATCCTTAGAATAAGCCATTTTCGATCGCACAGTAGCATGTGGAATTGGAACCATTTCACTCTTTGTGATAGAGTATATATTGTGCCCACAGATTGTGCCGATCTTCCTTCGCTTGGTTATAAGCAGCATGTAATATGGCTCATGAAATTTGATAAATCCTAAATCAAAAAGAGAAAAAAGCACTAAATTTATTCTGATGAAAAATGTGAGGAACAAGACTAGAATAATAATAACAATTTAGATCTTATACAAATATAGAAAATTACCAATGATTCCATAGCAAGTTGTTACAAATTTAAGACCTCCTGTAGACTTGTTTCCTTCATGTATCCGCCTCAGAAGGTCACAACACTCAATTTCTGAGTATATTGTTGAATCTTCAACCATATTCAATTCAGATGGCTCCAATCTGTCAATCTTTAAGACCCTCCAAAATGTTCTGTTTTTGTCTCTTCCGATCATGTAAAATTTCTGAGTGTAGAAAAATTGTAAGACAACAATAATAGTGCTTTGTAGTTATAATATGTACATAGACAAAATTTAAAAAGATAATATTAATAAAGGAAAAGAACATCTCAGCTCACATCTTTTGTAACACTAATAAAAAACTAAATTTAATCGCAAACTTATTTCCAAAACAATAAAGTAGTTTTAATTTCTACATAACATAGTGACAGCCTGATCCAACTCAAAAACCACTTATAAGAAACAAGAGTCTTCCCATAATAGCCATTTATTGTGCACTAGTGTTCGGGGATGGTGTCACTGTGCACTTAAATGTCAAATGAAAACTAGTTTTACTTAGTCAAGATTTTGAGGGTGGGTGGAATGTATATGAAATAAACAATGTATTGCTCGAACCAGAAACTATGTTGTCTATATAAAGCCTAAAAACTTCAACAAGTGCAAGTTTCTGAACAAGGTTACTTAATTTTTCCAGATTGAGGGGAATAAGACAAGAACATACCAGCAGTGACTTGAGACAGAAAACACAGACAAATATGTGGATGGAGACAAATGAAGGTGACAGATTTATAAGAAACATGGAGTGATTACATGAAGTGAAATTTAAGGTATATATCACATTTTTTTTCCTTTCAGGTCTCCTTTCCTGAATAAGAATGCAACACTTTAATTAAATCATTTTGGTTCAATTTTTTGCCTTTGACCCATTTTTATCAAAATTTCTGGATATATTGACAAGGTTACTCAATTTAGCATCAGACAAGAATGGACAAGAAATGGCTTGAGATGGAAAACATAAATATGTGAAAGTGAGAGATAAATGAAGGTAACATATTTATGAGAAAATTAACATGGCATAACTTTATCACTTTTTTTCCTTTGAAGTCCATCTCATTTTCCTGAATAAGAATGTAACAGTTTAATTCAATAATTAAGGTTCCATTTTTTATCTTCACTTTCTTAAAAAAGTTCGAATATATTTCACATGGCCACTCAGTTTTTCCGGAAAACAAACTTTAGCAATTTAGAACTTAAAAATTAAAAAACTGAAACCAAACTATATTCCAGATCTGACAAGATGCACGGAATTGCATGAAAGAAAATAAAAACAAAAAACCTAGTTTCCCTTAGAAAAAGATTAAGAAAATATTATGAATGCTTGTTAAACACTCAATCAGTAGATATCACAGGCAGATTTCACACTAAGATCCAATAAATTTAGTGTCAATAAACTCAAAGTGGGTAACAAAGCTTCCGTGTTCAATAATCCATTACACAGAAGTAAACCAAAAACATTTGGGGGGAAAAATGAAAAAAAGGCCGGCGTCAGTCAATAAATACAATCTGAAAACAGTGGGGTATAAAACAAAATCATTTAATACTGACATATATTTATTTACCCTCACATGGATCATGATGAAAACAAATGGAAGTTATCAATAAATTTCTTCCGATGATTCAAGTCAGGCACGACTAATCAATGTGTTGTAGTGAAAGGAAATCCATGAGAATCCAGACAAGACAACAGCTCATAAGACCACTTTCACAAGGACATGCATCCAAATCCCAATTGGAAATCTCCTCATATGAAAAACCAAACTTTACACACGACTTTGGTTACTTTTCCCAATGGAAAAACATCATGATTCATCATTGAACATGCGCACATAAACATGAATTATACGAGGGAAAAAAAAGAAAGAAAGAAAGAGAGAAATTCAAACCAAATCAAACCCAAACAAAACAACATCTTAAATATTAAATCAATAAAAGCAAAGATAAACATAGTGATGGGAAGAGAAATTCATATCCGGATCATGGTAAAAAAATACTGTATCTGTAATGCACAAATCATTCATGTGTGAAGAAAAGAGATTAGACATATTTACCGAGCGAGTCTCATATAGCCTGAACTTCTGCATATAACAAGACTTAAGGTCAGCTCCATCTGCAACAGCAGCACTGTTCTGCAGCTTGTCCTTTGTTGAATTCGAATCCATCTCCATAATTCAGATCCCGAGCCTCAAAAAGCTCGGTTTCCGACGAGATCGCCAGCAGAAAATTCCAAAAGATCACCAAGAAAGAGCTTCTGTTTGATCAAACAGAAGCTCTTAGCGCTTCTACACACACAGACACGCACAAAAACAAGTACAGCAAACCCTTCCAAAAGGCCAAAAAAACTTTACATCAAACACAAGCTCCAGAATACACACACCCCACAAGAACTACAATAAAAAGCTAAAAGATTTACATCAATGACACACATAAAACTCTCTTTACAAACACAATGACACAAAAAATTCTAAAGGGACAAAAAAAAGAAAAAAAAAAAAAAAAAAAAAAGAGAGGTTGAATTGAATCTAAATCAGAAACTAAGGGGAAAGGGGGGAAAAAGCAGCTTTTTTAGAAATGAAGAGAGTGAATGGTTTTTGGGAATGGAGAAGAAGCAGAAGCAGCTTTTGGGTCTCAGAGATGAAAAGGAAGTGAAAACGAGATTGTCAGGGAAGGAAGCAGAGAAGAGAAGAAAGCCACTGCATCCACACAAAAAACTAAAAACAAAAATAAAAATAAAAACAAAATGAATGAATGAATGAAAATCATAATGAGAAATGTAAAGCAGAAAAACAATTTTAAAAGACACAAAATTGGAGTTTTCTCATTTGCGTGTGCACATTTTCTCTCTCTTTACCTGTGTTCCGAAAAATTTGTCAGCACTGTGTGAATTGTGTGATGTATTTCTCATTTTTTTTATTTATATATTATCTTTTACACCAAATTAAAATTAAATTTTGAATCATATTAATTTAGATTAATTAACTGTGTAACAGCTTTCAATCATGTTTTCTTAATTCATATGTTTTGTCATACCTTTTAATAAAATATCCCGTCATTTGATATAACCGCCACAAACAAATATAAATATTTTAAACAAATATAAATAAATTTTTTTAAAGTGACAGTTAATTAATAAAGTATTATTTTATTGATACTTTGTTTGAATAATTATTTTAAAACTTCAGTTTAACAAAAATTAAATAAATAAATTTTTTTAAAAGTTTAAACTAATATATATATATAAAACAATTATTTTAGGTTTAATTTGAGAAAAAAAATTATTTATTTTTAATTTCTTTCTACAATATTTATAAATAGTATCTAAATAAAGACGGATAAACATGCTTAATTATAGATTATATAACTATCATTATTTCAAAAAATTTATCAGTTAAGTTTTTTTTTTTTTTCTGTTTTTATTAACAACTTTTTAAAATTTCATATATATTTGACTAATCCGTTATAATTTTAACAAGATAATGATTTGTTATAAAAAACTAAAAATAAGATCATAACAATATTAGTTTGAAAAACTAACATTTTATTAACAAAATTAATGGATTGTTAAAATCTATCAAATTTAAAAAAAATAAAAAATATAAGTGATAAACAAATTAATGAAATTAAATGATAAATGTTGGAATTGTTAAATTAAGAAAAAATAGTTAATATTAATCTCGACGTAGAAGTTGGCAAAGCAATTATTAGCATTAATCATAAGTCTGATTCTTTGAGTTATAATAAATAAAAGTTAATTTCTCAAAAGTAGAATGAAATTAAAAAAAAAAAAAATTGAATACATTTTTCTAAACTTCATAAATGGTTGGACACGTGATCTTCTACAAATTACATAAATTTATTTCCTGATTGGTGCCATTATTGTTACTTACTCAATTGGATAAACTTCATAGTTTGAAAAATATATAGTTTATTACTTGAAGAAATAAAAAAAAGAAAATATCAAATTAAACACATCATTAATATGCTACCAAATTGATACGTGATGTGTACATCATATTAAAGAAACTAAGAAATAACAAACCAACCTTGAAAAAAAGAAATGGAATAAGGACTAAGTTAACTTAGTTATTGATTTTGATGTTCAATCTTAAAATAGAATTATTATAAATATGTGAAAAGAATTTTTACATTTTCAATAGTTCTATATCAAATAATTAAACTATAATTAAAATTCATGTCAAACTGAAATAATTTAAAACTAATATTTAGGTGAATAAATTACATACATAATTTCTATAACAAAATAATTTGAATAAATTAAATAAATTTTTTTATTAAAAAATATGAAACACAAAAAAATATCGTGTCATATCTATATGATAACTTAAGAGTTGAAAATTACCTAAATATAAATTGATATATTATTGATTATATTAGAAAGATAATCAACAATAATAATCAAAATTTATTATTATCATGTAATTTATTAAGAAACATGATATTTGTTAGATCTATTAAAGATGATATCTATTAATCGAAAAATCTTATAATTTAGATGTACTGAAATAATTAGAAATATAATAACTTATAATTATTTATTTTTAATTATATAATAAATTTTATTTATATTATTTATTTACTTGATCTGAAATATAATTATAATAATGTTAAAATATTTTTTACTTGTTAAAATTAAAATTTCATTTCATCCTAATAATTAAAAAATATATATGAGATATATAACGTAATATAACGTTTAATTTTTTTTTTCATATTTTTATTCTTTATTAATACTTTTTTTTAATTGTATACAAGCTTAATTTAAGTTTCTACGCGTTATAATAAATTCATAGACACAAACATGACGTGTCTTACCTCAAACAATTAATGTTTTCGTCAGTTTTAAAAAATAATATATTTTTAACTTATTTCTATATTTTTTAAAATAAACTTGTCATTATTAGTAGTAAATATATCAACTATTATCAAATAATAACTGATATAGTTTTAATAAATTTCATCACAATTACATAATATTAAAATTGTTTGTGGGTATAAATCTCTAGACTTTTGTTCTGATATATTTTAAAAAAATATTTAGATTCATATCTTTCTCAAGATTTTTTTTTTTAATTATGAATGATTTAAATCCTGAAAATAGATAATTAATTATCATGATAGTAAAGTTTGGAAACTGTTAAATTATAACATGTTTTTCTGGTGATTATTTTATAGAATGATGAAAAGGACATAAAATTAGTAAGTTGAATCTTTCCTAATTTCTCTGATTGTTGATGTTTTGAAGAAGAAGAAGAAGAAAGAAAAAGTGTGATGAGTATTATTAAAATGATCCACTATGATTATGATTGTAAATAAACAAAGCGTTTACTTGAACAATGGAATGGAATATTAAAATGGAGAGAAAAATATTGAGTCGATTCCACGCAGAGAAGGAATATCCAAATACATGGCTTCGAATATCAATCATTTATGCTTTATAATATTTATGCATATTCTTCTTTTCTTCTTCATCACGTCTTCTTTTTTTTCTCATATCTTCTTCAAATCTAACATCTATCTTTTCAACATTGGAATCGAATTTTTTATCATACATCTATTAAATTAAATATATACAAATAATTAGTTGCATTTTAAAGATTAATATATTAATATATATATATATATATATAAATAAAAAAATATGATTTAAAATATCTCTAAATTATACTTGATTATATAATGATAATATATATATATATAAATAAAAAAATATGATTTAAAATATCTCTAAATTATACTTGATTATATAATGATAATATATATATATATATATATATTTATTTATCTCAATCTATATAACCCATTAAATATATCACACAATATAAATATATCAATTAATATTTATTAAACTTATTATTTTTTAGTTAATATTTAATTATTAAGTATAATTTATCTTTAGTTATATATTAAATTTTACTTATATTATTTATTAATTTGAATCTATAATCCTATATACACATTTTAGAAGATTAAAAATTATTTTATTATTTTTATATTGATTTAATTATCATAAAAAAATTTAAAATTAAAATTATTCATCACTAATTTTTAGTCACTAGTAACGACAAGAATTATTATGTGTATATAATAGTGACAAATTAAGATACTCACAAATACACCAGTGATGATTTAATAGTCACTATTTAGATTTTATAATTGTATTGATTTTTTTTTATCACAGTTAATTATTTTAATCACTAATTTATTTTTTTAATTATTTAAAAAATAATAATCATAACTAATTATTTTTAAATGTCATAATAATATATATAATCATTTTTAAATGTTGAAATGAATATAAGTAAAAGTAAATACGCATTTAAATAATTCAAGTATATTAAAATATAAATAATTCATAACATTTAGTAATGCAAATTAAAACATTACATTTCCAAAATTTTCTAAAAAAAAAAACGTTATATAATAACAAAACCACTAACATCTCATAATTCATAAATAAAAGGCCATAAATATTCTATCATCATCATCATGTGAACTTTATGTGGTAAACAAATAAAAGTTATATTATTAAAACATTTAAGTATGTAAAAGTCACATGTGTATTTAAACTGTATGGTACATGTGTTCAACCATAACAAAGTGTTCAATGATCGATGCACTTTTGAAATTTCCACAAAAATCACATGTGTATTTATACTTACCATATATGAACAAAGAAAAAGAAAATGTTATGTCACATATAATAAACAGTATTATTATTGTATAAAAAACTATATAATATTATTAATGTTTTAAATCTAATTAATAGTGACATCAAGTATTAAAAGTGATTTTTTATTTATTTATCAATATCTCATTTGCCTTTTTCACATTCTACACGTAACCATTTATCAACTAAAACAATAGCATAACGTTTTGATATGAAAATTTCAACTATTATATTTATTAACAAATTTTAAATATTCTCTCTCTATATATTTTTAAATATTCATTAGATTAGATATACAATTAAAAAATTGAATAGAATGATTTGACTTTTTATAATTAGATAACGTACTTTGATATAACTTATTAATTTCTTATCTATTGAATAAGATTTTAAGTAATAAATTATGCTAAAAATTTAAATAAAAAATATTTTTAAATTATAAATTATATGTAATTTTAAATTTTGAAATTTTATAATTTACTTTAAGAGATAATAATTTATTAAGATGTAATTTAATGTAGGTTTAATATTTTTATATTAGATAAAAAATAAAATTTATATTTATTTATATATTATAATTATATCTTATTTTTAGTTAATATAAATTTTTTTTAATATTTTCTTTATATTAATTCTTTTACAGTATAATTTAAATATAATTCATTAACAAAATTTAACTTTAATCAATGTAAAATATTTTTAATAATATTATTACATCATAAAATCAATTTTCAAATTACATAAATAAATAAAAGTTTAAAATAAATAGATAGGTTAACTTTCATATTTCTGATGAATACTCTAAGTTAAAATAAATTTCACGAAGAGAAATTAAATGTAAAAATTTTGTTTGAAATTATACAGTTGAAGATGACTTAAAATAATTATCAATTTTTCAAACTAAAATTCGATCCTTATAAGATTTAAAATAATATTTATAAGTTAATTTTAATCTTGATTCTAGTTAACGATAGACTTTTCAATATTTTATTTTTTAAATAAAAAATCATTTTAAATTTATTGTAAAACAAAATGATACTATTTTAATATTCTGCCATCATTAATCACAGATTTATGAAATTGGTTAATTCTATATATTTGTAAAGATGAATATAAAGTTGTAATTTTGATTAGGGTTGTGATTGTTTTTCTAATAAGAATTGACTTGGGAAAGGTGTGAACAAGCAGACTTAGGGTTTAAGCTAAATAATTTATCATTTTCAATCAATAATTGGCATTGGTTGGTAATTGGTAGGTGTGCTAAACGTGCCTAATAAATTTCTCATCAATTTTTCTTCCTTCAACGTTCAACACTTCTTCTAAACTACATTTTTTAATCAATTCAATTTTATTAATTACAAATTAATTATAACAATTGGTTTATGTTCTCACATTCAATATTAATTAAAGATAAATTATAATGGAACTAAATTTAAGTTCGAAAGAAAATAAACTTAAATATAATGATTAATTTTAACAATGTTATTTTATCACTGAAATTTTGCATAGTTTTTTTTTATTTTTTTTTTAAATTTATTAAAACATCAATTTATATATATTTTTAATCAATTAATGTATTAATACTTAAATAGTGATGATAAGTGAACTTTCTTTTTCTTCGTGTGAAAATATTAAAATAAAACAGATTTAATGAATTAATTTGAAATGTGAGAAATTTGATCAAATTTTTCGTGGTTTGGATATTTTTTACTTACCATGATTAATTTGTGATCTAAAATGAACTTAGGTTAAACTAGTTTGAAGGTTTATAATTCGATTTATTTTATAAAATAATAATTATATTTTTAAAATATATATAAATTAAATTATTTTTTAATATATATATATATATTAATTTATATGTAATATTAAAATTTATTTTATTAATATAATTTAAATTTTATAAATATATATTATATATTAATTTTATTTAAATATAATTTTTATTTAATTTTTAATTATTTTTTAAAAATGAATTGATATGTTAGATTAAGTTAAAAAAAAAATTTAATTTAAATGAATGAGATGTGTATGAATGAATAATTAAATTTGGATAAAATAATAATAAATAAAATTATAAGAAAATTAAAATAGTAAGTAAATAGATCGATGATAAAAGTATTTAAATTATTAAAATAATAAAATATAATATTAATATTAAAAATTATAAAAATAAAAATATTGAATAATATAAATATCAATTAAATTAAATTTGAATTAAGATAATTATCATCCGTCTAATGGAGGATTGACCAAATGTATTTATAATAAATATTTTATATATTTAATTAAATATATTTTATATATTTAAAATATTACAGTTATTAGATTTATTGATAAGATGATGTTATTTTTTTTTTAAAGATGAACGTTATTAATTCTCTTACTCAATACTGTTAAGTAATGTATATGAATAAATTAAGCTTTCCAACTTTTACAATTTTTTTACAATAATTAAGACCAATTTTTGAATTTAAAATATTAAAAATTATTCTAAAATTAAATTTTCTTCCTCTACACAAGGATCTCCTAAAAAATTTATACAATATAATATAATATATTTGTTTTGATATTATGTATAATGAAATGAATTTATTAAACTATAATTATTACATTCTTTATATCTAAATATGTTAAATATATAATTTAAAAAAAAATTAATAATTTAAAAAAATACTAAATAAGGATAAAATAACATACATCATCAATTTAATCCTATTTTCCTAAAATTGGTTTAATATTATACCTTCCATCAACCCTATTAAATTGTCTGACAAAAAATATAATGTGTGTGAGCGCCAACAACACAGCCATATCACAAAAATTATGTCATATTATGTCATATGACATACATATTATATTAAAGTCATGTTAATAAAATATTTATATCTACAAGTATGATCATGTCAATGCCACGTTGTATTTTTCATTAGATAACTTAATAATATTTATGAAAAAAAACAACATTAAATTACTCTAAAAAATGAGACAAAATTAATAATAAAATCAATAATGGACCAAACTTAAAAAAATAATAGAAAAAAGTTATTTTACCTATAAAAAAATCAATTAAAACCACTTAAAAGGTTTTTATAAATATATTGTAGTTTTTTTAAAAAAAAAATAATATTATGTGTAATTTTGTTTTATTTGAGATAAAAGTTGAACTAGATATATATTATTTGTGTGATTTTTTTTTTTATACTTATAACTCATTAAATGATATCATAACTATGACAATTAATATGTTTACCACAATGATCTAACAATTCTTAATTAGTTGATAATATAAATATTTTCTCACTATTACTATATTATAGTTAAAATCCATTAGAAACTAAAATAGAGTTTAATTATAGTCTCATTTTTAAATATTTTTTATAAAAAATATATTTAATAAATTAAATATAAAATTATATTTATTTAATTTCATTTAATTAGTATAAAAATATATAATAATTAATTTTCAAAACAATTTAAATTATTCATTTAAAATGAAGGGTAATGAAATAATATGAATATCCGGTAGTTACATTATAACAATATATAAATTTCAAATAAACACACATGAAGAAAATATATTTTTCAATTTCTTAAAATAACTTATAACTTATTAAATAAAATTAATTAATTATTTTAAAAAATATAAACTAGTAACTACTCACTTTATTTAAAACAATCACTCAATATATAAATTTTCAAAACAAATTACATTTTCATGCCTCCAAGTGTATAATTAAAGAATCCACCTATTTCGTAACATTATTTGTTTAATTATTTTTAAATAATATATATATTTTAAAAATATGTAAAATTAAAATTAATGTAAATAATAAAATTAATTTTATTATAATAATATAGAATGATTTAAAATATAGATAATAAATAAAACATTTTTTAATCAAAATATTCGAGTCGAAAAAGATATAATTAGAGAAATAGATTTCAATAAAATGATGAAGCAAATTTTCTAATAAAAATGATAATTTTTATAAATTTCAAACTTTTTATTAAAATTAAATTTAGTATATCCATTAATAAATCTTAGTAATATATATATATATATATATATATATTTATTTTTATATATGATAGTATGAAAGATGGTGATGGAAGAAAAAGGAGCAAGAGTCTCGTGGGTTGGGGGTGGCCTTTTAATAAACGTGACCACATCTTTCAACGTAACTGTCGACAGCTGGCATTGTGACGTGGCGTTACATCGACATCTCATCTTAAACCACGTGATGTTAACCTCTTCACCCGACAATCAACGCCACGTGTCTTTTCTCTCATTCCTATCCCCTTCCTTTCCCCACTCGCCACAAGCGCGTGCGGTCCCACCCTCTTAATTATTTTCATGATGCAAACTTGTATTCTAGCACCTATTCTCATCTTTCAAATCTAAGAAAAAAAAAAAAACTAATTAAATGCTAGATTTGGTACTCATTCTAGTTCTATATAAAATACTTATAACGTGGGTCAATGTCTTCTTTATTTTCCTTTCCTTTTATGTTATTCATGAACCAAAGAAAGAGAATGCACCAAAAATGGTGAAAAAAAAGGAACATTTTTTTTTCATATACATTATCATATAAAATAAATAAAAAAGTCAAAAAATTAAATAGAATTTATTCAAAATAGTTTGAACATACAATATGTGCATAAAAATAACCAACCTTTACCCATTTCAAAAGAAAAAAATATTTTGTACGTAATCCGTTATATATCTAAATATAACATGTGTTTAAAAGAAATAATCATTTCAAAGTTGCACATTTCAAAAGAAATACTAGTTTTATGTTATGCTTCCATGCCAAACTTGTTACATCATCACTATATATAAAATAATGGTATAGTGTGTAGAAAAGTTTAGTTATGAATATAATATAAGGAGGAGGATGTTTAGTTTTGAAGGTAAAAAGAAGAAAAAAATGTATAAAGTAATTATAGTATTTAATTATTTAAAAAAATTTAATTTAAGTTTAATAATTTTATCATCACAAAGATATTATGAAAAAAAAATTATAATATGTCGAAAAAATTTTATATTTACTAAAAATAAGATTTAATTATAATATATAAATAATTAGTAAATTTTATTTTCTGAAATAATTGTGAGTTAATGTTGTAATTACTTTTTATATAATATTAGAATTTATTTAATAAGATTGTTAGGTTTAAATTGGGTCACTTGTTCCAAAACAAGAAAGTAAACATATATTGGAAGGTAGTATGAGTTGGGGTGGTATGAAATTTGTGAAAATATAAAAATGATGTGTTATTTCGTAATAAGAAGGTAGATGCAAAAGAAATTTTCTTTCTAACTCAATTGAATTCCTGATTGTGGATCGAGTCAAAAGTTTCAACGACATTAGGATTTTTGCAAAATGATGTATAAATCCCTGATCTTATTCCTTATGTGGTGAATAATCAACTTAATAATTATCTATTAACCAATCAAACTTTTTAGTAAGGAGAAAGATAATTATCTAATTAATTATTTAACTTTCTACACATTTTTGCTCAATTATATTTTATAATTATTTTTTATATTTTTAGTATCATTTTTTATTAATATATTTATTGTTACCTATTAAAAAAAATTATTAATATATTATTAAACTTGATTAATAAATTATTTAACCTACATTGATTAATTTATGATATTTTCTGTATAAGAACATTCGAACTCGAATACTTTCTTAATATGTTACCTTCTTCTATACTTTGAGAATAAATTATAAACTAGAAATATATAATTAGACTTGATCTTTGTTTGACATGAATTTGCGGAATGGGAAAAAACTGTGTGCGGCCAATGTTTGTTAAAGAAACGGGTTACCGAAATGGATTGATACGAATGAGGTATTGGGTTTTGTTTATTGTTTGTCTTGTAATGTGGATTTGGAAAAGTAAATAAAAGTTGATTGTTGAGAGTGTGTATGAGATGGCGTTCACGTTGCTCTCATTGGTATTTGGCATCTTCAAGTTCAGGTGAGTTTGTCCACGTTTGACATGACCCAAATTCAACATATACACTGCAGCATACACCTAATCAATAGAGAGAGAGAATCAATAATTGAGATGGTCGAAAGACAAACGCAAAGGAACCTCTAACATGTCAAAACAAAGCTTTTTATTTATTCTTTTCATATAATAATTGACCACTACTCCATCATCAATTTTTCAATTTTAGATCACATTTCAGATTTCAGAGATGAAGGCCAAGAACAATATCATCAACTATCAATTATCAATTCAATTATTACCTCCTTCTTCTACTATTCGATACAAACAAAAAAGATTCAATTCCACCTCATAATTCATCCCTCACCACTTACATACTTTTCCTCTACCCTCTTTTCCTCTATCATTTATACATCAAATCTATTCTCACAATACTATTCTCACAAAACTATTAATAAATATAGTTTTTTAATATAAAAAAAAGATATAATATTATATAAAAATTGATATAATTATTGTGATTAATATAGAAATGAGACTAGACCTTTATAGTTAATCTAATAATGATTTGATAGGAGATAATTGTAGAGATTATATATTTATGAATGATCGGATAATGGTATATGTTAGAGATCTCACATCGTTTAGAGATAAGGTCAAATTAGGGTTTATAAAATAGTGTAAATCTCACCTCATTGAACTGATTTTATGAGGATAAGTTATGTTTTAATCACTACTAATATGATATCAGAGTCTATTTTAGTAAGATTTTCGAATCATTATCAGATCACTCAAAAAATTTTCAGACCGATATTGGACCACTATTATCAGACTACCCATAAATTTTTAGTCTCACGTCGAGTTTAGAACTTTCGACGTGAGGAGGAGGATATGTTAAAGATCCTATATAATCTAGAGATAAGATTTTTGTGGATGATTTAATAACAATTCGATAAGAAGGTGACTGAATGGGAAATGATTCAATAACTTATTAAAATAAATTTTGGTATTATAATAAAAATAAATTTTAAACTTAACTTAATATCATAAAATTAGTTTATGAGATCTACTTAATTATATCAGTCAGTGAATGATGTGAAATTTCGATGATGTTACAAAGCCCTAATAAATATGTATGATTTGGGGTAGCATAAAGGGAAATATGGATGCCAAGAAATCAAAGTTGCGGCTGTATTGCCCATCCTTTGTATCTTATCCCGATTCGCAAATAGCCAAAACCCTAGCTATGTACTTGTTATATATAGCAACAAATTACTACTTTGTTTTTTTCAAGGAATTAGCTACATGAGGGTGCAATACTAAGTCCACATAATTGATTCTTCCTTTTCCTTTTTTAAATATTCAGTGCAGTCATTTCTCCAATTTCATGATGTATGCAAAGACCTTGCAAATTGCAATGCTTGATTAAATGGTTATTTAAATGCTACTGTGTTTCACCTTTCAAGTTTTGTTGTGGAGTTATGGCAATAAACTCATACCCTTCTTCCATCAATGGTTGAGTCTATTCATTTTTTGTTTCCATCAAATTTAAGAGCAGTTATTGCATCAAAATGGGCATGGTCCTAATTGTTAGATCTATGATTGAAAATAAAAAAAATAAAAATCAAATTTTTAGCATATCTAGAAAGATAGATGGAGAAAGGGACTTGTGTAATGTGCTCCATGTTGCTTTTACTCATCCCGTTGTGGGGGTTTCTTGTGATGTTCTTCATTTTCTTCTTCTTATGTTCTTTTCTCATGCTTATAAGTTATGCCCACAACTCTTTCTGGGCCAAACTTTTTTTTGTTTTTGGTGATTTGATGAATATAGAATTTCAATATAAAATATCATGAATTTACCTACCATCAAAACATTTTATTTTTTTATTTAGTTGACATATTTAAAATCCCAATATAGAATATTTTTCATCCCTATGTGAAAAATCATAACTTTCATATAAGATAATGGCTAATTTTTTAACATTTTGCTCACAAAATGTTAAATTTTCTTGACAAATTCATTCATTTTATATGTTTATTTGATGCCCCACTTGATTTTTGGGTCTAGTTCAATCTAATTAAATTTAGCTTTTTTAATCTTAATTTAGATGAACACATTTCAATAGTCTTACTTATTTTTGGTCCTTTAGCTAAAAGTCAAAAACTATTTTTTTAAGATGTTGAAATTCATTAAGAGATTGACTTTCTATGATTTTTAATAAACTCACTTTAGAATGTTCTTCTTCTAATTAAACAATAAGTATATTACAAATTGAGTTACTTCATGATAGACTTATATTTAATGTATTTGGATCTCACAAAATTACTTTTATTTAGTAAAATTACGATTTTACTATTAAAAAAAAGGTAAAAACAATTTTATTATTTTAGTTCACTAATTGATTATTTTCTAAACACACTATATATTTATTATTTACTTATGAAAATTTATCTTCAATCTCTCTAATTGGTCTAGTATTATATGTATTATGTGATATTTCTCTACTTGAGTTGAATGAGTTCATTGTTTGTTTCTTCTACATGTTGATGTAGACTTTGATGCAAATAATAATTATAAATGAGAGCATACACCAAATTTCTGCAGTTTGAATTTATCAAAGTATTTTAAGAATCAACAGATTATGTACGTGTATAAGTTTAATCTGAATATTACCAAGGAAAATTGAAAATATTGTTAAAAATATATGCTTAAATCTCTATAATATAAAATGAGATAAATAAGTTTTTAGAATTTTTTCTTATATATTTAACTATTAAAATATTATTTAAATAAATACGTGATATTATTCTTATAATTTATTAACGATTTAATTATTTAAAAAAATGAGAGCGATAAAAAAGAACTACAAATACTGAACTTTTAGACACAAGATTTGAGAGACAATGGGATTATAATTTTGTCTGGAATAATAAGATAACATCATATTAAAAATGACTTCTTCATATTCTTTTGTTTTATTTTTTTTCATTTATAGTTAAAAAATTATAAAGTTTATTGATGAGATATAACAAGTATGTATAATAATAAATTATAAATTTAGATAATTTGTGTTTGTAACTAGAACTTCAAATTAAAAAGTCACGTTTACATATTAACTGAAATTGTATTTTAAAGTATAATTCTTTTTATTTAAATTAAAATCGTATTTTGAAATATGATTTTTTTTTACTAATTTTTTAATTTAAGTTATATTTTGAAGTATAATTTAAAAAAAAAAAACATGTTTGGATTTCAGTTGGTACTTATAGGTCCAATTTATCTTTTTTTTTTTTAATTTATCTATATTGACGAATTAGAGAAAAAAAAGGAGTTTTTGTCCACACCATCCTTTTTTGCCCAAACTCCACAAAAATCTTGGCGTCACTGTAACATTTTTTTTTCCTTTCTGAAACAATATGACAAAATTGGTTAACTTCAGGAAAAAAAAACTATAGACGACAGCGTTTTGGAGCTGAGGAAGAAGAGAAGAGAGTTCGCAAGAATTTTTTTTAGGTTCATACGGCTTTGGGGTGGAAGTAGCAGAGGTATAAGGTACAAGTACAATTATGTTATTCAATTCAACGTATCTTGTGCTCATGTTCATATTTATGTTCTTGGCAACAATGAATTACAGGGTTTATAGATTTTTCTTTTCTTCCTGGATTTCTGCCTATGTTTGTGACATTGCAGTTGATTTCTGAGGTAATGTTTGTGTGTTTTGAGGGAATGGAGTGGAATAGTTAATAAATGATATGAGATTTTTTATTACTAGATGGATATTTGAAATTCCTTTCAGGACTAGACAATTGAAATTTGGTTACAGGCTTGCATAATGATAATAACAAGGTTCAAATCAGATTTGTGTACTTTGAAATAGATGTTGCTGTGCCTGTATCTGGTTATGTTTTGCCTTTAACTGCAGGCTTAATCTTCGTTCTTTGATTTTTGCTTGTCAGTAAATTTAATTATATATATTACTTGCCTTCACTCTGCTTGTTTGAGTCGAGACCCTGCATGATAACTTATAACTGAACCTTATATTTAGCACCAACATTCTATGTTGAGAGGGAGAATTCTACGAATTACAACTTGTTCTTGCTTGTTTGGTACTTTTACAGATATCTTAGTCTTACTGTTTTTTGTTTTGCCTTATTGCCTGTGACTACTGACTTCATCCCAATTATGCCTTTTAACAATTAAGTTAGAAAAAGGTTCAAAATTTACTCTACTTCTTCTTGATAACCATATATCTAGAAATTTTTAGAACTATGATTCTTGAATATGTACTATATGTAATTCCATAGAACAACTATTTTTGTATTCTTGACATCATTCACATGAATTTTTGTGTGTACGATGAAGCATACTGATACAATCAAATCATATTTTAACTTCTACTATACAATACAATCATGCTGCACCAGACAATTATTTTTGTTTTATTCTGCAGAGGACTAAAGTTTTCTAGCTAGATTCTAAAGTTGGAATAACTGCTTCATATTGTAAGAGTCAATCACATCTTTGTTACCACTCCACATTAGCTGGGCGAAATGTTCAGCAGAACTCTCTGTTGGATGAAGAGAATCGAAGAACACATGCTGATTAACATTGCTGCATACTTCATATTCTTCGATTCCCCTTTTCCCTCCACAACTATAATCTCCTCTGTATGGACCACCCCCACAACAAGCTGCATTCCCCTCTTCAAAACCTTGATCAAGAAAACAAAAAATTAGAAAGCAAAAAGATGAAATTTGTCATCTTTGTTAAAAAATGTCGCATATATAGAGTTTAAAGGCAGCCATATACCATATTTTGAAGGGTACTTCATTAAGTTTAGAAGTGCGTCATAGATGTTAAATATTGAGTATTTGAATCCCTTTAGTTGTTTTTCTAGCTTTTGAAGTGATTTGGGAAGAGCATTATTGTGTAGCCTCGCAAGTGCAGAAGCTTCTTCTTGAAGACATGCTTCTATTGTTGTTCCATTTACCGATCTTCTTAGAAGCGGAAGGCAATTCAAAGGTGAAAAATTTAAAATCCCAAATTTTCTTCCACCTTCATCGTAAATTTCCTGTAAAAATATCATTTCTCAATATTATAACATGGACAGTTAACAGTACTTATCAAAAAAGAAAAAAAAATGTTAGTTTTAACACAGTCTTCTTGAATGTACTATTTATTATTATCTGAAATTTAGTGAAAGTTATATAATTTTTTAGATACACTTTTTTAATGTAAATTTAAATAAATTTTTAGTCCACAAGCATTTTGCTTTTCTTTTTCTTTGTTTTTAGTTAATCTAAAATTAAAAAATATTATTTTTAGTATTATGTGACATTCATAAAAAATATATATTTTTATAAAAAACAAAAATCAAAGTTGGTTAATTTTATACGAATTAAAACCATAATTAAATTTACAATTTAACTGATAAGCAAGGAGCAGTGTAATTGTGTGGCCAAATTAAGGTTAAAATATACTCTGATTGCTGCTGTAATGTTGGCAATGACATAGTCGACAAAATTTTGATGAGAGTAGGGAATGAGCACAGTGGTATTGGAGTTTGTATAGAAAGGTGCTGCATAGTCATTGCCTCCGATAGAAAAGATATACACAGCTTTGGACAACGATTTCTTGGCCTTCTCTTCCCCTAGTTTCTGTCTCAACACTTTGCTAACTTGTGCGAAGTAAAGTGCCTGAGTTTTCAGGTCAATCACCTACACGACTATGAAACTTAATTAATTCATGTGCATGTTTAAGATCTAAATCAAATTGATTATGGAACTTGATAGTTTGAAAGTGAAAAAATGAGGTTTAATATATTCTTAACTCGAATATGTGATCCATTAAAAATAATTCAATAGATTCAATATTTTCTTAAAAATTAGGATTTTATATATACGGGTTCGTTAATATTTTGTTAACAGACTCTAAAAATAATTTAATTTAAATTCAACATTTTGTTATTAATTAAGATTTTATATAACGATTCATTAATCATTTTGATAACAATACTTTACGTAACAAAAATTATAATTTATTAACAAATTTAATCCGAGTTAGTCCAATAAAGGACAGTTTCTTATCATAGCTTCAATAGACACAGTTTCCAAAAATTATTAAGAAAAGAAAGTGTACCAGTCCTTGATTAGTTTCAGCCAAAGCTCCAGCACCCACAAAAGCAAAATTCAGACCATAAATGTATTGGTCATGGTAGTATCCAGGATGCAAGTATGGTGGAATCAGTGACAACCCTGCATACTCACCTGCAGAAACATATTCAGCAAATTAACATACAAAAAATTAATTAATCTGAAAGCTTCACTTTATCATTAGAAATCGAGTGAAATATTGCTTTAAATAAGTAGGAAAAATAATATACCAATAAAATCAGAAATTACACGTCCATTAGAAAATCTTCCACTGGGATACTTAAGGAAAGTTTCTCCATATGGGGGAAAATTCGCTTGGAAAAATGTGGTAGCATTGATGTAATTATTGTTTCCAGAATCAAACAGTGAGTCTCCAAATATGAATAGGGCTCGGTGGTTTTCAGATAAAGATGTGGTCTTCTGAGAATGGGAGTGATGAATGCTGAGAGTAAAAGAACACAGGAAGAGAAGCAACGTAAGAAAGATCCTTAAACTTGCCATGTTAGAAATTCACTGTTTCTATACAAAATTAGGTATTGTGTTGCTACTCTTTATATAGGTTGAGTGAGACATTTTTTTCTTCAGATTTAAACAAATCGTGGTTGACTAAACTAAACTTAGGTGGGTAATATATTTTAGGATTGCTCTATGTATAAATTATTTAAGAAATATTAAATACCATTTACAAATTATGTTACAGTATTTTTTTATGATCATGAATATGTTAAATTTAAATAAATGGAACATTTGAATATCAATATATTTTTTATACAAATTTTCTTGAATTTACCTCACGATCTAACAAGTTTTTTCAAATGTCTACGAATTCAATTCAAAATTTGACTTTTGTTTTGTAGTACGTGAGTGATGATATAATTAAACGCGAAACTATTAAATTTTGTTTTCTCCTCCTTTAATTAATATATATTTATAATATAATATAATATAAAGATTCACTCATTTCAAAAATAAATTTTACTATATAGTGGTTTTTTCTAACATTATATGTAGTGAATATAATATAGAAGAAATGTCTGAGTTGTTGATTCTGAAATGTTGAAGGCAAAAACGAAAAAGTTTACTTGTTCCTTTTATGATTGGTTGTACAATGATGTTTTGTTTGAAAAAATGTTGATTCTGTTACATAATTCAGCCGTTTTTTTTTATTCTGTACTATCCAAATGGTTCAAGTAAAACATTTATCAAACATCATAGTCAAAGAAAAACCAAGTTTATCTAAAATGTAGACTTTAAGGAACTTTAATTTCAATTCGAAAATTCAAAGCCTTTTTGTGTTTGTCCTCTATAATTTGCCATTCCGTAGTAAAAAAAAAATGCATTCTTCTAATTCTCTTTTTATACGGTCAAATTGCAATATATAAGAAAGAGGGTAGAAAGTGATTATGGACCTAACTCACTCTCAAAACTGGTTCAAAAGGTGAGGTTTACACCTTACTTATATATCATAGTTCGACCTCATTTTTTAGTCAATGTAGGATTTCTCAATACCCTTCCCTCACGTCGAGGAGTCATTCTCAACTCGAACGTGACTGTTAACAGGTGACCCAATTTAGGTCCAACTACCTTGCTAACAAAGGTTCTACATAGCAGTCCGTTAACAACTTTGTTAATCATCAGGGCTCCTCAAACCATATAGAAGGGGATCATAATCTCTATTAACAGATTGTTCAATCTAGGCCCAACAACCTAACAATCAAGGTTCATTATATTAACAAGTGGCCGAATTTAGGCCCAACAATCTTGTTAACCTGGCTCTGATACCATATAAGTAATATTAGTACCAATATTAGTAGTGGATTAAAACCTAACTCAACCTTATAAAACCGGTTCAAAAGGTGAGGTTTACACCTCACTTATATACTATAGTTCAGTCTCATTTTTTAATTAACACGGGATTTCCCAACAAAGAGTTGCATCAGTACAGTTATTAATCTCACTGTTCATGTAAATATTCCCAACCTTTATATATTACAATTGCAGAAATGGCTGAGATGTTATGCAGTTTTTTCTTAATAGAGGATCTGAATCCATTTAACAAATTCATTATTCAAAGTTTCAATTACAAATAGTTTGCTTGAAAACTCATTAAAAATGAATAATGTATATGAAATGTAAAAGTTATTATATTTAAAAATCATATTTAATGTATAAAAGATATATACCAATAAAATCAGAAATTACACGTCTATCAGTAGATCTTCCACTGGGATATGTATGGGGGGAAGTTGGCTTGGAAAAATGTGGTGGTGTTGATGTAGTTATTGTTTCCAGAGTCAAATATAGAGTCTCCAAATATGAATAGGTGTTTGTTGTTTTCCCACAGACATGTACTCTTTTCAGAATGAGAATGAGAATGATGAATGTTGAGAATAAAGAAAAGCAACATAAGAAAGATCCTTAAACTTGTCATGTTATGAACTCACCTTTCCCATGAATGCATGCATGCAATATTAGGTCTTGTGTTTACAATCTTTATATAGCCCTTATTGACTTATGGTCTGGAACTTCTTTTCATTCAGATTTATACAAATCCTGCTTAATTAAACTTTTTATTTATACAAATCCTGCCTGATTAAACTTTTTATACTGGTCGTACAAGGATTAATCTATGAAGAAATGGTGCGATTAAATTCATATTTAATATTTGTATATATCACAATAAATTATTATAAGAATAATTTTATTTATTTATAAAAAAATTTTACAAATTCTTTTTAGAAAAAATTAATTATCATTAAATATTTTTCATATATTTATTTTTATGAATATTTTTTATAAATTTATTTGTGAAATTTTTTTCATAAAATAATTTTTTATTAATTTGTTTGTGAGAAATTTTTTATTAATTTGTTTTTGAAAAATTCTCCATAAATTTGTTGGTAGAAAATTTTTCATAAATTTTTTGTAAAAAATATTTTCTATTAATCTTTTACCTACAAATTTATGGTGGTGGAAAATTTGTGATATATTTATAATAAAAATTATATTTTCTACTTATTTTAATTATTATCTACAAACTTATTTTATAGAAAATATAACTTTATTTTTTTAATATATTATAAAAAATATTGATTTGGTGTTTTTTCTATTAACATATTTAATTTAATTTAATCTAATATCTTTTAAATTTGATTATTTTTTAATCAATGTTTTTGTTCCCTCAACCTAGAAATATTGCTGTTATTGTTACGATTATTTAATTAATTTTAAAATACTGGTAATTTTTAATAGTCTTTGACTTTCAATTTAAAAAGTTAGGGACCACTGAAAACAATTCCTGGACCACTCAAAACTTAATCTCCGGTACCAAACTCATATTTATTGCAGGCATTAACTTAGAATACAAATATAAATAATAATATAAATGAATAAAATATTGGCTAAATTATTATTCAATAAAATATTACATGTATATTTTAAAGATATTGATTTCAATAATTTTATAATATTAAAAAAAATTAATATTATTTTCAATATTTATCATTTTTTTAGTTTTATTTTTATAAATCACTTTTCCTACATTAAAATGTTTATTAATTCTATAACTAATTCCCTCAATATAATTTTTCTCAGTGTTATTTTATCCATAGAGTACCCTTTTTTTTGTTCTAAATTCATACTTTTTATATCATAGAATATGGAAAAAAATAATTTTAAAAAAATATTAATGAGTGATTAATATTTAAGATCAATAATATGCCAATTTATAACAAAACAAGAATCAATTAGAGTGTAATTAAATTTCAAAGGTGTTTATTTATAAAACTAGTAGTTCATGATATCTCATTTTTTTTAGATATGATTCCTTAATAGGTAAAGATAACATGATTTTACTATTATTTAATGATGCCAATGATAATTTATTTATACACATATCTTTTCTTTTTTTCTTAAGTTTACAAATTTCCATGCACCTTACAAGTTTAATCACACAAACCAAAATCATACCCATGAGTATACAGTAGCATGCAATCATGGACCACACACTCAAGGGAAAGAACATGAAAAGTTATACTTATTTGGGCCAAACTTGTGATGATACAATCTAAAACCTAGTCATTGTCCAAACATGACTTGTCTTGACCCATAAAAATCAATGTGTTGCTCTGTCTTATGTTAGTGTCTTTCAGTCAATATATTTTCTGATTTTCACATATGCTTAGATATCTTATATCACCTAAAATTTAGAATATATTAGGTGAATCTTCATCTTCATCTTCATGACCTGGTTTTATAAAATTAAGTTAAATTTAAAATTTACTTTTAATATAATATCAGAACCTATTTTAATAAAATTGTTGGTCCTATCAGATTAAATTGTTATTGGATTATTTATTATTGAACAATTATAAAACTGTTATCAAATTATCTCTAATCCTATATTCGAGTTAAGAAAATCTCAATGTAAAAAAGTGTTCTATTAGATTATCTATCATCAAGCAACTATTAGACCACTTATAATTATTTAATTTTATATTTAAATTAAAAAATATCGATCAATGTAAAAAATAATATTAAAAATTTCACATAATTTAAAAATAAAACAATTTGATGAGATTGAATTCTATTCAAAATTAACTTTTTCTAATACTAATTATTACAATATAGTATCAATTTGATCCATAAACAAGTTATGCATACACTTTATTGACACAACCAAGGTATAATAATGATCAAAACTTTTGTAACATCTGCTGCAAGAAAGCAAAAACAATAAAGCATGAAACAAATCATGGAAGTTGGAAGAGATCTCTGACAGTGTAAGGCCCTAAATTGTAAGAACTGTTGGTAAAACCCCACATACGATCTGCCATTTTCTTGTAAGCACTTTCTGTGAGATGATAAGAGTCCCAAAATAAATGTTCATTTGGTTGCTTACACACTTCATATTCCTTCTGCCCTCTCTTCCCTCCACAACTATACTCTCCTCTCAGTGCTCCACTTCCACAACATGCTGATTTTCCCTCCTTCAAACCTGCATTGGTATACACATCACAATCACACTTTCTTATCATTTGCAAATTCACTTTACATAAAGAATGAAAGTTTCTACCAACTTACCATATTTCAAGGGATTGTTCATCATTTGAGTAAGATCAGTGCCGAAATCATATAGTGCAAATTTGAAGCCCTTTAACTGCTTCTCTAATTTTAAGAGAAGAAGAGGTAGAACTCGATTGTGTAAAGTTGAAAGGGCTGAAAGTTCTTGTAAGCATTTACCATTTTGTTGTAGTTGAATTGTTCTAGTGCCTGGAAGACAACCCAAGGGTGGCAAGTTCAAGAACACAAATTTTCTAGCCCCTCTCTTGTATATTTCCTACAAATGCCATTATAAAACATAATTTAATAATTTTTCTTCAACCTATAATTCTAATTTAGAAAGTAATATAAAATTAAAATAAATTATTTGAGATTTTTTTAATATTATCCCTTTATATATGTTTTTATTATTTATTTTAATAAATTTGTTATATATAAAAAGTGATGATAATAAAATTACCTAATTCAAAAATATTTATAAGAAAAAATATTTAAAAAGTTCACATTGATTACTATAATTTTTAGAAAGAATATGATCATATATTTATTAAAAAATTTTATTTAGTATTAATTAATTTTAAATTAAAATTTAACAATAAAACTTTTTCTCCGAAAATACATAAACTTATATTATTTTTTTCTGCACTTTTCTGCTTGTGTTTTATTTTTAGGGACAGGGAGAGTATAAATGGCAAGGATTACTATTAGAATTATTTATATAATTTTAATTTTTTAATAAAAATTTATATAAAAAAAAAACAAATTTCCTTCAATTTTTTTTTTATAAATTTTCTAAAATCCAAAAAAAAAATTGTAAAAAAATTCATAAAATATTAACATTATTTTTAGTAAGTTAATTATTGATAAGGAAAGAGAAAGAAACCTTCGATATATCATCAATTTAGGACTTAGGAAAGTGGTCTAATTAACAATTGTTTTAACATTTTAATTTTTGTCTTACTTTATGGACGGTGGTCTGTGTACTACTGCAGGCCCCACATTAAAATTACCCCTTCATTTTTTTTTCTATCGATTATAACACCATTTGATAACTAATTTTGTATTAATCAAGAAAATTGAGAAATAAAATTCAACTAAAATCATAATATAGTTGAAATTTAAATTAATTTTATTAAATTAAACAGATTTTATCTTAAATTTTGATTTGGCCCTACATTTCATATCATATCAAGGGAACAACTTAAGAAAACATATTTAAGAGAAAGTAAACAGAACTTTCATCTTCGACAATTATCCAATTAAGAATATGAACTAACCCTAACTTTGTTGTTTAAATATATATATTTATTATAAGTCACCTTTATGCGCTTATAATTATGACTGTAATAACGGCTTTTCCGAAACTTAAGTTTCAGTCAAAAGCCGTACTTGTCACGTTGTCTCTTGTTTTTGACTAAATTATAAAGTATGTTGGATAAGATAAATAAATTACTATTTATTTTAAAACTTTCTTTCACCAAAATAAAGTATTGGTGTTTGATAAAACTTATCTTCTACCAAAAATGTTCATAAATTCCTAACAATTTTCCGTTTTTTGACTTTTAGCAGTTCGAATATGGATTCATTTTTTGGAACAATTTTTTGTGATCATAATATCTTAACCCATGACGATGATTAACAAACAAAAGTTTGGAGATTCTATATCTGTGACCCTTTCCATGTTTTCTGAATAGAAAATAGAAACAAAGAAAGGACTAAGTAATTATAATTCCTAAGAATCCCACCATGTGTTTTAATCTATAAAAGCATCAATATAATTCTATATTGATAAATTAAAACATAAAAGTAGATGATGGAAAATTTGTACCTTGACGATGGAAGTCATGTTACGAACAACCATAGCAACATATTCTGAATGAGAGTATGATTTAAGAACATCAGAATCTGTCAAGAAGGGGCTGAGGTAATCATTGGAACCGATGCTAAACATGTAGACAGCATTTGATAACAGTAACTTGGCTTCAGAATTTCCTAAGTTGTGCCTTAAAAAAACTGCTACCTTCTTGTAGTTTCTTGCTTGTATTTTGAAGGGTATCACCTGAAAGTTTTGAATGACAAATAAAGTGTCATGCTTGATTGAGGCCATTGTTATTGGTTTCTGCATTACCTATTTCAATATTTTGATGAAAACTCAAGATAACAAAATAGAAGGGTTCTCTTGATTGAGATGAATGCAGCCATATAGTTGAAGATATCCTCTATTTTTTTAATTTACCAAATGGAGATAAGGCTCAATTTTAACTGATATGTTGTACACCCACTCACAGTCACACATAGCAGAAAATTTATCTTAAAGAAAGATTACTTTTTCAGAAAATCGCCATAGTTTTTTGTTTTTAATGAAAGAAGATTCTGATCTTATACGAATGATAGGTGAAAGGTTTGTGCTGAAGTCATCGTTTGCCCGTGAGGTGAGGGCTTCTTTAGGGTCATGTGTCGGCAAAACTTGTGTCTTTCCAAAGTAAAAAAGGTAGAAACGATCATGCTCTCTAGTGCCTGTTTCAATCACTGTTCTACTTGATGTATGACACATGCACTTGCAAGAGAAGAGAAGAAAAAGAAGAAGAAACTTGTGGACAAAATCAATGATAATAAATCTAGTGAAATAAAAAAGAATTGCTTACTCAACGAACCTAATCATAGTGCTCTCCCATGTGTGATCGTAGTTACCTAGCTTTGTATCCTAGATGCTTGACATGCATATGACACGTTAATTACCAATTACTATATGTTATTACTGTGTTACTAACCTTTTCACTTGCTTAAAAGTAGCATTAATGTTAAAGCAGATAGGGTATGAATTTGACTTACCGACCCTTCAAAAGTTTCAACAAGAGCACCAGCTCCACCAGACGCAAAATTCACTCCTCCATAGTATTGGCTACTGCCAGGTTGTAAATATGGTGGAACCAATGGCAGGTTTGCATATTCAGCTGCAAAAGATTGATGATGATAACGAGATAAGGCTTGGCATTAAGTCAATTCATGACTATTATTCTAATGGGGGACAAAAAAATATGTTGGTTCAACCAAATTGGATTCTCACTAGTAACAAGACAAGAAGAATAAGATCTCCAAATCTTACCTATGAAATCTGATATCAACCGTCCATCAGAGAATCTCCCTGTTGGGAACTTGAAGTATGTTTCCCCATAGGGCCAGAAGTTTGCTTGGTCAAGGGCTGTAGTGTTGATGTAATTGTTATTGCCAGCATCTAAGAAAGAATCGCCAAAAATGAAGAGGGGGACATGTTTGTTGCTTCTGTGGTCGATCTTGCTTCCATGGATATGAGACACAAAAGCTAAGAAGAACATGAGGAAGAACATAGAGCTTGAGAACTTCATCTCCACAGAATCTATTGCAATCTCAAATGTGTCATGGTTGACAAGTATATATATATAACTAATGACTTGATCCAACACACCAGGACAATGATTTTTGGTAGAGAACACACGTAACTTGAAATAATTTTTAGTAGTGTAAACAACTATTTTATGTGTAGTTATTATTTAATTTGGTTTGGTCAACGCGATTTGATTGGTAGAAATATATCTTGATGATGTTATCAAAATGAGAGACATGGATTGCAGAATGTGAATTTTCCACTTGCACATACATTCTGAACTGAAATTGATTCCTTGTAGGCCGGCAAATGAAAGATCTTGTGGATTCCATTATCAGATATAAGCAAAGGTGAGTTTTTCATTAGGAAAATTTTAAATGGAATCACTTAAAAATTGAAAAAATTTAATAGAAAAGTGATGGTAAAGAAATTTGAAATAACAGAGGGGAAGCACTTAATGTTCATGTTGTACTGCAGAACCATTTTTCTGACAGTGGCAGAAATAACTTGTGTTTGATAGCATGGCATTGCCATATTGTCACGTCACTGTCGTACATTTCTGGCAAAATTGGTGCATCCATAATCACCATGGCGCCACCTTCTTGGACACTAACTCTTAGCAGATGCTGAATAATTTATCAGCAAATATTATAGTACAACATGTCAAAGCCACACTCTAATGGCTTCATTATGTTCACATTAATGCCAGAGTACATGTCTTTATAAATGTAATTAATTAAACATGCATTCGAGGCATGCTTTTATAAAATAACTAATACTAAGTTACTTTCACATTTCTTTTTCTTTCTATTTTATACTTGTTCTTTTAAATTATTTTAAAATATTACAACACTCTTTATAACTTATACATTCATTATTAATCCTAAAGTTGCTTTTAACACACACATAAACTAGACACGTGATCTTTTATTAATTTTTGAATTTTGACTATTCATATTTTCACTCGAAAATTCAAACATTAAAGTGCTTCTTTATATAATTTTTTTCTTCAAAACTCAAAACGTTAAAGTTGCTTGTTTTCAAGAAAAACTTGTATTAAAATTATTTTAATCAGATTTTCTAAGATTGATAGGTTCAAGTTCACACATGAAACGCGTTTTTCATTAAAGTTATTTATTTTCAGTTTAGTTTCATAAGCTGTAATAAATTTTAATTCATGAAATTAAGCTAAAAAGGCCCTATAGGCCCATTTAGAAATCTGGTCCAACCAATATCATAGGCTAAAAGGTTACACAACCGGCCCAAGATAAGCCCATTTCCTATGTCCATTCATTCATCTGCAATATTTAAACCTAAAAGTGTATGATATCGTGAGAAAAAAAAAAAAAACTCTTAAAATATGTTTGACCAAAAATAAAAATAAAAATTAAATGTATGGTTATATGTTTCAATCATCTGTCAGGGTCAATATCACATGCAATTTATTTTGAACATTTTTTTTTAATATTTAAGTGTCACTCTGATTTTATTTTATTTTTTTGGAACGTCACTGTGATTTTATTTAAAGAATATTTTAATATTTTTAAAATTTGAATGTGAGTTCGATGAACGTATGTATAATTCAACGCATTCCAAGCAGTGTGCATTTTTCTATTATTCTGGAAATTTCTCGTTCTCTTTCTTTCTTATCCAACAACATACATGAAAAAGTGAAAGAAATAAAAAAATGATAAAATAAATGAAAAATAAAGTTATTTAAATTAAATAAAAGATTGTAAAAATGAGAAAAAAAATAAAATATAATAATAATTCAAATAAAGAGGAGTTGTAACTATTTTTACTAATTCACGTCTCCTACTTTTTACGTCCAAAAGAAACAAAACATAGCTAAATATTACTTGCCATAATAATCAAAAGTTGTAATTTTTTAATTAATCTCTCGTTTCAAGAATCTCTCCCAAATAAGAATATCCATTAAAAGAGAAAAAAAAACATTAAGATGTATTCAAATTCATATTTATAATAATTAAAACAATTATATTAAATATTGAATCACGAGTAATAATTCATGTATATCTATTTTTCTTAAAACACTCACATTCATAGTAATATTGTAAACATATCATATCTGTGTTGTGTTGAACACATGATACTAAAATCTTTGAACGTAATTTACTGAAAATGTGTTCAATGAACGTGAATATATGTCTTAAAAATAGTAATATTCATAAAACATTTTCCTAAAACTTTCCATGGTCTTCACCAAAACCAGAAACTTCGTAGCCGCCCACAAATAAATTAATGAAATGGAGAAAGACCAACTCATCACCTTTCTCAAATTCCTATTCCTTTTCATAACACAGTCAAAGCATTTGACTTAACTTTTCCTAGATAACACTAAAATAATATAAATATTTAAACAAATATTTGTTAGGTCATTTTGAAAGATCGAGTCATAAGTATATCTTTTAACAAGAATTATTGGTCCTGAAATTACTTGATATAATTTAGAAAAAAAAAATTAGAAAGATAAAATTATATATATTATGAGTTTTTTTTTTTTTTTAAAAACCACACAACCACTAAAAATGATGCCAAATTATAAATGAGGTGTAAACTCACCTCTTAGAACCGGTTTTTGAGTGAGTTAGGTTCATAATCACTTTCTACATGGTATTAGAGTCACATTAACAAGATTGTTGGATCTAAACTTTGCTACTTGTTAATATACTCAACCTTGATTGATAGGTTGTTGGACCTAAATTCGACCACCTGATCTTTTTTTATATGGTTTGAGGAGTCTTGATTATTAGCAAGTAGTTGAACTTAAATTGAGTCACTTGTTAACTGGTTACGAGTTGGTGTAAACCTTATCTTTAAACTAGTTTTTAGGGTGAGTTAGGCTCGTAATTATTTTCTACAATTTTTTATTTATATATTATTAAATTTTTTTACATTTATTATGAATGTATTTATGATATTTAGTGACCTGACAGGTGCGTCAATCACGAGAGAGGGTTTCACGTTATTTTTTGTTCATATTCTGAGTTCGAATGGCACGCACACATGAGTGACATGAACATGGTAGTGATGATGGTACGCAACCCAAAGCGTTAGGAGATTTTGCAATCCCCAAACAAGAGGGTGTTGAAGTGTATGTGTCAAACTCTGAGAACTCTACCTAATCTTGGTAGTAACACGGGTAAACCTAAATGTTGCAGCCCTGTCATGCACTTTTTTTACTTTCCATTTTTTACCTAATCTTGCAGAATACAATACAATGTTAATGTAGGAGATGAATTTGATTGGGTTTTCTATGAATCTGTCACATGCTCCCTGCACCTCAACTTCTGCCTCCCACATGATACTAACACTATACAAAAGCTCTGTTACTGGAATATGGTTTATTATTATATGCCACCACTGTGTTGGGACTGAAAATGCATCACATTATTATGTACTTTCTGTTTCTTTTATGAATCTAAACTATACCCTATTGCCATCTTTCACATTTATAAATGCATGCAAATGTTGAAACAAATACTACATGTTCAGAAATATTAAAACAAATAACGTAAAAACAAGTAATAAATGCTGTAAGTAATATTGAAACAGCTATTTGATTTTCTTTGTGCTTTCCTTAGATGCAGCAAACCTTTGACTGATAAAAAGAAAACCTTTGAGAATGAGCTTGAAGTTTCCTACATGCTAGCTTGGTTTAAGTGCTTTGACAGAGAAGATACATCCAAACCTTTGACTGTTTCATTCTTTAAAAGGTTAAAATATAGTTTGGATGTAGTTTCTTAAATACTTCTATACAAAAATAACCTCTAATTTTAATTTAAAATATAATCTAATGCAGATTATCGAAAAGAAACTGAAAGTTTATTTAAAGAACATAATCTAATACAGATTATAAAAAAGAAACTGATATTTTATTTAAAGAACATAATCTAATGCAGGTTATCAAAATGAAACTGAAGTTTTATTTAAAGAACATAATCTAATACAGATTATGAAAAAGAAACTGAAATTTTATTTAAAGAACATGATCTAATACAGATTATGAAAAAGAAACTGAAATTTTATTTAAAGAACATAATCTGATAACTACATCTAAGTTTTGTCCATTCTTGGAAACAATATACGAATGAAATATTTAAAAATTGTAGTGATTATTGGTAAACATGTAAAGTATAAAATAAAAACATCAATGTGCTAAAAAATGTTAGCATTAAAAAGAAAAATAGTGAAATTAGGTGAAGTTACACATGCAATCTAGTCGAAGATCTCAAGTCCTACAGCAATGAAAACATTGAAATTCCTCAAAAACTTGTTCCAAAAAAACGAGTCTTACACTTGGACAAGGAAAAAATCAAATTTTGAAGTGATTATTATAAAAATAGGGTGATTTCTGTTAGAGCAAAGCAGGTCCAAATTAAAAGTAAAAAACTGAACTTCCAATAAGAAAAGTTTATTTGTAATTTGTAAATGTCAAAACTAGTAGCTAGAAATCCTTTTGTATCACTGAAGATAATACTGAATGTTCCAAGGGGCATATGCAATTCTTAGATTCAAAAGATCTTGGAAAATGCAAAGCCTTACACGTTTGATCTGTAACCCTTTTTTTACACCTAAATTTTCAATTCTTAAAAAAGGTTAAAACTCCTCTACAGAACAAATAATTAAAGACATGGATCTAAAAATAATGGTTTTCCA
Source organism: Macrotyloma uniflorum (assembly GCA_016859785.1). Lineage (NCBI taxonomy): Eukaryota > Viridiplantae > Streptophyta > Magnoliopsida > Fabales > Fabaceae > Macrotyloma > Macrotyloma uniflorum. The sequence continues at coordinate 1,044,666 of BDMB01000015.1, forward strand.
CATCCATAAACAGCTAAAAATTCCACCAAACTAGAAGAGTAAAACAATTCCAGCGATATGAAATCATCCACCAAACAAAGCATTGAATAAAGGGTGGTCTCAAGTCAAAATGAAATTGCCATGATGTAAACAACCAAGTTAATAACTATATCAGCAGTCAAGACTGTATCTCAGGCCATATATAATATACTCCTTATGGACATCAAGCAGAAAATCCCCTGAAAACGAGGTCTTTGAGTTCACAAAGGATACCTAAAAAACTATATAGTCCTATACTGCATTAGCTACAAGAGAAATAAACACCACATGTCCTTAAGCAGGTTACTTGCTGTGACTCCATCATCAACACCACGACCACAATTCCTGAAAGCAATACAGCACAAAAAATAACAATAATAATAATTTACATTTAGAAACCTGCAGGGATGCTTCCACTAAGAGGGAAACACAAACAAAATTAAATAAACCAGAAGCAGCATGAAAATAACTAACTTGTAGCTTTATTTACATAAAGGGAGAGACAATGTTGCTCAGAAAACACCTGCCATGGATGGCAGGTCGTCGAAGCTCCAAAGGTTCAAAGGGTTTCCGGCATCCTGAGTTGCATCGCTGCTGCCGAGCAGAGATGCCAATGAAGCATCACCCCAGCTTCCATCAAACAAAGGGGTTTCAAAGAACTTCAGCTGGGATTCAATGTCTGCAAGCTCCTCAGAAAGTGTCTTTGCAGAATCATCTTGCACAGGCATCATGTCCTGAGTATCTTTCTTCTCACCCTGCACAAACTGAGATTCACCCTCGAGAGGAGCAGAAAGCATGGATGAGATCTCAGGAGTCTTTGGGACTTGTTCACCCCATCCAAGGTCAGAATAATCAAATGAATTGCTTGAATGCTCAGAACTGAAATAAGCAGTAACATCAGCAGATGGAGTAACAGGTGAGAGCTGAACTCCATTTCCAGCGAATGGGCCAGGGTTAACATATTGGTTAACCAGTGGCTTCTGTTCCACCTGATCTATAGGACTGTAGTAGTTCTCCAGATTGTCACCAAAATTGAACATCTGGTTCAATTTCGGCTTCACAGAGTTGAAATTTTCCTTCAATGTCTGAGCCTCTGGATTCACCTTGAGGCGTTTTGAGGAAGCAGCTGAAGGCTCATCTGGGAAATTCACCTTGGCTTTTTTGCCACGAATCCTCCTTGCTTCAGCATCATAAGCTCTTGCAGCTTCTTCAGCAGTGCTGAAAGTTCCAAGCCAAACACGCACCCCCTTTCTTGGGTCACGGATCTCAGCAGCCCACTTTCCCCATGGACGCTGGCGAATTCCTCTATACTGGTTCTTCCTCTTTCTCTTGGCACACTTCTCAGCTTGCCCCTTTGATTCCACAGATTTTACAGTTGCTGATCCTTCAATAAAAATGGAAAATAACATAAGAATTAAGACATGGACAATAGATATGAAGTAACATTAAAAAAATATATCACATACCAAAAACACACGTATAAAAAGATTGACATCTATTTTCCTATTTCTACCAAAACTATTCAGATCTATTAGACAACACCACAAGGTAAAAGGAAAATAAGTAACACGAGTAGAGGAAGGAACTAATAGATATGGTTGCCATCAAATAACCCAACCGATACAACAAAATGGTACTTATAGTTGCATATTACAAAGAAACAGGCATAGCTTATAATAACAATATACGAACATGACGAATTTAAACATCAATCATTTCAATTTCGTGGATAACCATTTAGCAGACCATAACCAAAGAAGAAGTAAAAAGAACTAGCAATACTCAATGAAATGCCAAAATTGGATCAACTAACGAACAATTAATGAAACAGATAGTAGCAGAAATATCAGGATCCTCAAATTTTTGCTTGAGATCAATAATAGAGACTTGTCTCTTTCAGATCAGAACTAACATCTAGAAGTGCAGTAGGTTAGCGAAACAAATTTTCTCCATCCTATGCAAATTTATAGCACCCACAACCACATGCCTAGTCGATTGTGCCTAAAAGAAGTAAAGTTGAATTTAAAGCATAATTTTCAAACAACACAAAATCAATCCCAAAGGCACATGCAAAAAGAGATCCTGCACGGAACTAGTCAATGATCGTGAGATATGCTTAAAACACCCAGCCAAGCCAAAGGAAAGAATATTGTTCCTATATTTTTTATCATCCAGCAGAAGGAAGGCCTAAAAGATAAATATCCACACTCATAAAAGTTTTAAAATAACAAGATAAAAACTTGAGTCTCATTTAAGTTCGAGTGCAAAATTCATCTTCACCAAAGTAACAAGATTATCATCAATAGCCCAAAAATATTGCAATTTTGTTTGAGATAGTTAAACAGCTATAATTGGATCTGCAAAATCATGTCCGAAGACAAACGACTCTAAAGTCAATTGATGTAATCCCCAAATTTCATATACAGTACATAGACACAACGAACCCCAAAATAATTACAAAGGATGTTCCCCTCATTTCTACAAAATAACTTCCATAAGCAAATAAATTTCTTCAACACTGACAAGATCCAGAACGAATTTAATTAAATCCCCACGCCAGGCCAACTCCACAAACAGAACTCCAAAAAAATAAATATAAAATTAACATCCCAGAAAATCATGCATCAAAATCATTTTTTTTATGAAAGAAATTTCCAAATTTTTCGGCATGTTTTTTTAAAAAAAAAAAACGGTACATTCTTGAAAAAGCCATAATTTTTCCATCACCCGACAAGCAAAAGAAACGGAAAACACCGAAGCACGAATGCATGTCAAAACCGAAACCACAACTCCAGATTAAAAGAACAAAACCAAACAAAAGGCACAACCAAAACTCAGAATGATGATCAGAAAGTGAAGTTACCATGAGAGAGAGGCTTAGAAGCCTTGTTGGGGCGAGAAAAGCCAAAGGGCTTCTTCACACCAACTACCATCAAATCCTCCCCTTCTTCATCCTCATCATCATCCTCCTCGATTTCGGAGTCATCCTTGAATTCTCTGAACCCCGCCTCGAAATCATCGTCCAGCAGCTGCTTCGAGAACCGCTTACTCAAATTCGGCCACAGGATGTCCGGGGTCACGCGCCGGGACCGGCCAGCAGGTCCTACCGGAATGAAGTCGGAGATAATCGCACCTCCACACATCTCAGATCCTTGCTCTTTCGGTGAAAAGTTGAGACTTTCTTGTACCCAATGGAAAATTATCCGAGAAAAGCCAAAGCTTCGGCTCAATCAATGGAAAGTAACAATGGCTGTTGTGTCTTTCTTCAGGGTTTTGTATAATTGAGTTTGGTGTGAGGTGGGAGCTGTATAGTATATATATACATAAAAAAATGAAATTTTTTTGCTGGGCTGTGAGTGGTGTTACCCTTTTGTCCCTGGCAGTGATAACTTGAGAGTTTTCTTCTGTGTAGAAATGTAAACGGTAAAGTTGATGTTTTTACTGGCAGTGCTATCAGCAAGCATCATGCACGAGCACACGTGCCAAACACAGGTTCCTTCTGTGGTTTATTACACTAATTCAACATGGAAAAAATGAGAATTCTGAAAAGGAAAAAACAAAAATGGAGTGTGGGAGACTCTTTTTTGTAGTGAATAATTAGAAGTTACGTGTGTTCACTGCATGGTTTGGGATAGGAAAAATGTTTGGTGTGTGGTGAAGAGATTCTCGTGAATAGACATTATCTTATGTAGATTTCAAATTTAAGATAACTTATGATGTCACAAATTTCACAAGTGTTTTGAAAACACAGTATACAATATATTATTTTTTATTTTTTATCTTTTTATTCTCTTTTTTAACTATTTTTTATTTAGATTATCTACTTTAAGTACGTTGTCACAGGTTTATTTTCAGACATTATTTATTTAAGTGATTTTTCCATTGTAAATAAAAAAATAAAAGTAAAAAAATATATTTTAAAAACTACTTTTAAAACGAGTCAATGGCGTGTGGTCGAGATTAAGACCCTTGAATAGAACGTGGTAGACTCGTTACCTGCAACCTACTTTTCCGGTAAAAAACCTGTTTTACCTTTACCGTCACGTTGAAAAATAAATAAAATAAGAAAAACAAGTAAAGGGTAATTTTGTAATCTAACATAACATTTATTACATCACAGGGTCTTAAAGTTGATTTAATGTTTTCTCGAAGGCCAATGCTTCAAAGAAGTGTCGCTTTTAATATATAGTTTTTTATTTTATACTGTGAATTTATTAGAGGTATTATTTTAATACACTTAATATATAATATACACGGTTTAGTTAATATTCGAATTTTTTATGCTAAGAATTTAATAGAGGTATTAATTAATTTATAAATTTTTATATTAGGGATTAATGACTGTGAATTATTAGAGGTGGTAATTTAATGTGGCTATTGTGAAATTAAATGCAGTAGTAATTTTATTGATAAATATTTCAATTTTTATGCAAAAAATTAATTAAAATTTAAGAAAGGCAATGAAATATTTCATTTATGCTTTTCTTATCCTCTCTATACAATAAATAGTCAATGGTTTGTTAGGAAAAAATATTTATTACTTTATTGGTAATGTAAAATAAAAGTAAAAAAAAATAAAAAATAAAAACAATTTTTTTCTTTTTCTAGAAGTTGATATGAATTGCAATGCGAAGAATAAAGAAATGACGACATAATGAAACCATTCATAGAAGTTGCCATAGATAGCCAACTTCAAGATTGAGATATTATTTTTGTATTTATAATTTTTATGATGTGTGTAATAGACATATGTTAATAAATAATGACTTCATTTTATAAATATATTTAATCATTTTTTTTAAATATAAAAAATATTTTATATTTACTATATAATAAATATTTATTTAAAAAATGTTTTTTATCTTTTTAAAACGTGTCTTTATATGCTAATTGGAAAAAAAAAACTATTTTTATTCAAAGTAATTTCATTCTTCCAAAAAGTTTTCATATTTAAGTTGGAGAAAATAGTCTATTTTAAAAATCATATAAAAAATTATTTTAATTAATTGGTAATTTAAACATTTATGTTAAATTTGTATTTTTTTTTTCTAGACTCAAAACTATTTTTATGTTTATTAGGAAATTTAATTGGTATTATTTTTTTATTAATCACATTTCAAATATATTTTTTTTTTCTCAAGAATCATTCATTAGAATTTGATATTAAAAGTAAGAAAAACTCATTGAAAAAATTATTTGAATTAAATTGGAAGATATGGTGGGATAATATCATTAATTAAAGTTAAATATTTAATTCTTGTATTTGAATTCAATAATATTTTTTTTCATTTATTTAGTGTGAGAATAAATATAAAGTGAGAAGATAAAAATTTATTTAATATTAATTTAAATTAATCAATATGTATCTAGTAATATTAAACTGGTCTAATAGTAATTGAAATTCATAACGATAAAGAATAAATAAAACCATGTATATTTATCGTAAAATTAAATTTAACATTAATTATAAATTTAGCAAAAGTAAACTTCTAATTAATCTTTCAATGTACACATAAATATCACTATTTGTTTCTTAAATATAGACAAATTTTAATTATTTTTACTTCATTTAATAATTTTTTAAAAATATATCCGAACTTTAATTAATGTCTGACTTTTAGTTAAAATGTCGTCTTTGTAATATATTTAATAAATATTCATATAAAAATATTAATATAACTTATTGAAGTAAAACTTTAATTCTAATTAAATAAATTATATAAATAACACCTACAAAAATTATATAAATTTTGTGCTTTAAAAAAAATTGTACTTGGCGCATAAAACTAGTCTGGTTAACCAAAAACAAAGTAAAGTGGGTGTTGTCTTTTTTTCAAGAAAAGTTAAGTATATGTTTTGTGTTTTTAACTTAATACTTATTTTAAATATATTTTTATTTTAATTAAATTAATTTAAAAACAATTCATTATAATTCAAAGAACCAATTTTATTCTTATTTTATCAATATGTATCTTAACTAGGAATGTTATTACAATTTCTTTCTATAAAATCATTTAATATAATTATATTTTATCCGGATAAAATAATTTATTTGCTAAATGAATTTACTAACAGAGTAAATAATTATATTCTAATTTACTTCAAATAATTACAATTATAAATAAAAATGAAAAATTCAAATTTTATAAAATAAATCAGTTTAACTATTTTCGTGAGCGTGTGTATATATTTGCTAACATCTTAATTAGAATCTCATAAAATTTAGTTTCAAAATGTCATTTTTCACAATTTTTTTTTTCTCAAGTTAAATTTTAACAAATTCATTTTAATTTTGAATTTTTATATCTATTTCTCTCTTAAACCTTCTTTAACGGTATACTAACCTCATCATCGATACTAAAATATTCCTACAAAACATAAAACCTAATATAAATATATATATATATATATATAAATTATAGTTAAAATATTTTTAAATAATTTTAAATAATTATTCGTATTATTATTATTATTTAAGTAGAGGAGGAGAGAAAAAAAAAAAAAAGACGAAGAGAAGATAAAATGAATAAATGTAATTTTATTAGAAATTTGATATTTTGTAAGTTTAATCTCGATTAAGTGAGGTATTCTTATTTGATTTGAATAAGAGTGAAGGAACAAATTTTATATTAGTCACGATCTTATTTTTGTTTTAGTAATATTTGTTTTATTTAAGGTAAAAGGATTTTTAATAGTTTTATTTTTATTTAAGCGGAAAATTTCTCATTTTACAATTTTATTTTAGTTTGAACCATGAGATTTTGCTTAACTAAAAATAATATCACTTAAATAGATAATTTGAATTGAGTATTCTTGACATGATTTTTGGTTGAACAAAACTATCTAAAGAAACAAAATTGTTTTTTTTTATTAAATAGTGTTTGAATGGAATGAAATGTATGTATATGATGTCTAAATGAATGTTAATAGGTGATTTGTATATATATTATGAAGTGAATTTAATATGTGAATTAGAGAATTTATGTTTAAATATTATAATTATTAATTTTTTATTCGTATAAAAGAAGATATTTCGTAGAGAAATTATTATTTTTTTATTTGTGATATAGAAAAATTATTATATATAAGTTATATTCAAGTAAATTTTAATATGATAAATGTTATCTTCATTATATATTTAATTTAAGAGATATTAATAAATATAAATATCTAGACTTCATATTTAATATATGTATTTAATAAAAGTCATTAAATTGTGAAATATTAATACATGATAGTATTTAAAATAATTAGAAGATTATATATTTTATAAAATATATTTGAATTATGAAATGATGATTGAATGATGAATTTAATAATTAGATGATAAAATTTTAATTTAATAATCTTATTTTTTATTATTAGTTTACCTTAAATATTTTTATCATATGAAATTTTATAATAATTATACTTTTTAATACGAGAAAAAACTATATTTAAAAAAATATATAAATTAAAAAATTACAATTAGATATTATTTTATTTTTATTTAATTATAACTACATATTTATATATAATTTAAATTATGAGTATTTGAATAATCATTCAAAATATACTTAATATAAATAAGTTATGTTGCGTATGAGTTATGATAACCGAATTGGATTATATTTGTAATTTCTATTTTTTATATATTTTTTAATTATTTAAGTTTAATCACCTATTTTACTATTTAACTATTATTTTGATAATTTTATTATACCGATTAGTATCATAATAATGTTATTTTTTTTTTACATAATATTATTATTATAATTATTATTTTGTTAGAAACCAACAAATTTAATAATGAAAAGGTTGACAAATATTGTATATTATTAAATCGATTATTTAATAAAGTTATATATTCCGATTCGAATGAACAACTCTAATAAAAGAAAATCACAGATTTAAAAATAAATAATAGAGTTTAGAAATAACTGTTTTGGTGGATACGGGTCCCACCGTACACGCCGAATACATGTATGCTTATGTTATGCTGCTCATCATCTCCATCGTATATATACAGTAACCCATTCGTGCTTCTGAGACATGCATTCGTTGGCTGCCACGTGTCGTTTACTTCATGCGTGTTATGTCGGTTTTTTATACTTGTTCATAATATTTTTTTAGTAAATGGGTATCTTAGATTTTTTTTTTTTTAAATTAATCATTAATTTTATTAAATTAAAAAATTCTATGAAATTAAAATCATCTGTATATTTCTAAATATAGTAATAAAATAGAAGTTAGACAAAAATAAGTAATAACTGATAACTATATATTTTTTTTAATTTTAGTAATTGAAGTAAGAATGATTTATATTTTTTTTACCAGTAATGATTTATAATTTAAACATAAATTCAGTATTTAATCTATTTTTATAACATTAAATATATTTAAAATGCATACTATAGAAAATAACAAAATAAAATAAAAAAATAGTATATGAATTAGTTAGTATTTTGGAGTTTGGTGATGGTAGATGCAGAGGCTTATGTCATTAGAGGTGGTGTTGGCTTTGGATTTTTCTTTTAACTTAGTTATCTATGAATGTAGGTTTGGGTCAGAAAATTTAACATTACTTACGTAGAAACGCATCATTATTCTTTTTAGATAACAAGTACAAATATTTCATTGCTAATTGATCACAACAAGTAATATAAAAATATTACAATGTTTGATCAAATTTTTCTTTAAATTTTTTAAAAGAAAAAAAATCATGAACTAAAATTAGTTAATAAAAATTAAAAGTAAAATTCTGAAAAATTATATAAAAAATATAAATTAAATTTCACATAAAATGATTTAATTTTTGAAGAAGTTAAAAGTTTGAATGAAGTGAAATGTTTTAAGAGTTAATAAAAAATGAATGAACAATTAAGAAAATGATTTTTAAGGAGTAGTTAGATGCCTTTATGAATTTTTTATTTAATTAAAAAGTTTGAGTACAAGTTTCGTTATTTTATTTTATATTTAGAAATAGTTCTATGAAATAATTATTTTTTATGTCTTTTGAAATATTTTAAAGGTTTATTTTATTAGTGATAAATGATTATATAATTAATATCTTTTATTTATTATATTATTTAATAATAAATTTATTTTAATGATCCAAATTATAAAATTTAATATTTATAATATATTTAACTTAATCTTAATGAATGGATGGATATGAGAATTGTGAATCTTAACCAAATCTTAATTAACATATTTACGATATGAATTATTAACAAATTAGTAGTGAGTTATTAAATTTAATCCATTAAAATCTGATTTATTGAATTTTATTATAAAATTGAATAACTTTTAAATATAATTAAGATATTTTCGATCATATAATTTAGGATAATATATATTTTAACTTAATATCTCTTATTTATTCTATTGGTAATTTAATTTTCTTGTTTAAAATAAAATATTTGATATTTCTGTTTTAAAAATCATTTTATTTTATTTAATATAGGTTTTATTTATTTATTTTGATTTAGTTGAATACTAAATTTAACATATTATATAAAATGTGATGAAAAAATTATTTATATAACCGGTAAAAAATAAAAAAATAAATACAAATGAAAGCTGAATATTGAACTAAAATTAGGAATTTTTTAAAATAGAAAAATCAAATACCTATATTTTATAAGATAATACACATATATCCAAAATTTTTACTATATTTGTGACATCCATTTAAATATATTTTTTATAATTTTTAAATGAGAAAATAATATTAAAAAGTGGATGTTCTTCGGACGTAGAAAATTTTGGAGATGTATGTTTAACTTTTCCTTATTTTATAGATGAAAAAAAAATAGAGATTAACATTAAGTCTAATTAAAAATACATCTTATTACAGATAAATGTTTTTTTTTTTTAAATAACCATTTTAAATGAAAAAATAATGTAAAAATAAATTATTTAAATAAAGACTACTATCTTTAAATCTTTCTTTGGATTGAAAAAGAATTTGAAGAAGTGAAAAAAAAAATAGATTAAAAAAATAAAAATAAAAAGAAAGAAAAATAATTTTATTTATTATTAATAAAAGTTTTAAAATTTTTTAAAATAATTTTAATTTTTTAAAGATATTTTAAATACTTTATTATTTTTAATAATATTTTAATTATTTATTAAATTTATAATAAGAAAAATAAAAATATTTTTTTTAATAATATCATTAATAATTTTATTCATTATTTTAATATTAATATTTATTTATTATTATTATTATTAAAAAAAAAAAAAAAACCATAATCAAATATATGGGTACATGAGGTTCTTGTAAAAATATTCTTTGTTTGTTGTTATAGGTGACTTTTCACTTTTTTTTTTCTCTCAAGAAGAAAACTTTTTTTTTCTATTTTTTTCTCTCAATAAATATACATTAAAAGAAAAAAGATATTTAATTCTTTTTCCGTTTTTCTTTTTACATTCATAATAAATCCACATAATCAAACACAATCTAAGGGTTAGTTCAGGTAATACTTTTAACTTAAACTTAATTGACTTTTGGGGATATCCGTACAGTATTTAAACCTAAAGACACGTGTTTATCAATTATAACTATTTGTAACTACTTCAACACTCATCATCAAATAACTTTTAATTCACATTATCTATCGCTAATGATGATAGTAGTTTCGAGAACCTTTTTCTTTCAAATATCCATTTTAATCAAACTTCAATCAAGGAGATCATGTGCATGAAATATATTTTGACACTTGTTCAGATATATCAAAACAAATTCATATAATTTGATTGAATAGAAAAAAAGAAAAATGCTATACATTTATTAAAGTGAACTCTCTCTCTATATATATATATTATAAATTGTTATATATATTATAATTTGTTATGTAGGATTTTTAAAAGAAAAAATAAAATAAAATAAAAATTAAAAATATATATTTCATTTTAATTTTTTTAAAAAATATTTGTGAGAAAAAAAAGATGTATCTTATATCAATGATGAGTCACATTCACATGCAATTCCTGAATTATGGGAACCATTTGTCAAAGAATTGATTCACTTGAGAAAACTCTTAAAAGCATTATTCCATGCCAAACTCAAAATTCCTCAACAATTATTTTTCAAATATTAATTCTTAATTTTTTTTTAATATTATCCCATTAATAAAAATAATTATATTTTATATATATCCTATTTTAGATAGTTTATTCATATATAATAGTTAGGTTGACTCTAATTAAAAAGTTAAACATTAATTAACTGTAATCTATGTTTGACCTTATCAGCTTGGGCATGAGGTGTACACGCTTTTTTTCTAAATATGAAACTTTAATCAATATTTAAATTTTTGTCACATAAATTAGAAAATGACACGTCATCATGATCAAGTGGCCAAGTGGTTCAAACGCAGACACAAAAAGTGTTGACTTTGTCTTGTGTTGCTGACCTATGATATGACTGAGATTTCAAGGGCTGTGATTGTTTGACCAAAAGTTAGGGTCATATATGGTCCCACAAGGCCCGTTGGGGCCCACTTAGGAGCTGTTTCCCGTACAAGAACAAGAAATGGGTGGTCCATGGGCTTGGTTGGAACTTGAGAATCCAACAAAGTATGGCCCATGCCCAATATTTGATTAGAAAGTGGTGTCGTGTGATGAAATTATGGTAGGTTAGCGAAAGTGGGAAAAGGATAAGATTAATTTATTCATGTGTTGTTGAAGTTATCTGTATTTAACACACAATTATTAATAGCTTATAAATTATTCACTACAATCCAAACATTCAAGTTACATGTGAAGGAAGCTAACTAAACAATTTCAAGTACTTTCATCTTTCTCATAAATTAGGTTTTGTTCTTAATCTTTTTTTAAGGAGTGCCTTAAACAAGAGGTTATTAATGTGATTTTAAATTTTTGGAAATTTTGATTAGGTATGCTTTGCTAATAAGTTATGTTTTCATAATTTTATCTAAAAAAAAAAATGGTTTAATTGTTAGTTTAGTTTCTATATTTTATAAAATGTATAGTTTTTTAATTAATTTTTAATTATTTGGAAGTTTGATCTTTTAATTTTTTTATGCAATTTTTAATTATGTGTAAATTTGTTTAAATTTTAGATTTATGAATGTTGTTTTCTTTAATTCCACACCCCTATTTATTTTTTCTATATAAAGAAAAATCATACATATTTTGTATTTCCTCTCTATTCCACTTTGTCCTATTGATAATAATAATAAATTATAAATAATTGACCTGAAAATTTAACAAAATTACAACAAAAAAGTAGAAATCAAAGTTATAAATTTTGTCAAATAAAAATTATAACTAAATTAATACTTTTTAGAAAAAAAAGAAAACAAATTCAAAATTTAAAATCAAAATTCAAATTATAATTAAGATTAATACTTTTTATAGTATAGAAGAAACTAATAATTTTTCTAAAGAAAATACCAAAACATCCAATTTGTTCCATGTTTATAATCTTAGACCAATTTTATGTCACAAGTCATCATATACAGAAAATAATTAATATAAATTATATATATAAAGGTTTTTTAAGAAAATATGTAATAAATTATCTTCATTCAGAAACTATATATAGAAAGAAAAAGAAAAAACTTGTACAAATTTATACACAAGTACCAACCAGATTATAATTATCAACGAATCTTTATAATCATTCTACTTTATACTTTATTCTCTTTTACTCCATTACAATTTTTTTTAGTATTTTTTTTAATTTTTCAGACAATGTCATATAAAACAGTTGATTTAATTACACATTATTTTTTTATTTTATGTATTTCAATAGTGTAATGATAGTTTTTGAAATTTCGATTATGTTAACAGTATTTTTTTTTTTTTAATATTATCAATTTGTGATTTTTATTTTTTTGAATTCTAAATGAATGATGGTAATCTTTCCAACACTCTCACGATCACAAATAAATGATAGTTACTTTTCCAAAATTTATTTATTCTTCAATAAAACTATCATAATCACATATAAATGACTCTAATTTTCTCAAAAATTAAAATCCAATGGACATTGATGATAATATGTTTAAGAAATTTAAATCACATACTTAAATTATTCAATCAACACAATTAAAATATTAGAATTTAAAATCACATTTTTACTGTACTTAAAATTTTTAAAGTATATTAACAAAGTTTATCACTTCTAAATGATTAATTTTAAATTTTATACATAAAAAATAAAATAATTTAATAGTTTATTTTTAGAAAAAAAAAACTTCAAAAATATAACTTTATTCCCTTATTTGATTTTCTTCCATCAGTTTAGTTTCTTAAATTTGAAAATTTACTTTGATATTGTAAAATATATATATGATATGATTGTGTCAATTTTTTACACTAAATACAAATATTTCTCCAATGTAAATTTTTCTTATTTGTGTCACCAAATTGATGAAATCCAGATCATGAAAGACATACAATTTACAAAGAAAGTAAAATGTTGTTTTTTAAACTAGAAAATAAAATTGAAATAAAATATTGAGACTATGGAGAAAAATATATTTTAACAAAAAGTAAATGAGAAAAGGTATATTGATTAAGAAAGAAAGGAAGCAAGTAATATTCTTCACAGCAGAAACTAAAAAATTAGTAGGAAAAGTTAAGTTCACCTTGAAAAAGCTGAAAGAAAGATGCTCACAAAGTTACAGAAAGGTTTGAATAGTAATCACTGGTTATGAACAAACCCTAAATATTAATTTTTTTACTTCATACTTTAATCCACTTTTAAGCCATTGGACAAGTTGTTGATCAAGTAGATATTATTTAACTTAATTGTCACTATGAATAACACCAAGTTCACTTAATCTAATTGATTATTCCATTGACACAAATATTAATTGATTTGCAACACTTCTGTAGCACTGATTGAAAGCAAAGGCATTGATTATTTGCTGTGTGGGTAAAATGGGACACTCCCAACTTTTAAAGTAAAATAGATGTTTTGTCCTTTTCAATCTTGCAATTTGATGCAAAACTCCAAAATTGTGCTTCTTCTACCCTTGCCAAAATACATGAATCTTTCACTATTTTTTTTTGTTCTACCCAACACGAATCTTCCACTTAATTATTGGTACAGTTCTGACTATTGGGTTGCTTTCTATTTTACTTTTTTTTTAATTGTTTGAAAATTTTCAAATTAATTAAAAATAAAATTGAATTATAATATATATATAAATAAATTGTAGACTTTATTTTTTCAATCGATTTTGGAAATGAATTAGGTTGTTAATTATTTTTTACATGATATCAAAGTCATTTTAACAAAATTATTGAATTTAGATTAGAACACTTATTAATATATTATATCTTAATTGACAAGTTATTGGGTATGAAACCACCTGTTAATAGATTATGATCCTTTTTATATGGTTTAATGAGTTCTGATTGTTAACAAAAATTGTTAACGGACCGTTATGTAAAATCTGGATTGTTAGCAATATTGTTAGACTTAGATTGGATCACCTGTTAATGGGTCACGCTCGAATTAAGAAAATCTTCTCGACGTAAGGAGAGGGTGTTGGAAAAATTTCACATTAACTAAAAATGAGACCAAATTATAATATATAAATAAAGTGTAAATCTCATATTTTAAACCGATTTTAGAAATGAATTAGACCGATAATCACTTTCTACATGAATGATTGTTTTTTTTAATATAGTTTTATTATAATGTGAGTATGTTATATTTATATTTAATATCCATATTTATACTTATACGATGAATATAAATATAATAAAAAAACTACGATTTGGCATATCAATTTGAACTCAAATATGGGTTATAACTTTATGAAATTAAAGATAAGATTGATGTTTTTCACCTATTAATTGTACCCTTTGAAGGACCAACACATAGGCCCACAACCACCTTCATATCTTTACCTTGTTGGCTTGCACCATGCAATTTTGTCAAACATATCAATATATGCTTCCAATCACAAAAATTCATCACCCATGTTGTGTATATTATATGAGTAACGTCATCGAATCACATTTTCTTAATTCCAGAACAAATTGTTATTACAATAAAGTTTTTATCTTTAGAGATTAATCATTGATGAAATTAGTCATATTGTATATTAATAATATAGTTATAAATAAGTTATTCATTATATTACTGATGAATTTAATAAAAAAATAATCTTTAACAGTAAATCAAGAAACTACTAAACAATTGTACATATTATTAAGGTGCTGATTAAGAAGTTACAAGTGGAGTTTTTTTTTTTTTTTGTATTAAGATGCCGAATTTATACACTTTCTTATAAGGTTTTAATATGATTTTTAATATTATTTTAATTATTAAAATTTGAAAAGTATATTAATTTTTGGATTTTAATTTTAACTTTTAGTGTCATAATAAATAAAAGAGAGTCAAAGAAATGAAGGATGATATAATTATAAATCTTGAATTTCTTTTAGAATTTATGTATGAAAATTATATTATAATTAGTGTTAAAATAAAGGGAGTGAGTGAAAAATTTTTATGAATCATGAAATCTTGAAGGTCAAGTGAAATGAGAAGAGATCTAAATAGATTCTATGGAAGATAATATATGTTGTTGATAAAATCTTCAACCAACTCTTTTTCATTTCAAAATAAACTTTCCAAAAAAAAAAAATAGATTTCAAAAAATCATCCAAAAATGATTGTGAGATGGGCTACTGAGAAAGACATGAGAATGGCCCAACTTAATTTATAAGAAAATGGGCCGAGAACATATCGGGCTTCTAATGCATACAACTTATCAAACTCATCTCCAAATACTGCTATTATAGATTTTTTTATTTTTTTATTGAGGTATAATAATCAATATTATTAAAGCATGTTTGTCATTATGTTTGATTAAAAAATAATTATTTTTTTGATATTTTTCTATAATTTTTATAACTATACATTTTTATTTTATATATATATATATATATATATAGAATTATATCGATATAATTTTGGCGGGTAAAAAATAAGATTTAAAAGAATGGGGAGTGCAAATAGAACTTTGGGAAAATGTAAATGTTAAAAAATAATTATTGTGTAAATGGGCTCAGTGCTTCAGTTCGTTGAATACTAATATTTTTTTATTGTTCCTTCTTTTTCCTTTAATTTAGATATGTATATAAATTAAGAAAATAACTAGATTACTATTCACCACCTTATTATAACAAAAAATTATGAGTTTCTTCTTTATTATTTTTCATATATTTTTTTTTCAATTTTTCAATTTTTTGTGTTTTTAGTTCTTTTCAATTTTAGATATGTGTTTTGTTCTTTACATTAGCTTTTATGTGAAAATCAAAGAATGTTTGAATTTGAAGTATCTCATATTATTATTGAATTAAAAATGTAATCACAAATAAAAAAATTATTCAATTTTCTTTTTTTTTATCAATTGAATTTTTTCTTTTATATATATATATATATATATTTATTTATTTATTATATTCACGATTCCTTTCTAATTATTAATTGTTAATGTAATGCCTCAAATCATTATTTTTAATATTATAATTTTTTTTTAAATAATAAAATAAAAAATAATATTCGAAGATTTTTTTTCCTAGTCAATGGTCAACTTAAAATAAAATAGATGTAAAAGATCCATTTAGCAAAAGGAAATATTTAATAATTATTTAACTCAACTTAAATACGATTGATAAATACTAAATTAAATCTATAAACAATAAATTTAAGGATAAATAATAAATTTCAGAAATAAGTTGAGCATTATTCATAAAATAATTATATGGTGTGAAATTATATTATGATTATAGAAACTAAACATTTTGTTTATTCATTCTAAGAAAATAAGATAAATTCATATCATTTATACAATAACTTAATTATCTCTGAGAAAGATATTATTTATAGTAATATTTAGACATTACAAAATAATACTATGGTCAAGGAACCTATCTTTCAAAATCACAATTATTCTTATTATTGAACAAATATATCATCAGGTTAGAGTATAGAAATTTTTATTCATACATATATAATAATGTAAATCCCTATACTTAGAGCAGGTTCTCCATTAACAAGAAGAAGCAAGATTTGTCCTACCAATCAAATTCTCATCTAAGAGATGAGTGTCTCACGAATCTTCCTACGTAATTTTTTGAAAAATTGGTTGTAAGGGTGAGTTTCTTCCTCTCCATAATCTTCCAACAAAATTCAAATTATTTATGTTTAACAATCCAAAAATGCATATTTAATCAGAGAAAATGATTAATATAATTGAGTATTACATCTTAATAAAATTCATTCTTTAACTATCAATTTACAACCTCGTTAAATACGTTCTTTTAATCTTTTTACAACATTATTATTTAAATTCTCTCATATTTCCTTATCACGTACGTCGATCATATGTCTTACTCACATCATCATTCATACTGTGATCACATTAGTTTCGGTACTCTAGGTACCTTGGGATCCCAAAATAACGCTGCCAACCCCACCACCCAGGTGGCATTGGCCTTACACCGGTGTGGATAGTCGCCGATTGGCAATACGCCCCACGGATACAACGTGTGCGCACGAGCCCCTTTGGCAAAAAACATAGTTAGCGATTCAGTCGGGTAATGGAGTGTGTGGCCTGCTGCAGTTCCCATTGCACACTGTGTACATCAAGACTTAGACCACTCCGCCACA
This sequence comes from Macrotyloma uniflorum, assembly GCA_016859785.1. Classification (NCBI taxonomy): domain Eukaryota; kingdom Viridiplantae; phylum Streptophyta; class Magnoliopsida; order Fabales; family Fabaceae; genus Macrotyloma; species Macrotyloma uniflorum. The sequence goes on from BDMB01000015.1 coordinate 1,062,328, forward strand.
CTCTCATTCCCCCAGGTTATCAAACCTTCCTGAACTATACCCCAGTGTATCTCTGTAGCTCATCCACACGGAAATTAATAACTTTAGATGGCATAAATCCACAAGTTCTTGCAATTTCTCTACCCTTTAGGTAGTTCCAAACTCTCATCATAAAATATTCTTTTGATAGCCATCTAAATCATTTTCTTACTTCATAGCATCAAACATCATTCTCTCATTTATGATAAATCATATTATTATTCATATTTCAAAGTTTCTTTCTACCTTCTAGGTAGTCTCAAATTCTCACCATCAAATGCTATTTTAAAATAAATAAATAAAACACTTTGGGGGTGCAAATCGTAAAACGGGGGTGCAAATAGTAATAATAATTTTTTTTTAATATTAAACAATTTCAAGCAACAATCAACTCATACCACATCATACATCGGATATTAGAGTAAGGAATTAACTCCCCTTATCTTGAAATTTTTCAAACAATTCAAAAACAGAGAACTTTGAGTTTTCTAACTTAATCCTTCAAAAATCAATAAAATCTACCGTTAATCTAAGATTTGAATCGGTAATAATAAAATTGGAAGCTTAAATTTAAGTAAAATTACCTTGATTCAAGAAGAAATGGAGGAAATGAGCTAAGATTTGAAAATTTTCCAGAACGAAGAAGAAGAAGAAATTAACGTGTAGGAAGAAGAAAAAATTGAAATTGGTGGAGAGAGAAGAAGAAGAAAAAGAACCATGGAGAAAGGAGAAGAAGACACGTGGAGAGAGAAGAAGAAAATTTTTGGAATGGATGGTGAGAGAAGAAGAATTAAACATAGGGAGAAAAACTTCCAGGAGAAGTTTTAAATATTTTAATATTATTTGTTTTTTTTTAAATACTTATCTTCTTTTTTTCTTTTTTTTTTCTTTTTTTTTCTTTTTCTTTTTTATTTTATTTTCTTCTTTTTCTTTTTTTTTCCTTCATTGCTTATTTTATTTTTTTTTAACTTCATTTCTTTTTTTTTCTTTTTTAATAATAATAATAATAATAATTTCTATTAATTTTAATCTAACACACAAATAAAATTTATATATAAATTTAAGGGTGTTATAGTTAGAATATTTTTAATATATGTATCTTTTACATTTCTTATAATAAAGAAATTATTTTTCAAGAAATCTTGAAATCGATTTACAATAACATACTTATTCCTTTGAATTAAAATTTACATTTTATATAAAAAAAATGTTATTTAAGAATATCGGTATACAAATAAGAAGTATAAGCACATGTGTGGTAGTTATAGTAAGATAGTAGCTTAAGGAGTGAATGGTAAAAATGTGATTGGTAAAGTTTTAAAAAGAATTACAAATAAAAAAACTTAACCTTTCAATCTTCATTATCTTAAGTTTACCATCTCTCTAGAAAATCTTTTCTCTAAATTCTTTCTACCTTCTCTCTAATCAATTTTCCCACCTTCTATCATTTTCAAGATCTGAGTCTACCATTGTGAAGCTTGCGGAGAATAGATCTACTTGAACTGATCAAATTTTTAATTTGGGTAAGTTTTCTAATTTTTCTCCCATTGCCTGAGAAGGAGATTGTGTATTTATAAGTCAAATTTGTGATTTTAGGCGCTTATAGGGCCAATTGGAGCTTCTGAGCTTTGATTCTTAGGGGAAATTGCTTTTTGGACTGAGGAATTTGAGGTAAGGGAAGCTAGAACTCTGGCTTTTTCTTCTTTTGAGAAATCTGTGTTTCTGCTCCAAATCTGTGTTTTTGCTCCATGATAATTGCGTGACTTTATTGTGTTTTGGATGCTTGTTTGTGTGTTGGATCTGTTTGCATGTCGGTTTCGAGCTCTGTCTGCAAAAATTCACTAAGCGCAGGATCTCTATGCTGAGCAGATTTGTTACAGAGACTCTGTTGAAATTCCCTGAGCTCATGGTGCGCTGAGCGCACGGAGCGCACGATGTGCTGAGCGCAGAAGACTTGCGCTGAGCGCACGATGTGCTGAGTGCATGAGACTTGTGCTGAGCACATAATCCGCTAAGCGAATCTAGGCTGCGCTGAACGAATTTCTCCTGTGTGTTTTGCCTTATTTGATTTGAATTGATGAAATTTGATATATATATATATATATATATATATATATTTAGTGGGTGTATTTGATGCATGAATTGTAATTTTGGTGAATGAAAATGATAATGGGCATATGACCAGGTATGTTAGAGAAAAATATATTTATGATGATGATGGTGAATAGAATGTGACATTTGATAGATTAGCGTGTATAGATCTAGGGACATCATATAAGATATCCAGACCTCAATGTGAGTCCTGGTCACGTAAACTAAGGCCACATGTGGTGAGAGGTCGATGGAGGTCCCATCAGTTACTCAGAGGAGGAAGCTAGATGGGGCTACCCTGATGTTGTGAGTAGTGGGAGGATGATGCTGAGGTAAAAAAGACTCAGTTAGCCGGTCGTTATAAGACTCTTGGTCCATGTTTCGACACATCAGGTGCTAGCCTTAGATATCCGAGATCCATACAATCTTCCGAAAGGTGTCGATCTTGATTATGATGTGTGAATGTGATTATGTGTGTAAAGCCTTTGGTAGACCCTTACACTTGATTGTGATAATAGTAATTTATCTGTGTAATTTATTTTAATTATGCATGCTTTTTGTATATCTAGCTTACCCTGTTTATTTTGTTATCTTTGCTTGACTATTATGATTGTGTCTGTTGCACAGGAGCATATCAGGAGAGGACTCCTATTCTAGAAGACAATAGTTTTAGGAAATTGTAATAGAACTTTAATATTATATTTTATGTCTTTTGAAAAATTTTATTTAATCTTTTTGAGGTATTTTTTGTAAATATAATATATTTAATACTTAAATATTAAGATTTTGTGTAACTAGATATTACCATAACCATATTTTACCGTATATAAAATTAAATTTGATGATTGAAACATTATTTAAGATTCGGATAAAAAAAATTATAACCATATATATCTTGTGAAAAAAATATAAATATCGTGAAAAAATTATTTATAATTCTTTTTAAATAATTTAAAATATAAAAATATCTAGAATAATAATTAAGTTATCTTAAAAAAAATCTAAAAAACCTTTAATAATTTTAATTATAAAAATTCCTATAAAAAAAGAAGTAAATACGTATTAATTAAAAAAATTATTAGAATAGAGTCTATTCTGTTCTATAAATATTTCACTGTTCCGTAAACCCTAAATCAAAACCCTAAGTGTATTCTATTCTATCAATATTCTCACATCTTACTCTAACTTTTTTCTGTGTAGTATGAAGAGAACTTCTTCATCATCACCGTCATCTGCATCATCACCGTCGTCATCATCATCACCGTCGTCATCATCATCACCGTCATCATCATCATCACCGTCATCATCATCACCATCATCATCATCATCACCCTCATCATCATCATCACCATCGTCATCATCATCATTATCTAAGAATTCGCCCTCTATTTCTGAACATCATGATTCAATTCTACCTTCAGATAAGAAAAAGGGTAAAGAAGAACAACCAAAAGAAGTCCCTTATTCCTTTAAAATATCATCTAATGGAAAGCGAGTAGCGGATGTTGTTGACATCCCTTTGAGAAAGCGAGTAGTGGATGTTGATGACGTCCCTTTGAGAAGCAAGGGAAAACAAAAAATGAGCAGGGTTATTATGAAGAGAACTTCATCAGCATTATCATCATCTAAGAATTTGCCCTCTATTTCTGAACATCATGATTCAATTCTACCTTCAAATAAGAAGAAGGTTAAAGAAGAGCAACAACCACAAGAAGAAGAAATCCGTTCTCCCATTAAAATATTATCTAATCGAAAGCGAGCAGTGGATGTTGTTGACATCCCTGTGAGAAGCAAGGTAAAACAAAAAATGAGCAGATTTGTCTACTGTGGTATTTGCTTTCATCATGCTGTGCCTGCTGAAGAAATGTTCAGGAGCCAAAACTGTGGTCACATATTTTGTGGTGGTTGCATTGGAAGATATGTGGCTCAGAAGATTGAGGAGAATATAGTACTGGTGAAATGTCCAAAAGAAACTTGCAAAGAGGTTCTGGAGCCTCAGAACTGTCAATCAATTATTCCAAAGAGAGAGTTTGATAGATGGGAAAATGCCCTTTCGGATAATTTCTTGTCTGAATTACAAAAGTTTTATTGTCCTTTCAGGGATTGCAATGCTATGTTGACACTTGATGCAGAGGATCATGTAACTTCTTCTATGTGTCCTTACTGTAACAGACTGTTTTGTGCACAATGCAAGGTTCCATGGCATGGAGAATTACTTTGCAATGAGTTGCATAAGGATGAGAGAAGGAGGAAAGATAAGCAGGTAGTGAAAGTCTCTGAGAATGAAAGTAGGAGAAAAAGTTATGAGGTGATTATAAGGTCAAACAATTTCTATAAGCTGAAAGATGAAGGATCTTCACATATTTCTTCCAGGTTGGTAATGAATCAGCAACTTATATATATATTTACTTACTTCAAAGGAAAAAAGTTATATATATGATTTATTTTTTAATAAAAAATTAAAATGAGTTTATTAATAAAGCATTCCTATTTAGTATTAGGTACAGTGTTTTAGTTTTTTTATTAAAACATTTATTTGAATTAAATAAAAAATGAAATACATATGGTTGTTGATCGATTCTAACTTAATATAAAATTTGAAGTAAATTAAATTAATGTTTTTTTAGTTATATTATTTATAAAATATTATAATCTTCTACTGAGTATATAAAATCACTTAATTATTTATAACTTTTATTGATGAAATTTTTTTAAGTAGGGGAATGGTTGGAGCCTCATCTTCATCTTCAGCTATGGCTTTGCCATCTGCTGCTAAACATCATGACATACCTCTGCGAAGTCGCAAGAGGAAACAAGGACAGACCGATGAATCTCCCCTTGTCTACTGTAGTATTTGCATGGATGCAAAACTTGAGAAAGAAATGTTCAATAACCAAGAATGTTATCACCTTTTTTGTAATGATTGCATTGGAAGATATTTGGCTGAAAAGATTCAGGAGAATACATCAAAGGTGAAATGTCCTGAACCAAAATGCAACAAGGTTATAGAGTCTCAGCACTGTCGTTCAATTATCCCTAAAGAATTGTTTGACAGATGGGAAAATGCTCTTTGTGAGAATGTGGTGCTTGAATCACAAAAGTTTTACTGTCCTTTTAAGGATTGCTCTGCTATGTTGATTGATGATGGAGAGGCTGTTGTAACTGCTTCTGAATGTCCACATTGTAACAGATTGTTCTGTGCACAGTGCAAGGTTTCATGGCATGCAGGATTAGAGTGCAGTGTGTTTCAGGGTTTGAACCAGAATGACAGAAGGGAGGAAGATCTGCAGGCAGTGGAACTTGCTAAGAAAAAACGTTGGAGAAAATGTCCAAATTGCAGTTTTTATGTAGAAAGAATTGATGGATGCAATAAAATTGTTTGCAGGTTTGTAATGTACATATTTCTAACCATTCTTTTCTTATCTGAAAGTAAAACTTTTTGCTAAAACTTACAACTTGTGTGCTGAGAGAGAGATTGGATATTAATGATATCTAGGATTGCTATGTATTGAGTTTATTAATTATTATTTGAAATCAATTAATTAGATGAATAGCATATTTAATTCAAGTACAAGAAACTATTTGACCTTTTCATGTGCTTGCTCACTTGTTTTGCAGATGTAGCCATGCATTTTGCTATTTTTGTGGGTCGCTTTGGAGTAATCGGCACTATTTATGTAAATCTCCTTAAGAGTTGCAAGAGCACAGTTACAGTGTCATTTTAGAGGTTTTGGATCAAACTTGCTATAAGTCATTTTATTGTTTTTTTGAAGATTTTCCAATTTGGATTAGGTTTACCTACAAGTAGCAGTTAATTTTTATTTGAACTTAATAAGAAGTCAGGTTAGTTCTTCAAGTCTCAAAAATAGTTTGAGAGAATAATATGATGTTTGGTGTGGAAAAGTAATAGTTTTTCTCCCTTTCTATTTGAATTGAAAAAGGCAATGGAGGATTCTTATTTATCCACATCTATATGAGTATACTTTTTTGTTTTGCTTTTGTGTTTAGAGATTTTAAGAAGGAAAAAGCAGAAGACAAGATGGAACCAACCTAATGATACACATGCCACAAGCAGATTAAAAAGAATTCTCATGATGTTGGGCCACGGTTGGCAAACCATTTTCTTTTCAATTCATGCTTTTTTTCCAGCTAAGAACCTTTGTTGGAACGTCTAAATTACCTTTTTAAATTTCAATTCAACCTTCATCATTTGAATGCAGATTCTCTTGCGTCATTGCATGGCCATTTCAGTTTTCATGTATCTGCCAATTTGAATTCCCACTGCCACCAATCCTTTACATTTATTGGGAATCTTACAAGAACTAGGTGACCTCAAAGTTTACATTAAGAACTTAAGGCCAACCATTTTTTATTTTTATGTTTGTTTTTCTGTCTTCCATCGTAGTTCTAACTTTTAGCTACAGATGAAATATTACAAGAGTTTGGCAGAATGTCTTTCCTTTTTCTTAAATAAATATGTCCTCAAGATTCTCATTTTAGATAATGCAAATCTATCCTGGTAGATTATCCCACGGTTGCAGTCACGTGATAAATACTGCTGCAGAAAAACAAAGAAAATAAAACAAAAAATACTTATTTGTCCTGTTGTCATGATCATAGGATACAAGCTTCTCAGCACTTATGGATTTTTTTACACACCAGAATGAATGTTCTATAGTATAGGTAATTTTTATTATTAAAATACACATTTCAATCATGTTTTACTATTCAAAATTAATTATTTTCCACTTTAAAAAAAAATAAATTTGGTTTAAGATCTATTAACTTCAACCAGCTAAGTTTGCAGCAATACAAAACAGTACAGTCTCTATCCACATGGGTTTATCAGATATTTGTCGGAACAAGATATTAAAAAATTTCAAAGGATTTAACAACATCACTCAAGAAGGAAAGGATCCTTCCAATATACTTATCCTCTTCTAAACACAACATTTTCTACAAACACTCTTAATTATACAACATGAAAGGTATACTTCCACCATACCTTTTTAAATTTGGGAATATCCTTCATTTTGGCAGTACCTTCACGCTCTTTCCAACAAACTACCCTTCCACCAGTTCTTACAATGGAACACCTCCAGAAACACATACTCTATTAAGCATATATAGAGCTAATTTTTAACAAGATATCCAAGATGGATAAAATCTCAAAATTTCTACACCCAAGACCTCAAACACTAGTCCAGAGGTTGCTGCATTGTCACAACCAAGGGACTTGTGACAGTATGTTTCCCATCAGACCAAACTATGGAACCACTCTTCACACTAGAACCTCCAGGTGTAAGCTTAACAGCCCTAGTTTGCACCCTAACAAGAAAGTTCAACTTCTGACCCACCCTCCTGAAAGTCAGGGTGTCTGGCTTCACTGTGACCACCATCCCACCTGGTGGCTTGATGGTGACCTTGTACACCGAATTAGGGTCCCCAACATTAGTTACTGTCCTAATAAAATGTGTAGACATTCTCTTCTTTCCATATTGTGGAAACACTGCAGACAGTGAAGGGTAATTCAGATTCCCAGAATGTCCTGCCCTTTTAGCCCCACTGCAATCTGCACTCTTCCTTGTGATCACATGGATACTCTTGCTGGTGTAATTTGAATTGCACAAGAAGTTCACATAATCAGAAGGGGAGATATCATAAACCAACCCGGGGTTCATGGCCTTAACTGGATGAACATGACCAGCACCATAATCAAACACTGAGGAAACATTCCCAGTGTTCTCATCCGAAATGGGATCACCCTTATTGTCCACAGTATATGCAGTGGTCATCAAAGCTGATCTAATAGCAGCAGGACTCCAATCAGGATGTGCTGCTTTCAACAAAGCAGCCAAACCAGAAACATGAGGACAAGCCATTGAAGTCCCCGAGAGTATGTTGAACTCAGTCCTACGCCCATCAGAGGGAACCCCAGAAGGTCCTACATGATCAGGCCAAGCTGCAAGAATGTTCAACCCTGGGGCTATAACATCAGGCTTCAAAATCTCAGGGGACACAGGGTTAGGCCCTCTAGCAGAAAATGATGCCACAACAGGAGCTGGCCTAACCCCAAGCCTTGTACCCTTGAACACAATTGTGGCGGTTGCCGGTGACCGCGAATTCCCAATGTACTTCCGGATTTCATCGCCGGCAGTGGCACCAACCGCCGTGGCAGGCAATACGTGGCAGTCAGCCACCAAACCTTCACCATCAAACACACCATTGGCCAAAATCATGCCAATCCCTCCATTTTTTTTCACTTCTTCACCTTTACCAGCCCTTGAATTAATACCTCTATCACACACAACAATTTTTCCTTTAACAGTCTTGGGATCCAAGGAACCTTCCAAACAAAGTGAAGATGAATAACCATCACCTCCACCACCACCACCACCACCAAATTGTCCAATACCCGCATACACAATCGGGTACATCCGCCCAGGAGTTAAACCCGGTCCACCATTAATACTAATCCCAGGCACTATTTTTCCATTTCCAAGCTTAACATTCGCCGGAAAATCTCTGTCTATAGTTCCAGCACCCACAGTGGTCACCCACGGCGCCACATTCGTCACCGTGAGACCGCCGGGACCGCCGTTGCCAGCGGAGGAGGAGACAAACACGCCAGCTGAGGCGGCGCCGAAGGCGCCAATCGCAATCACATCGAGGTGGTACGGCACCACCACTCCCCCGACGCTAAGCGACACCACATCAACACCGTCGGCCACGGCGGCGTCGAACGCGGCGAGGATGTCGGAGTCGAAGCACCCGCGGTTCCAGCAGACTTTATACACAGCCAGCCGCGCCTTCGGCGCCATGCCAGCGGCGACTCCTTTCGCGTAACCTAACGTCGACGCCGGCGACACGTACCTTCCGGCGGCGATCGACGCCGTATGCGTGCCGTGACCGTCGGAGTCTCTTGGCGAGCGGAACTCCGAGGTCTCGTTCATCTTCCCGTTGGTGGCCTCGTACCCGCCGTAGAAACACCTGGCTCCGATGAGTTTCCGGTTGCATGAGGTGGCCGGAAAGTTCTTCCCAGCGACGCACTGGCCCTTCCACTTGGCAGGAACGGGGCCGAGGTCACGGCCGTTGAAGCTCTCGCGCTCCGGCGAGATTCCAGTGTCGATGACACCAATGACGAGATCCGACCCGAAATCGGTTTCATGGAGCAACCCGGTGCGATCGGCGGTGGTGAGACCGAGGAACTGAGGGGAGCGCGTGGTGTGAAGCTCACGAACCTGTTCGGGTATGAGAGTGATGACATGGGTGAGCGCTTGCAGCTTCTCTGCCTCGGAAGGTGAGAGCTTGGCAGAGAAACCGTGGAAAACGGTGTCGTAAGTGTGGATAACGGAAGCGGTGTCGGAAATGGAAGAGAGTGAAGACTCATACCAGTGTTTGTGTGTTGGGAAAATGGAAGGCTTTGTTTGGTGATGGACTTGGACTATGAAAGTTTTTCTGTTTTCTTGGTTGGAATCAAGAGAAAAAGCAAGTGGGGTGAGTGTGTGTATGAGAAAGAGGAAGACTAGGAAGGAGGGAAATGCAGCAGCCATTGAAGTGTGAAGAAGTGAAGAAGTGAAAGAGTCCAATGTTGTGAGCAAAAATTTAAAGGGCAAAAAGTGTGTAGATGAGAGTGCATGTGTTGTGTGTGGTTGAAGAATGAAGTTATAAATATTTGTAGTGTAGTGTGTAGGGTTGTAGCATGGTACTATTGCTGAGAGTACAACAATGGTGGGATGTGTGTAGTGGTAGCTGAACAGCGAGTGAGTGAGTGAGTGAGTGGAGTGTGGATTTCAAATTGAAATTGAAATTGAAATGAAGAGGATTGCAATTTTTGTAGCTTTCTTCATAAACTATTCTTACTGTGTCAATGTTTTCTCTTATTTGACACAGAAAGTAGAAAACAGCTGTTCAGATTACGTTTACCAATACATTTTTGGAATCCTTTTTTTAATAAAAGAAGCCATGTCAGTAACTTGGAAAGCAATACTCTACTCATCACTGTTTTCACAACTTATTTTAGAAACCACTTTCAAAACCACATTTAAGATAATTTGTTTAGAGCATAGAAAATGAAAACATTGAGACTGGTAATTAATGCTCCAATAAACAAGTGTGGTTAAGAATTTGGTTAACCTACCCTTGCAGAGGATTAATCTAAGACCCTTCTTCTGCATCAAGTCTTGACTTTCCACCCAGTTCAAAGGACCCATTTGTGCACACTCAAGTACCCTCTACCCCATTTCACCAAGGTGAAATTTATGTTCAAAATCAACTCTCACCTAAACAAAAGCTTCATCTTTGCATGCATTAGCTTTTCTACAAGGACCATTTTCTATTTCTCTGCCACCATCAATTCCTTTTCTGCTATACTCAAACACTGTGCCTTCAGTGATTGTGATTATTTTAACTTTGAATTTTATAAGTTTTTTTTACTAAAAATGGTCAGTCATTAGTAAAAATTAATTCTCAATCAAGTTGATTGATATTTTATGTTGGTAATGTGGTTGAAGATAGAGTAAATTTTGTCCTTTAACAAAAATTTTCCATTTAAATGTTTATCTTGAATCTTTTGTTGTTAATTATGGAAACATTGTTAACTGCATTCATTGCCCATCTACCCAATGTTAAAGATGAAAAGGGAGGTTCAAAATTGTATATAAAATATTAGATTTAATTTTAGTAAATCTTTGGATTTTGTATGTGATTTTGGATGAAATTATTTTTTTATTTTGATTTTTATTATTTATTCACATTCATTAAGTGACATATTTATTAAATGACACATATTAATATATATATATATAGATATATATTAATTTATTTATTTTTTATCTTCAAAACATTTTTATATATTGCTTTGATTTTTAATCAGTATTTTTCTTTTTCATTTGATCTCCCATAAATTTCTATTTATTTATTAAAATCCTTTGATTAATGATTTTATTTAAATAACTCTGTCAATGATTAAGTAGATCACACATGTATTCTTTATATTATTTTTTTAAAGGAAAAAAATAATACATATGATAAAAATAATTACTTTTACTCTTTATCCATTTAAATTAGAAGAAAAAAAAAGAAAAAATTAAAATTTTTTGAATTAAGAAAAAAGAAAAGAAAGTAAAAATGAAAAATAAACAAATAAAAAATTGATAATTGATTTGATTGATTTAAAATAATAAAAAATAATAAAATAAAATAATAAATAATTAAAATATTTGTTATAAAATTATTAAATATGAAATAATATTTAATACTATTTAAAATTTTATTCATAAGTTAATTAAAATTATTAATAAAGTATTTTTTATTTTACTTTTTAATTTTATTCATGTATTATAAATTTAAGAAAAAACTAATATTTTAATTATTATAATTATATATAAAATAAATGTCATTATATGATTTTTTTAGTTAAAAATATTTTATTATATATTTCATCAAATAAAATTAAGAAAATTTTAATTTTAATTAATAAAAAATTATAATAATTTTGTATTATAACATAAAATATCATAATTTAATTGTATTAATAATATAAAAAATAGATTTTGATGATAATATAAAAAATTTAAGAGTTGAATTAATTTCTTTAATTTTAAAATTATGTAATGTATAAATATTAAATTTTTTTCGACAAATATTTTAATTCATTTCTTAGTTATATGATAGTATACGTTCTTGTCGGAAAATTATTATTGAGATGGAATATTTGAAGAAGATTTTACATCATAATTTCTTATTTCATAAATTTTTCATCCATCAATCAATAATGTATCGATTGATTCATGACGTTTAAATCGATATATATTTTAAAATAATATATATATATATATATTATAGTAAAAATAATTTAAAAAATATTTTATTTATCATAATATTTATTATTTATTTATAATTTTGTAAAATTAATCAAATAGATTTAAATAATGATGGTAACTGATTGCTTCTTTAAATAATTCATAATTAAAATTTAAGATGGTTTTCGTACATTACATTAATGGGTTTATAAGGTTATGATAATTGACAGATACGACAGCTTACAAGGAATACATGTTTAAATCTTCACCTTCCTTTCTTAATTTCTTGTTCCTTAATTTTGAATAACTCGTTTGTCGAGATCAAAGGGGCAAAACGTCATCTATGACGAGGGATAAACCGACAGTCGATCATGAAAGACATTGGTTGCAGGGATGGTGGCCTCACATTGTTGGCCATATGGTAGGGTTGCAAAATAAAGTTTTCAAATTTTAAATTTTAAGTTAATTAAGAATAATTTTTCTCTAAAAATTCTTAGTAATTTTTCATGAATATTAAGAACAAATACTTTATGTAACTAATATGATTAAAAAAACTCATCCTCCTAATTATGCAGAAATTGTTATCTTTGTGGGCAACCATGATCCTACATGTTCTGAGTTGAAAATGACTAGTGAGTTCCATCACATGGATTGTGGAACAAACATGGAAGAAGTCCATGTCGTGATTGATGCCATTGTAACAATCAATGCGTCCTTTGCATGGTTATAAAGAAAGAAATCGATTCTAGTAACTCTTGTTTTGTGTTTTTCATCTTTTCAGAATCATGGTTTATAAGCATGGTGCACCATAATATGTGGTCTTGTGTTTCCAAAACAATGTGCAGAAAATGTTTTCTAGAAATAAACGCTTTAACATAATCTTTGATGATCCTTCTTGGCAAAGTGTTGATTTTTCTTTGGTGTCTAATCTTTGATGATCGTAACTAAAGTGATCATGTGGTGGGGACCTGAAATTAAACAAGCTTCTTTTTCTTTTTCTTTTGCATCCCCTTTCAATTTGAAACACCTGGACAGAAGAACATCCAAATTCAACTCTCTTTGTCTAAACAGTAAAAGGAGAATTTGGATTTTATATTACCCTATTTGTAGCAGAAAATGTTAATCAAAGGGAAAAGCCAAAATATATGTTATCATGCATGCACACTGGAAAGTGACCCCTGTTCATCTCTCTTTGCCTCTACAGTGAAAGATAAATTTGATTTTACATCACTCTTTTCGGGATATGGACTAATTAAATGGACTAATTAAAAGGATAAAGTGTTCAAGAGGAAGCATTCAAAGTGTTCTAGAGGAAGCATGAAGCAGAGGTAAAAGAAATAGTCACCAAAACAGTGAGATCTGAAAGAGAAAGATGGTAAAAAGATACAATTTTGGGTAATTAAATCAGATAAAAACATGTGGGGTTTTCATATGTTGTAGTGCATGTGTAATTATTAGGAATCTTGTAATTATGCAGAAGGAAGGGTGAAGTTTAATTTGGACCATTTTTCTAAGTTTGAGTTTTAAATTAAGGCTAAAACCATCAAATCTTGATTAGGAACTGGTCTTACCCTTAGTTTCTCTTCATTTGAAAACATTTATTATTTTAAAAATTTATCTCTTATCACACCTATTGAATACAATGTTTTCATGAACATATTTTTTTATATTTTTTTATCATACGAATATATACCTCGGTCAATATACGGATATAAGTTGAATATATTTCGGCCTACTCCTAATATATAAATCAAGACTTTCAATTATAAAAAAATTAAGTATATCTCAATGTGTTTAATAATAATCACATTTACAAAATATATTTAAACATAATTAAAAAGATTAACATTTAATCATAACTATTTATACTTAAACGTGTTACTATTTATACTTAAACATGTTACTGACAGAAGTCTAATGCTAAAATACAAAAAATAATATAAATAAAAATAATAAATATAAATTAGTTTAGATTTTAATTATATGTATATTAATTATTATTGAACATATTATTAACTTGAATATCGAAACAGCTTGAATATCGAAACAGTTAGGTATCTGCCCAGTTTAATCAAGAAAAAATCAGTACTAAAAACAAGTGAAGAAGATCGAAAACTAAACATATAAAACACATATCTTTGAAATACCCTATTCCATCAACAACATCTAGCATCTCACTATGACAGATTTTTTAATAGCTGCATAGTAGGAACAGCCTGTTGAAATGAAGAAGGTTGTGAATCTCTTATTCTTTATGTTGTTTAATGGTACCCTTCAATTATTGTCTTCTAATTTCACTAACTTGTGCCAATCAACCACACGTTTTAAGTGTCATAATGGCAAAGTTATCGGTGAAAAAAGATGAGTTGTTTCTTGAATGAGCCAGACAAATATTCATATCTAAACCAACCTTTTTGCATCATTCCAAATGCAGAACAGTAAAATATTAGTTAGGTGTGCGAGCCATACCTGCATATTCAATCACTTTTATCTCTGTCTCGTGGAAAAACAATTAATGCCCCACTAAGCACAACCCATAAGTGTTCAAAATATTAACTATTATTTTAAGACTAATACCCACTTTAGATTATTAGCTTCTGTTCACCGGATAATTAACATCTTTATCAATTAATTGCGTAGAAGAAACATCTTTTTATTAATTGATTACTATTTGTGTACTGAAATTGTTATTTTATTTTGTCTGCACTTGTTGCTTCTTCAATCTTGTGATGAAATTAAAAGCCATTTACTTTCTTACCACATTTAGGACACAACAAAGTAATATCGAGATGACAATTTTTACTTAGTGGTTGAAATATTAATGACATGTGTTCGCTCCTTAACTTGTGTAAAATAATATCTGAGAAACTAAATGAATGTAACAAATGTTAATTGTAATTAGGGATATACAGAATAACTGGTTATAAGTAAATTATTTTAGAACTGCACTGTACTGAACCAATATGTTATCAAACTAGTTTAAGAAAACATGAACTGAACTATTTTTAAAAGCAATTATGTATTAGATAGGTATCGATCTGCTCTTAATCGATCATGTATCGGACAGTTGGTCAATAGGGTGTTGTCCTTAATCGATAACATCTCAATTTATTCTAAATGGAATCCAGTCAGCGTAATTCTCGCCTAGTTGGTAGTTAATTACTACCTACTTTGATCTTTTATTGACTTAAACATCGGAGTGCAATTACAAGTACCCCTCCATTCGTTCCACAACTGCCCAAAATACTAGAAAAGTTTAAAAAAACATGCAAGAGGTGCTCGCCCTTGTAAGTACATGTTTAATTTGAACTGAAGTGGTTTTCTTACAACACATTCGACCTCTTTCTGGTTTTTTGTAGCAATAGGTTGAATCGCTTAAAGATTTGTTCTTCATTTGACTTTGATTTGTCTATGGTGCTCATTATGTAAAATCTCTACCAATATTCTCTTCCATTGTGAACTTTTGTCTTTATTGTGGTGTTTGTGAGATTCTGCATATGATCCATTATGAAGCATATTTTGTAGCAGCATGAGTCCACGGTTAAGTGAAGATCCATCAAGCAACAATAAAAGCACTCTACTTTTTGCACCTCCCAAAACATCCTTCATACATAGTACTCATCCCCTTAGTAGTAACTCATCACATGTTCAAGTTAAAGTTGAGTAACCCATTATGAACTAAACGGACTAACCCTAACCACGTAGTTGATGCTATTTTTTAAACCCATTCTATTATTTCATTTGACTGATAAGAACGAGATTATCATTAGTTCGAACGTACAGATATGTAGGTGGGGGTAGGTGGGGGTGGGTGGGGGTGGGTGGGGGTGGGGGTGGTGTTATAGGCTCAACAATCTTATTAGGATAGGTTATGATACCATAACAGAAGTGAGCTTTAAGCTTAACTCAACCTTATAAAACCGGCTTATGAGATGAGATTTGCTCTCACTTATATACATTAATTTGGCTATACCACTAAGTAATGTGAAATCTTTAACAGAGGTTAAAAGAAGATAAAATAAACATATCAAATTTTAATTAATATGCAATCCTTATTTATAAGGGGTTAAGAAGAAATAATACCTAAACTCGTATCCTATCACAAAGCCATAATACGAACATCCACAAGGAAAAGAAAAACCAGATATATGGTAAAAGATGTTTTTAATAATCTTAATAAATATTTAAAGTTTATTTTTTGGAATAAAACAAGTTCTTAACCTCTCTAAATTACGTATGTCATAAGAACTAAATCTAACTTCTCATTTCAGTACATGTAAAAATTACTGGTTAAAGTATTAGTTGTACTTTGGTCCTAATCCAAATTTGAACATCCTCAGAGAAACAACGACACAAGTTTCATACCTCAAATGACGACAATCATAGATTGCAAAGTTCATGAAACTACCTAGCAAAAGGGAAAATAGATTCCTGTCATTTATAAGGTTTGGTTCATGAACAACATGCACTGATAAATATCAATGTTGGGTATTATTCTGAATGAGGTTGACATGCATAGTGAATTTCACTACTCCAAGACGATCCACAAGCATAACAAAATTGATGGCCACATCTGCAAAAACAAGTGAGCCAAACATAAAAAGGTCATATATATTTGAATTATATATGCTACTAATCTAATCAATTCATTTTAAATAACATGGTTAGAATCCATAGATAAAAAAGTATTAGTAAAACTATATATATTAACTTACATACGTACATTATGGTTTATCTAAGCAATACTAATATCATTAAAATCCCATAACTCTCAGCAAACAAGTCATAAGTTTTAGAAATCAAGTTTTACTTTCTTAAGATTAAAGAATGGTTAGAAATATGTGCATTACAAACCTGCAAGAAATACGTGTACATCCATCAATTCTTTCTACATAAAAACTGCAGTTTGGACATCTTTTCCAACGTTTGTTCTTAGCAAGTTCCACTGCCTGCAGATCTTCCTTTCTTCTGTCATTCTGGTTCAAACCCTGAAACACACTGCACTCTAATCCTGCATGCCATGAAACCTTGCACTGTGCACAGAACAATCTGTTACAATGTGGACATTCAGAAACAGTTACAACAGCCTCTCCATCATCAATCAACATAGCAGAGCAATCCTTGAAAGGACAGTAAAACTTTTGTGATCCAAGCACCACATTCTCACAAAGAGCATTTTCCCATCTATCAAACACTTCTTTAGGGATAATTGAACGACAGTACTGAGGCTCCAGAACCCCTTTGCATTTTGGTTCAGGACATTCCACCATTGATATATTTTCCTGAATCTTTGCAGCTACATATCTTCCAATGCAGTCATCACAAAATAAGTGAGAACAGTTTTCGTTCCTGAACATTTCTCCTCTAGGTTTAGGTTCCATGCAAATACCACAGTAGACATGGGAAGATTCACCGGTCTTTTTCTCTTTCCCCTTAAGGATTCTCAAAGGGGTATCATCCTCATCATCTACATCCACTAGGATACCTTGGTTTTCAACTCTAGTACTTGACATTGTAGAGGAGGAATAAAGGGCTTCCTGTAGCTGTAGCTCTTCAGCATATTTCTCATCCGAAATAGGAAATATTTCTTCAGCATCGTATAGTGCTGAAAAGTAGAAATCGTCAACCAAATGATGATCATCTTCAGCAGTAGAGGAAGAAGTGGTAGATGAAGATGCGTATGAAGTTCCCTTCATACTCCCACATAAAAAATTTTCATAAGGAGAAATTAGTATTTTGTATGATATATAGATTTATCTGAGGATCAGTAGGAAGAGAAGTAGATGAATTGCAAGCACAGGGAATGCAAAAGGTGAACTGATAATCATGGGTGTTAAATATTTGACGGTTTTGTTTTAAATGTTGCATGAATTCAAACAAATGGGAATGCAAAAGCCAGCATTGGAATTTATATTACTTTGAATGGTAATAAATGTCAGATGATGGTTCCAATACTGGAATACAAAGCAATTCTTCCTCTTTCTGTTTCCAGACAGATACTCGACATTCTACCAGATTGTCGTGTAACACTTGGATCTTGACATGAATGTTTCAAAAGTTATTTTCAAATGGAAAAAAAAAATCATTTCAGGTTATTTTAAATTTTATTTGAAGGTGACAAATTAGATAATTCATCTCTATTTGGACCCTTGCATGTCAAGATGTGAAAGTGAGGTAGTAAGAACTTTAGGTATCCATTGGACAAGGTAGAATTAATCTGGTTTTTTGTCTAAAATTCAAGAGTCTTATCGAATCTTATTAATGGATTATGAGGGCTTCTTTTGCTACCTCTATTGATATTGAATCACATGTTTTTCAAACTACTCTCTTTCCATTTTATTCATATACTTGATTTTCTTAATCATATCACTTCAATATACTATTATTATAATTGTTTTTAAAGTAAATATTTAATAAAATATCTATTGAAAAATGTTGATTATATATATATATATATATATATATATATATACTCTTTCCAATTACTGGTTTAAGTTTAAATTTATAAATTAAACACTTTTATTTAAATTCCTTAATAAAATATATTTTTATTCAATACTAATCATTATTCAATACTTAAATAATTATTTTATTAAGTACGAGACTCTAAAATTTATTTAAGTCTAAATTTAATTACAAGTATAAATATTTTTTAATTATTATTTCACACACAAATAAGTTTGATTACACAAATATCTAAATAAATAAAAACTAAAATTATCCAATTAAAAAAAATAGAAAGTATACATTAATAAGATAATTTAAATCATTCATAAAATATATTTTAGCACACACATTAACCTAATATCTACGTAAATATATAAATTTAAATTTCTAGCGTTACATTTTATTTTAAATAAATTATAATGAACCATTAAAAACTTAATTATATGGACATTTTTATTTTTAAAATTTAATTTATCACTCTTAATAATATTTATCTCTAAATTTATATATTTTTCATTAATTAGAAGATATTTATTGAGTTGGGTATAATTCAATTTAATTAAATCTAATTCTAATAAATTATGTTGATTTTTTTTATAATTGAATTAAATCCGATCGAATCTAATTTCACATTATCTTATGAATTAAGTTTTGATGGTTAAATATAAAAGCTAATATAATTCAATTTAAATAAAATTATAAAATAATATTCATAAAAATAATAATATAATTATTATTTTATTATTTAAATATATATTTTGAATCATTAAATTATATAAACATTAAATAATATAATCTATTTTTTTAAAATTTTAGAATTATAAATTAAAAATATTTTAAAAAAATAAATAATCCAATTAACCTCATCCAATAAAAACAAATTGGATTAAATCTAATGAAAAAATATAGAAATTCAATCCAAGATGAAAATTTTTAATTGTATCATTTAAACCCAATCTAACCCTATCATTCACCATTCTTCTAACTTTGCTATTGCTCCATATCAGTATATCATATTTTTTAGAAGATTCAGAAACCCTAAGATAGTATACGTCCTCCATTCTGGTACAACTTTAGTTGTAATGAATTATCTCGATTCTTGATTAATATTAAAATTTCATAACTAATAATTTTTCCAATCTTGAATCTGATATAATCAGAATTTTCAAAATAATTATCTGTTTTAAAAGACGTATTTGGTAAAGAAGAGTATTCTTAAGTAATGTAATATATATTTTTATATTAGAATAGGTCTCTACAATTTTGCCATAATAAATAAAAATATAATATAATACAAATTAACAAGACCATTTCATTTTTGTTTTTTCATTAAAAAAAAAAATTCTCTCATTCACTATTCATATTCCTTCTTGCATAAGGCTAACCATTATACATCTGAAAGAATTGTAAAAGAATAACATAAAATTACTTAGCCAGCCAGTTACATCCTCAAAATGCTCATTAAACAGCTAGATTTAATATATATATTATTGATCATTTCAACTTACGTGAAAGAACATATAAAAAATCATTGAACTGATTAACAATGTATCAAAATCACAATGTTGATGTTCTTTTAAAAGTCACTTGCCTCGAGCAAGTCTTTGCTAAGAATTGTTGACTACACATACATGATGCTGTCGCCAAGAGGATCCACAAGCATAACAAAATTCATACCCACATCTGCAAAGTTAACAAGTTTATTAGATTAGAACATGACAACAGTGAGTTAAACAAAAACAATATGCTAAATATGAAAAGGAGCACATGATAAACAAAAAAATGTCAATCCTTTTCTTAAAAAGAGATAATTGATTTGAAATAAGTACATCACAGTCACCAACCTGCAAGAAATATGTGGACATCCTTCAGTTTTTTCCACATAGAATTTGCATTTTGGACATCTTCTCCAACTTTTTTTCTTCGCAAGTTCCAGTACCTGCAGATCGTCCTTCCCTCTCTCATACTGCTTCAAGCCCTGAAACTCACTGCATTCTAATCCTGCATGCCATAAAACCTTGCACTGTGCACAAAACAGTCTGTTACAATGTGGACATTCAGAAACAGTTACAACATCCTCTTCATCATAAATCATCATAGCAGAGCAATCCTTAAAAGGACAATAAAATTTTTCTGATTCAAGCACTAAATTCTCACAAAGGGCAGTTTCCCATCGATCGTATACTTCCTTAGGAATAATTGAATGACAATTCTTAGGCTCCAGAACCCCTTTGCATTTTGGTTCAGGACATTTCACCATTGATATATTTTCCTGAATCTTTGCAGCTACATATCTTCCAATGCAGTCATCACAAAATAAGTGAGAACAGTTTTCGTTCCTGAACATTTCTCCTCTAGATTTAGGTTCCATGCAAATACCACAGTAGCCATAGGAAGATTCACCAGTCTTTTTCTGTTTCCCCTTAAGGATTCTCAAAGGGGTATCATCCTCATCATCTACATCCACTAGGATACCTTGGTTTTCAACTCTAGTACTTGACATTGTAGAGGAGGAATAAAGGGCTTCCTGTAGTTGTAGCTCTTCAGCATATTTCTCATCCGAAATAGGAAATATTTCTTCAGCTTCGTATAGTGCTGAAAAGTAGAAGTCGTCAACCAAATGATGATCATCTTCAGCAGTAGAGGAAGAAGTGGTAGATGAAGATGCGTATGAAGTTCCCTCCATTCTCCCACATAAAAAATTTTCATAAGGAGAAGTTAGTATTTTGTATGATATATAGATTGATCTGAGGATCAGAAGAAAGAGAAGTAGATGAATTGCAAGCACAGGAATGCAAAAGATGAACTGATAATCATGGGTCTTAAATATTTGACCATTTTGTTTTAAATGTTGCATGAATTCAAACCAATGGGAATTGAAAAGCTAGCGTTGGAATATATATTACTTTGAATGCTAATAAATGTCAAATCATGTGCGAATAGAGGAATATAAAGCAATTCTTCCTCTTTCTGTTTCGAAAAAGATGAGATACTCTACATTCTACCTGAGGACTTCCTTGGCCTGTCCGTTCGAGACAAATCATGAGTCGTTGGGACTACCACATCCCGGTCAATGAGAATGCCAAAAATCAAGTTAAATGTATACGGGCGAGTCGAATTAATATATATATATATATATATATATATTAAAATTAATTATAATATAAAAATAAATATAAGTTATATATTTAAAATAAATATAAATAATTATATATAAAATCGAATCCATATCTAATATTTATTTTAATCATTATTTAATTAATAAGAAAATTAAATAATCTGCTGATAACTTGAAAATGAACAAGTATATATCTCAAATTTTATATAAATTTTACAAATTTTATCTATTTAATTTATAAAATAATCCTGAAGTGCGTCCGTCTCTGAATAAATGTACAAAAATGAAAGAAACCAAAATAATTTATTATGTATAATAAATTATGATGATAATTTTTTATTTTTAGTTTTTTTTTTCTTCACAATTCTAACATGATTCGGCAGTCACAGTAACATAACAAGAACAAACAAAGAGAAAAAAAAATGAATAAACTGAATGTAAAATGCATACGATTTTGTAATTGTACTTACAATGATCGAATATTCTTTAGATTTTAAATCTCCTGAATTTCTAGATTGAAGAGGACAGAAAGTTGAAGATACTTGTTATTACACTCTCTGACACTCAAATCAGCACTGAGTATAAATAAAATAGAATATGATTGAGAAATAATTTATTTAATTTTCTAATTTATTATTTATAATAAGATAAAAATCTGATTACCTAGTATAATAGTAACTGATCTATTATTTAGACGAAATTCATGATAACGGTCAAGATTTTGTTAATAGAAATGAGCGAACAAATTAGTGGGCAGCTGAAATAGGTCAAAAGATTAGTAGGCCTAAGAACTGACCGAACCTTCTTGACGCAAAAGATTCTAAGTAGATATGAAGATAACCCATATGTATTCATTAGAGTCATCTAAACATGTTTAAATTTAAAAGGAGAGGATCTCCATGTTATTATCATATCCATGCATATTTGAATAGTAAATGAGAATCTCCACAATGCACGAAAATTGTGCAAAATAAAACCAATTTTAACGTAAATGGGTGTTTTTTTATTTTAAATTACTTTTTTCTAGATTACATATATAAGTAAGTCTTGTTACTTAGTATATTTTATAGTAAAGAAAATTTGTATTACATAATTTGTGTGAAGAATTAACATTGAAGTTGTGTATTTTAATTTTTATTATTTTTTTAAAATAGAAATTATACTTTGATATTCTCTTAATGCTACTAAATATGATTTTAGTGTAATTATAGAAGAATTAAAGTCATAATTCGTAATACGACTTTTAAATCGAACATGTTTAGCTTTTTAAAATCTGTACTAACCTGTTATTTAACAAGAACTTCAATAATAATTTTAAAACAAAACTGAAATAACTTATCATCTTTGTTTCAATATAATATCTGATCAAAACATCTATAAAATAATATATCAATAACTAGGGTATTACAGTTCATCATAACTACCCTCTATTCCACTCATAAATATGAAGTTTTCCACCAGAAAAACTTTAAATCAAGATAAAAGACAACACAAACTTTTCACAGACTCATAATTTACAATACATAATGTTTTTACCTGTCAATTGATCAAGCGGATTTTGAAGTGCTAATCATCATCTTCTAATAAATGGTTAATCCGAGTATTACCAGACTAGGTTTTCTTAAACAAGGTTTCACGTTCCAGTTTTGTTGACGTGACCATTTCATAATTTAACTTTCTTTGTTATTCTTCTCTCTTTCAAATGTGTGTAGTAAACAGAAAATGCAGCAAGCAGAATCATTTGAGTTTCATATTAAAGTTATTCAATTTTATGTAAATCTCTTTACGATTTTTTATAAAAAAATTTCATAAAATATCAGCATTTCTAAAAATGCTTCTTTGCCAGAAGAGAAACCAATGAGTAGCAATCGGTATCGATGTGATCATCTTTGTCGCTGTGTGGTCTTTGTTCATGATATATTTACGGAAGCATAGACGGTTGAGTGTTCTACTTTTCGGTGGAAAAAATTGGTGACAATCTATTCTGTAGTTAGATGATTCTGATATTAGGTGTTTGGTAGCATTTTAGTATGCATGATTTTCGTTATACTGTTTTCATTAATGGTTCTAAGTCAATAATTTCTTATTTTTGAGTTATAGTTTAAGTTTTGGATTCACGAAAGAGTTAAAGTGAATGAACAATTATGTTGTTGGAGTGTGAGTGCATGGTGTTATATGATGAATTGGTTGAAAAAAAGGACAAAAAATGATTAAATTTACTGAAGAGGCAGCATCGGTGTATCAGTCCACTACACTCTTTCAAGAAACAACAAGTAGATACCTTTGAAACTGCAATGCTGCCACAATTTCATTTTCCTTGTCTTTTGCTTCTTCCTTCAACATTTCCAACCCTTCTTCTTCTTCTTCTATGTTCCTCCTTTCTCTTTCTTCCCCAGAAAATAAGAGTCCTAATAACTCAGAAAAAAAATATCAAAATAATGGATATATAGCAAGGATATAGTCAAGTAAGAAGTGTCTTTATAACATTTTCCTTTCTCATACTCTCTTCTTTCATGGCTATCTCTTCTCTCATCTCAAATAAAACCTAAATAGAAGTATGTAATTGGTTTTTTACAAAAATTATAAACATTTTCTTGAACTGAAATAATCTGACACCAATTCATTTTCTCTTAGATATATAGATGTAGGTTTAGTTTAAGTTTGGATGAGAAATCCAACTTCAATAAAAATCTATTGATATCAAAATATCTTGATGGCCATCATTATCAGTGTTTAAAGTTGGGTCCAGTATTCCTCCAAGGATTCTTTATATGACAAAGGTACATGTGATAAGATACTCATTATGGAAAATTGAAGGACAATAAACAGTATTTTAAATCTTCCATATCAGCTTATCCTTATCTATTATTTTGTATAGGGTAGAATAGTCATCAGTTTTGATAACATTTACTATTAATTTTCTTCCAAAGATAAACTATATAAGTTAAAAAACATTAAGCATAACAAATGATTCTGTCAAAATTCTCATAAACAAAACTGAACTGCTTAACATGTTTTCATCCAGGATAGTCTCCGACCTTAAGCTACATTCTTATGAGACAATTCTGAACAAATCTAAGGGATTTACATAACTTATTTGCACTGGTTTTGATCATACAAGGGGTTTGGTTTAGACTCTATGTTTGAGTCTCTGCATTCGAAGGTCCTCAAGTATAAGGCGAATCTCTCGACGTGCCTCGTTATAACATTGCCTTGAAGATGTTGCCATTTGCTTGGTAGAGCTTTCTATTTCTCTTATCTCATCCAAAACTATTTGTCTATTGCGACACTCTATGCTGCAGAAACCTTGATCTCCCCTGAACAAACATCATATCCAACTTCTATCAGAAATCCAACACATCCAGACTTATTCTATATGTAAATTAATTCAACCAAAAAGTAATCTAATTTCAGGGTTAAAATAAGCTAATTAGGAAAATGACCCCATATGTGTTAATGATCAAAGATTTGTTAAAATTAGCATAAGATGGTGATGCTAATCTTTCATTAAGCAATGATGTGTAGGTAAGGGTTTGGTTCTATATATACCTGTACATGTAAATATCTTTGTCTGGACTCAGTTGCTTATTGCACAGATTGCAAGTTTTAAGGAAGCAGTAGTCTTGAGGGATGGATTTGTTTGGCTTTCTCATTGCAGATTTCAAGAGAACATTTGATGACCCCTTTGAACTAGTAATTTGGGGGAGAAGTCTCAAACCAACATCCATGTCGGTAATATCAAATGATCTTGCATGCTTTCTTTTGTTCACATTCTTCCTTTCTGGGGATTCCACCTTGAAGGGTCTAATTATGAACTTTGAAAGCATGGTGAGTGGAGAAAGAAGAGAAGGAAGATGAAATAGAGTAGAAAAGATGACTCCTGTGGAAAGAAGGAATGGTCGATATTTAAAGAACCATGTCCCACAAAAAGGTCATCACAGCATAACTCATGTTTTACTGTGTAAATGTCGTACCCTTATATAACACGTGTTAGATTAAGTTACATTATAATATAAGTATTTTTATATTTGTATATAAGATTGTTGCATATTTCTACAGCATGCACTTTTACAGGTAAAAGAAAAAGGAAAGAGGGAGCAAAAAATAATAGAGTAGGTGGTGAAATTATGGCTTGTGTCTATTTCTGGTGTTTGAATTATTACTTTTATTTGGCCCACTGATACACGGTGGAGTGACGCGGACAGAGATTTGTTTTTATAATAATAGTTTTGCGATATACACACATGAAACTTGTGGTACCGAAGTAGACATGACATAAAGTATGGCTAAAATTAAGCAAAGATTCCACACATGGCACTCGCTTTGCCGGACACTCAACTTTGGAATCACAGCATAGTTGCAGAGAATTCTTATTCTTTAACACTACATTCCAATCGAAAAAATAACAAGGCAATGGCAAGAGGTTCTTAACATGTATCGATGAATAAGAATACACAGGTCGTGTCATTGATTTGCATGGTTGCAGGGTTTTTTTTTAACTGTTGGGTATTTTACTTTATAATTTAGATGATTTTATTACATATTTTTTAGAAAATAACTGAAATGAGTATGATTTTGAACTCTTCCTAACTTTGTACAAATTTGTACAAACAAATTCCTGAAATTGATAAGTGTAAGTCTTGTAACTCCAGTACTGATAAAGTTTTCAAAGATGTTAGATAGAAGAGTTGTGGGAAAACATAGTAAAGAGCACATAGTAAAGAGGTGAATTAAAGTATCTTGGTTTTCTCTCTTATTATATTACATTCAATCTCTATATATTTATTTTCTCTTAAAAAATTGATATAAACTAAGTGAAGGATTGAAATATTATCAGCTATATAGTTGTTTAAGTGTTCTTATGCTTTTAATAAATAAGGTTTCATCTAGAGAAATTCTTAACTGATATAAGAGTTTTGGTGGAAGTTGCAAGACATTCTTTGCTTATTTACTTTAGTCTTTGTGTAATTTATACACTTCAGTTTATTCTTTGGGAAAGTTCTGGTGTGGATACATCTAAACTTTTTCATGCAGGATTTTATGTAGAAAAGTATTATCAGCAATATCAGCATCTAGTTGCTCAAATATCAACCCCTTAATGGAGGTAACAACCAGAAGGATCTGAATGGTTGTGATGTTAACTACTAATGAAAAGGTTTTAAAAAAGATCTACACATTTCAATTGAGTATAACCTTTCCCACTAATATAGTATGTACCTGTCAATTGTTCCATCAATATGTTATTTCATCTTGTGTTTGCATCTTATAATTTTTAATGGAAAATCCATTAAAGTCTTATCAAGAATAAAATTTTAAAAAAATAAAATAAATGAAGTCCTTGTTTATAAAGAAATTTGAAAGATTTGAATACAATAGATTTGAGAGATAATAATAAAAAAATTTATTGATTTTTTTTATATATTTGTATTATTTTTATATTTTGAAAGAGTTTTTAAGTAGATATCTTTTTTTTTATTGAGTATCAATTTGATTTTGTAAATAATTTAATTTTTATTAAGAATTAAATTTATTAATTTTTTAATAATTGCATATTACAATCTAATTATATAATGATTTGAGTTTTAATTAATGTATTAATTTTCATTTAAAGTATTTGATTTATTTTATGTGATTCATCTGAATGAAAGATGTAATATGTTAGATTAAACATGATTTGTTATTTGAATGATCGGTATAAATAGTTTTAAGTGATTTTGATTTTCGTGAATGATAAGTTAAAGATTATTTCTTTCTTAATTTGTTAAAATAAAAAAAATTAGTACTTTTAATTGATTAAAATATTAATTTAATTGATTAAAATTCATTGAAATTAATCTATTTTTTAAATAATTTCTATTTTAATTGATTAGTTAAAAGTATTAGAAATTTTAGTAACAATTGGTGTATAATTGAAATTACTAAAATTATAACAAATAACTAAATATAATATTGGTAACATATCAAATATTATAACAAATAACTAAATATAATAATTGACTAGAAGTTGGTAAAAACTAATTTAAATTCGAATAAATACAGTTTTTTTCAAAGAAATCATATTTAATAAAATTAAGAATACCTGTTTATCAAATAAAATTATTTAAATATTCAATATTATAATTAATTAATTTATAATACATTTCTTTTCCTGTAAAAACACCTAAAAATAATAATAAAAGTCGTACAAATCAAACTTTTCATTATTTACATATAATTTTCAAATGTGATATTATAATTTCTAAACATCACTTAAAAAATCACATTCCAATTAAAAATTTCTATAAATATCCTATTATAATGAATATATATAAATATAAAGTTATTGTTACAATTAAATTAACATATTTGTTAAATATAAAAATATTTCGTAAGTGTAAAAAACAAAACTTATTTGACCATAAAAAAAATGTGAAACTGATGAATCTACGAAACGTCAGCGACAATTAATTTTATGTCACGTGATAGAAAAAAAAAACTATATAATAAAATTTATAAGCGCGTTTACTTTTAATGTCACATAGTGAACTTTATACCTCTTAAATATTAATTTAAGTTAATATAATAATATAATAAAAATATGCTGCTAAAGAATTGATTGAAACGCGTGTACTTTTTGCCGTTTCTTCATAAAGATAAGTTAAACTAATTTTAATGTAATTTAATCTTTAACCAATAAACATAATTACTAGTAAATTTATATTAAAATATTTCAAAAATTTTACTTCTAAATTTTTAATTCCGTGAATTTTAATATACAACTTTTAGTTTCATGAATTGTATTATTTAAATTATATAGTTTTTACTTTTTTTTTAACAATTAGATGATAATTTATTAACAATATGATATAATCAATAACCACGTTATTTTGTGTTTTAGTTTGAATTTGAAGTGAATATTTCTATAAACATAGAAAAATGAGTAAAAATGAAATGTAAATTTGTGTAAAAAATCTATTAAAGCAATAATATGTAATTTTTTTTTACTATTCTAAGTGATGATTTTTGTGTTACATGGTCTTGACTGTAAAATATCTTTCATTTTATCTTTTGATATTTATTATATAATAAAATAATTTTAAAATGATCAATTAGAAAAAATAGATTTAATATTTAAAATAGTTTTAGAACAAATTAATATTATAAAAAATTATATATTTGCATGAACCTTCAATAATATTTTTATAATTTTTATATATGTATTAATAAGTTGTTAAATCAATTTTTCTTTTACAATTTTTTTTTTTTTACTTTTGTACTTAAAATGAGATGTAGTAAATTAAAATAAATTGATTATGATCTATAAAATATTTTTATATGACATGTATTAAACATTTTTATATTAAAATTTTTTGTTTAACTACTCGTAATAATCTATAAAATACCAATTATATCACAAAAATTGTGTTAATAAAATCTAAAAAAAATGTCATAATAATTATCATTATTTTTTATTATATGCGTTATTTTTTATTTCCATATATATATTTTTTCTTATTTTATCTTATTATATAGTTTTTTTAACCATTAGAATGAGATTCCATGCTAACTGAAATGCAAAAAGAGTGAATATGTTAACTGAAATGCATACAAGTGGTGTTAAATTGTGTATATTTTTTATTAGTTTATATGTAATAATTTTAAATTTATCGTTTATCAAAGCTAATATCTTTAATTTATTTCAAAAAGATATATTTTTTTTCCGAGAATAATCAAACAACACAAACTAACAAACCCAGTTTTCAAGAACGAATTCAGTGTAATTTTGTTAAAAAAAAAAACCTAAATTAGGAAGGAGAACGACGCCGTTTTACTCTTTAGAAAGAACAACAGGAGAAGATGTGAATCCCGAATCCGCATCACCACTTCCCCAATCTTCTTCTTGTTCAATCTTCATCTTCCAATCCCAATCCATTCATCACGTTAGGGTTTTCGTACTTGCAGTTCCTCATCCTCTTCGTTCTCGTACACCGCCATTCCGCACCCTCTCTCCTCGATCGCCAACTCTCTGCGCGATGCAACGCACCCTCGCCATTCCTCCTTAGTTTCACGAAACGGCGGATTCTTCGGTGCAGCAGCGTAACTAAGTCGCGTCGGAGTCCAACCTTACACGGTAGAAGTTTCTTCATTGTTTTCTCAGTGTGCGGGCGTGTATCTGAACGGTGCTGCGTTTAGCTCGAACAACAATGTTTCCGTTCCATCCTCAAGGAGCACCGAAACACGCTTGCACTCTTCTCGCTGTGACCTGTGGCACAAGTTTCGCGGAGCACAAGTCCTCACAGAATCAGCGGAACTATCCTTTCCCTGAGCTAGTTTCGGCGGGGCGGCTTGAGGTATGCACGATTAACGCATTCACATTGTTGTAATGCAGGTTTCCATTTCGAAGTTGGGAGCCACGGGAATAGCATGATGTGGATGTTTTGTTAATGCAGGTTCAAACTCTTCGCAATCCGGATAAGGAGCAGTTTCGGAAAGTGCTAGACTCGTATCAACCGAATTTTGTTTACTTGCAAGGAGAACAGCTAGAGAATGGCAAAGTTGGTTCACTGGTTTGGCAAGGTGTGGAGTTATCGGCTGCTGAAGATATCATAGAGCTCTTTGGTTCCACATTGCCGACGGCTGTATGTATTCTGAATTTTTAGCTAGTCGTTTGCTATGTGTGTGTTTGTTGATGGCGATCTAGGTTATATGTATTAAGGTCAGTGAAAAAATGGAGAGCTTGTAAAATTGGTAGTTTCTGTGGTGTTAGTGCTGGGTTATTTTATGGTGACTAATACAGATGGAGAAATAAGGGAAAATATAGGAAGTAGAGCTGCGTACTGTTAAGAATGTGGGATAAAAAAAGGAAAAGTATAGGAAGTATAAATGAATTCTGTTAAGAATGTTAGAAACCTGCGTCTATATTTCCTAGATCAGTTGTATGGCATGGCACAGCCATTTGTACCACAAGTATCGAACCAGTCAATGTGATACTTAGGAATGGTAGAGTATGGAAATTTGGTGATATTTGGAGACATTTTGGCAGGGAACTGGGTATTATTATAGGATGCCTAAATCTTGGTTGATGCTTAAGTAACTTGGTTTCCCCCCTTAACAACTAGCTTTTAAGGGAAGGTTTTCCAAGTGCTTCGGTGCTTATCACATTATTCATGAAATTTAATTGTGTTTCTCTCAAAATTTTGAGGTCTAATCTTGTGTGTTAAAATTATTAGCATTCTTTTTAGCTTAAATTGCTGTTTTGATCTTATAAAACTAATATGGTTCATCTGATTTACATTTGTTCCCCTCGGTTGGTATTGTGGCTGTGGTGTTTCATTTAATGTAATTTCAATGATTTCTTCAGGTTTATTTAGAAATACCAAATGGAGAAAGTTTTGCCGAGGCTCTTCATCTTAAGGTACTTTTTTCTTAGTTGCTTGTAAAAAACTCAGGTATCAATACTCAACAAATTACAATTTTTTAAGGATGATAAAAGGCACAAGAACCCCTTGCATTCTGTTAATTTTATGGTAAAAGTTGGCTTATTTAATTGGATTGACTTTGCAGGGAATCCCATATGTTATATTTTGGAAGAACGTCTTTTCTTCTTATGCTGCCTGCCATTTTCGTCAAGCATTTCTTTCAGTAGTACAGAGGTATGATATTGTTTATTTAATTGCAACTTGCAAGCATGTGGTGCATTCACTAAGAAATGACTTTTTACGTCCTAAATCCAATTGTCCTACTGATACAAGTCATATCGATGGATGATTGCATACACATTTAATGATGCATCCAGTAGTGGGTCATCTATGAAAGGATTACTTTCCTTTGAAATCTTGAATTTTCTAGTTTAAATGTTTTTAAAGTGAATCTATGCAAATTTTACCAATATTTTGGTTCGAACTATGAAGGGCCAGACTTCACAAAGTCCAGTGTGCATTGTTTCTCTCATTTTCTGTGCCATGCAATATTTGAGAGCTTTTCTTTTCTTAGGAAAGGAAAAAGGAAATTAAATTGGTGGATTTTGTTAAGATTTTGAAGGTAGTACTTAACATCTAGTGCTGTTTACAAATGTTTTTGCAGTTCATCTACACATACGTGGGATGCTTTCCACCTTGCACGTGCCTCTTTTGAACTTTACTGTGTTCAAAACAATCAAGTACTTCCTACTGATAGCCATGATGCTATTAGTGAGATGGGGCCACACCTTCTTGGTGACTGTCTTAAAATCAATGTTGACCCTCCAGAGATTGACGAGGAAGATGATGACGAAAGTTCCTCAGGCACTCTGCCTGCCATCAAGATACATGAAGATGAAGTGAACTTGAGATTTCTCATCTGTGGTGCACCATCGATTGTTGTAAGCTTCTTAGGAATTCTACTTCCTATTTATTGTCCCCTAAACCTGCCATTAAACTTTGATGCTAATGTAATGAAAAATGTCTGTGGTAACTTTGACATGGTGGCATGCCCCTACCTACATATATATGTTGAAAATAAGTTTCTCTGTTGTGTAACAATGCAAGAGTATGTTTACCAATTTACGACTAAGGAAAGGATTGTAATATAACAATGCACGTTAAATAAACACACCCATCCACAGTAGACATCATTTACCGATTACACATTGCTTTGTTTCTTTTCAGGATGACTCACTGCTAAGATCGTTGGAGGATGGACTCAGAGCTCTCTTAACTATTGAAGTACGTTGATTTTATAGTTTAGTTAAATTATCTTACTTGGATGATAAAACTCCATGTCAGCAAAATCTTAAGATGTATATAATCATTTTTGTAATGTAAAGAGTAAATTTTACTGTTAATAAAATAAGATCCACTTTTTTCTCCATCACTTTTTTCTATGGGAGCAATATAAATATAATATAATAAACTACGACATCCTGCTGTAATATTAGTGGCCTTTTACCCTAAACTAGTTTCGTAGCTTTTTGCTACAACATTTTCATCTGCTTGAGATGGTCTCTTGGGAGGTTTTCTCAATTTTCATATTTATCTTTTCAGATCCGTGGGTGCAAGCTCCATGGCAAGTTTAGGTATGTCAATATAGCTTGCAAATGATTTGTACTTATAAATTTGATGACTTGAAAAGTGTCCCTCCCTTAGTTAAATTCCTTTATTTTCATGTTTTATCTCTAGGACTTTATTGAACAGATGAATATGATTTGCCACCATGTAATATATACTTTTATGCTATGGTACAGTGCCCCACCACCGCCTCTTCAGGCAGCCACTTTTTCTCGCGGAGTTGTAACCATGCGATGTGATATATCAACCTGTAGTTCTGCACATATATCACTTCTGGTATCCGGCAGTGCACAAACTTGTTTTAATGATCAGGTACCCTCCAAGTATCTATGTTACTATTGTTTAAGTACTATTGATGTAGCAAACAATAAATGCTATTTGCACTGATATTTAATACTTTTTTACCGTCAAACTTACATTTCTCTCAAGAACTTTTTATAGGCATAGATATATATTATGTTTCTGAATGTTGAAGTTTTGATTTTATCTCAAGATGTTTTATATTACTGTTTTGTCTTCAGAGTTTAATTTATCATTTTTTTTAATGACACAGTTCTTTGATCATTTTCTTTATCATTGAATTGTCTAATGACTATTTTATTAAGCATCAAGTTAATAAGCTCACATTTGAGGTGCAATGATAATACATACATTGTGCAAGATACTTGTACCTGTTGAAATTTTTATAGTCTTATTCTTTGGCCTATCTGTTTACTTTTTAGCTCTTGGAGAGTCATATAAAAAATGAGATAATTGAGAAGAGTCAAGTTGTTCATGCACAACTCAACAATAAGGGAAACAGACAGAACATCTCTGAACCGCGCAGATCTGCTTCTATTGCCTGTGGAGCACCTGTATTTGAAATTTGCATGAAGCTTCCTCAATGGGCTTTGCAGGTTTTAATATTTCTCCCTTTTCCCCTTCTTTATTGTAATTTTATCTGTGTTAGTGTTGTTTTATTGCTTAAATTATTATTTCTCAATGTATTTCCTTCTTGCTAGTTTCATACTTGAGGATTCATCAATGTTTTAATCATTGCTTGTTATTTCTCTTGTGGGATTATCTAGCCTAGATGTTAAGAATATATCCTGCCTTTTCTGCTTATAATACGTTTGATGTCCAATTTGTACTAGGAATTATTAGATAGTAGTATTCCTCTACCTTTCTTGTTGACTACCCTGATCGTTGCTTTGCTTTCATCTTCTTCCCCCTTTCAAATGGGAGTACCTTATTCTTTAAATATGCTGTTGATTAGCCCTATTATTATGATAGTGGTTCTAAGATAACTACGAGTTGCACACTGGGATTTATCTTTATAATTCTTTCAAGCAGTAATGCAACATTGTCCCTACTAATCACACTGTCTTGATCTACCTGCTTAACCTGCTTTCAAATTGGACAATCTACGTTTGCATGGTTAATAAGGAAAGAAAGCAGATAGTAACAAGGAATTTTGTTCATAAATACTTAGGTTTTAAGTACAGTAGCCAAAGTTTTACAACCTATAAGAATTGGAGTTCTATATTATCATACTAGATAGAATTGGACTTTGTTATTCAGATTCATAATTGCCTGTCTTGTTGCTCCCTTCAGATTTTGAGACAGCTAGCACCTGAGGTTTCTTATCGAAGTTTAGTTGCACTCGGCATTGCTAGTATACAGGGGTTGCCTATAGCTTCTTTTGAGAAAGATGATGCTGATCGCTTACTTTTCTTTTATCAAAGTTGTGAGAAAGACAGTTATACAAACAAAAATAATATAATATTTACCAGCCCCCCTGGTTGGTTGAAACCACCCCCTCCTAGAAGAAAAAGGTGTGAACCAAGCCAAGGGGCTGGCCCTGGTCTTCACGAAAGTGTCTTTGCAGGGCAGGGCACTGCTTGTAAAGTAAATGAAGAGGAAAAAGATAGAAAAATGGCGAATGGGATCAGCACACCATTAACTCCTGCTAGACAGAGATTAAAAGTATCTGCAATGAGGCCAATTCCTCACATTCGTCGCCATAGAATGACACCTTTTTGTGGACCTTCTGAAACAGATGGTTTTGATGGTGCCCAAGTAGAGGCTAATTTGCCACTTGTTGCCCCTACAAAGCGAAGTAATATTGGATCAACATCTGCAACACACAGAAAATCATTTTCAAGCGCAGCTCAATCTAAGCAGGTTATTTCGTTGAACCCATTGCCTCTTAAGAAACATGGTTGCGGTAGAGGCCCAGTCCAGACATGCTCTGAGGTTAGTTTTCCTTTGCTATTGTTTTAAAAATAATTTGATGAGTTGTAACCTATGCCTACATGACAATTTTTTATTCAAACATCCTAATTCTAGATATTATTTCTTTGAAAAATAAAACTTGCGGATTGTGCTCTCGAGTTTTGATTTTAAATGTAGTATTGTGAAAATGGTTGCTTTCTGCAAATAGAGTTGTCGAACCTAGTTTTAACATTGATGTGAGAATTTTCATTACCTATCCTTGAAGGATGATCTGCTTATTTCTAAGTATGATCTTTTTGGATCAATATTTCATAAAAGAATGTTATTCTAAGACCTAAATATTACTAAATCATAATGTGCCAAGGACCAATTGATCTACGATGCAAACATTCAATGAGAATCTATATTTCAAAAAACAAAAGATATCTCTTGTTTTCATTTTCTGATTGTTTTCCTTTTAGTTATTTTTAATCTATATTCCATGAAGAAATATTATCCTAATCATTACTAAATCATGCTGCATTAGTTTGCAAGCATTCAATGAAAATATATTCTTAAAAAATTCTGATATACTTTAACTTTCTGTATAGGAGGAATTTCTTAAAGACGTCATGGAGTTTCTGATTCTTCGGGGACATAATCGATTAATTCCTCAAGGAGGGCTTACCGAGTTCCCCGATGCCATACTCAATGGAAAACGTCTTGATCTCTACAATTTGTATAAAGAGGTGAGTTGATGACTCTGTATTCTTTGAGAATGATTATGTATGACTTTTTTTGTATATTCTCTTCCTCAATTTGTTGGTCCTTTTAGGTGGTTACCAGGGGAGGATTTCATGTTGGCAATGGCATCAACTGGAAGGGGCAAATCTTTTCAAAGATGCGCAATTACACAACGACCAATAGAATGACTGTAAGTTCTATGCCTTGTTTATATACCTTGAGTAGTTGATTTTAATGTTTTTGTTATGTTCACTCTGGAATTTCACCTTAAACTTTAACATTGAGATTGACAAGGAATGGGTTTTCCTATCTCTTGATATGAAAATTTTCACATCTCTTGATAAACTAATGAAATCTTAATTAGTTTATCTATAATGTATGGATACTATAGGTGTATCGGATAAGTATCCGATATGGTAATATGTTTATTTTAAAAATAATAGGATACAATACGTGTAGGGCACGGATTTGAAAATGTATAAAAATTTATATAACATAAAAAATATATAATTGTAATTATGAAAATCCAAATTAAAATCACATTTTTTAGATGTTGTTGAAATATAAAATTATAAATCATCGTCATCATAAATTACTTTATATTATTTACATGTAGGAATAACACTATCAATCTCATCATTTTTTAAAATAATTCATAGAAAACAGTTTCCTTTGATTTATGAAAAAAATAATATTTATATGGTTCTATATTACTCATACGTATATGTTTCATGTAGTTTTATTAGTTATAAATGTTTTAAAGCTTGAACACTTCACCAATACATATAGGTGAAATGTCCAAAATTATCAATATCAAATACATGAAATAAATAAAAGTATTGATACTTCATAGTTTGAATATTTCCTCCCCAAATATTAGTGAAGTATCTTAGAGTACCTGACACGGACATGTGTTGGATAAATTGAAGTATCGGTTCTTCATAGTTATTAGTTATAATAACATAAAGGAAGTTAACAGAACTGAAGCATCAAAGAGTTGACTATGAGATCTTAGGACTCGAATAAAAGAATTATCACTGTTTTATCCTCCCAGAGAATCCCTAGTACTGAAAAATTATGTTAATATTATATTAACAATAATTGACCTCTGTTGGGTCTCAGAGCAGGAGAGTCTATGCATCTTCAACAACATGATAGAATCCCAGATATTTGGATGACTCCTGAGTAAATGACACTAAATATATATTGGAAATTCCATAAGCCTCTGTTCTCTCGCTTTGTATTGGGTAAAGTAGATTATGGAAACGCTTCTTGTCAGTTCTATGTTCATGTTATCATTTGGTTCCCAAACTGAGTGTTGCTTGCACCCTACCTTAGAAAACCTTCATAGGAAAGAACCTTAAATTAATTCTTTCTTCTACAGTATTCTGTTCTATTCCTCATTTGAAAAACTGGAAATGGTGCCATTAGTTTATTTTTATGGGTTGGCCTTTGAGCTAGGCGTTGATGTAATTATTGATAATTATATGTTGTTGGCTTTACTTCTGTTGTAGTTTTTTAAAACGCTGTTGGATATATAGCATAGGAACTGTTTGATGAAGATATAGAGAAGTTAAGATTGCACTGATAAGAAGTTCTCTAACTAATGTAGAATTTATGTTTTGACTGGATGCTTGTTTATTATGTGAAATTAACTGGCAGCTAAGGGTTTTTTTTGTGTCTTCTTCTACAGGGTGTTGGAAATACTTTGAAAAGACATTATGAGACCTACCTTTTAGAATATGAGTTAGCCCATGATGATGTGGATGGAGAATGTTGCTTGTTGTGTCACAGGTTTGTACTTAGTATTTTTTAAGTCAATGAAGCTATGCAGTTACGTTAGTTTAAGACTCGTAATTTATCATTCACTTTATGATTGGCAACCGTAGCAACAGCTAATATAAATTTTTTTGTTTTCCTTGCAATCCTTACTGTTAAACAGTAGTGCAGCTGGTGATTGGGTGAATTGTGGCATATGTGGTGAGTGGGCTCATTTTGGCTGTGACAGAAGGCAGGGTCTTGGTGCATTTAAGGTACTACTTCGTCACATACTGTTATTGTATATAAGAAGAGTCTTGATGTTATATTTAGTGCTAAATAATATATCTCTTTGCTTTTAATTATATTAAGGTTTTCTTCTTTCATTCACAATTTCTGCAGGATTATGCAAAAACAGATGGTCTAGAATATATATGTCCTCATTGTAGTGTTACAAATTTCAAGAAGAAACAAAATGTTGCTAATGGGTATTCTCAAGGGTCAATGTCTTCACGACCCCTTTGATGGTTTCTCTTCTGGAAAGCAGACAAACTAGTTACCTGCTTTACTGGATTTATCTGTACTCTATGTTTTAGATAGATTAGTGAAGTATAGGATTAAAAAAAAAAATGAAAATTAGGTTAATCAACACAAATGTCATTAGGAGTAGGCGAACCCATTTCACCTTTGTTCTTGATTAAGGGGAACAAAAATTCCTAATTCAGATAATGGAACTCATACCACTTTCGGATCCCCACCAAACTCTCCATTGTGAGCAGCGAGTTGAAAGTAAGTTTATTACGAGTGTCCTATTGTATTGAGAGGAAATGTGTATAGACTTGTGCACTAAGAATGTTTATATTATTTAATTCAACATATCATTTTCAGTCTTTTTACTACATCTCCATATTTAGTTGGTTGTCAGCTTTTAGTTATGTCAAATGGAAAAAAATAAAAATAAAATAATATATATATGTATATATACATGAGGAACTCTATTACCACTATCTAACACGATATTTCTTTTTCTATTATTTGTTGAAATTATAAAGTGTGTTTATTATGTCAAAGGATGTATTTTTTTGGGTCCAATTTTAAAAAAAAAAAAAGTTGAAACAATAGTCATGGTTATGATCAAATTTTTCATAAGTTGACAACAAAGATGACTTCTGAATAAAGATGGAATAATTTTTTAGCAAGAGATTATTTTGACAAATAGCATATTTATGTTTTATCAAAATTAGAATAAGCACCTCTGGCTCGTAACATAAGTTTTAGATTTTTAGTTAACTTAGAATCACTTTTAATTCAACTTTAAAGTCTAAATTATTCTGTTGCGAGAACTTTGCCTTTTCTTCTGTGAATGAGCTGTCTAGTGAAACTTCAAGAACAAACTTGCTTTCGATTTTTTTTAACTTAAATTAAATTTAATTTAAAAAAATAGTGTCCTTATAACTCCAATAGGAAAAAAATAGGCTTATTAAAAAGATTAGATATAATATATAATCGTCACTTAAAGCTAACGTATAAATTGTAACTTCCTTCTTTCCTATTGATCACGATGTATCTCTTACTAATTAAAAAGAAGAATAAACTTGCTTTTGCCATTTGCATTAGGGATATGTTCTAATGTTTTAAACAAAAAACAGCAGAAAAACATGTCATAAATATTTTTTTTTAATATTTCCTAATGTTTTGATACGAACTGCACAATGGAAAAAAAAAAAAAAATACTGATTCTCTTTGTACCTGCAACTGAATGGAGAATCTAATTACGTCTTATATTTAATACAACAAGGTCTTATGTGAGTAGTTACATTAACTATACAACACAGAAGTTTTAGATTTTGGTATGATTAATTTTGAAAAAACTATTTTTGAAAAGCATTGTAAATTTAAAAATTGGTTTGTCACTTCAATCAAAAGAATTGATTTATTTAGGTTATCAACCAAAAATATCTTTTTAAATACAAACATAGGCATGTCTCTATAAAGTTGATTTTATATTCAGAATCAATTCTTATACGTTGATTTTTTTTCTTTTTGTCTCCATCAATTCAACTCATGGAAAACTGATTTTGAGAAGGAAAAATGGTAACCAAACCCTTATAACCTGAAAATCCATTTTTCTCTTTGCAAAACATGATTTAGAGATTACTGAAATTTTTACACAATAAATATATCTGTGAAAACTTGTTCCTTTATTAACATATTTTAATAGGAATAACTACATGATTAGTTAAGCATTAAAAAAGGAGAATATTCACATTTTTAATAAATTTAATTTTCAATAACTAAAAATATTTTTATACCACAATTTAAATAGTTTATTTTAAATTTTAAATTGATATTTTATATCTTTAAATAAATTTACTTATTATAATTTTTAATATAGTTAATATATTTATCAATATTTATTTATTTTATATTTAATCATATCAAAATAAATAGTTGAGCATTCGCAAAATAAAATGTTACCCTTTTTTTTACATAAAGTAAAGTATTAACTTAACATAAAGTTATATATTTTTCAAAAAATATATTAACTTGATCGATCCCTCATATAAAGTGTGTACCAAATTATTACACATAATTTTTTATACTTGAGGCAATAAATATAAAAGATTCAAATTCAAAATACTAAAATCACATGGTACCAATCAGTTTATGAATTTATAACTTTTTTAAAAGAAAAGAATATTGTGATGCAGATATTTAATTGAAAGTAGCAAAGAAACGAGACAGAAGTTATCAAAGCATTATCAGATTCTCTTATGGCATGGATTCTAACTGATTGAGTAAATGCTTCTTTGAAAACTCCACACACTCAATTATTTCTCTTATATAACACTCATTCTTCCAAACCAAACTCTTCATCCCTCAGAAAACACCCTCTCTAATCTGTTCTTCACTTTCTTCATTTCATGGCCAACATTCTTCTCAACCCTCCTTTCCTTCTCAGGTTAACCCTCCCACTCTAATCTTCTTATTCCTTTGCTTTGCATGAGTCATTCATTCTCACAAAACTTGAATACAATATCATAGATTTTTGGTGTTATATATTCTCTGATAACATCAACATTATGTTCTATAATTTTAAATTACTGAGATAGAAAAGTTGTCAAATTTTAGTACAGAATAATGTATCCAAGTTTGTTTTCTAACATTTTGTTTTATGGTATTGAATCATATATGTTCTATGAAACATCTTGTTAATTATGAAGGCAATGGTGCAGGAAGAGATGCTACACTGTTGTCTCAGAAAGTTTAAGGATGCAAATGGAAGGAACAACAATGAAGGCAAAAGCAACATCAGATAATGGCAATAAAGAGGAAAAGTTTTGGATGAGAGATCCAAAGAGTGGAAATTGGATTCCTGAGAAACACTTTGGGGAGGTTGATGCTGCTGAGCTGAGGGAGAAGTTTCTGCCCAAAAGACACACAAAATCTACCAATCAACTTAATTAGAATCTGAGTGAAACAAAAACCACCATCACTTTTTTTCACTTTCTTCTTCAGTTATCTCATAAATATATGTTCACTTTCTTGATCATTTACCTTGTTCCTCTCATTTCCCTTTCTGATAAGCCAATTCCATACATCAATAATATATATATGTTTATCTATTCATAATGTATAGTTAATATCCATCGCTAATATCTATATTATGATAAGAACCAAAATTGAATGATATATAAATTACTACTAATATAAAGACATTAATAGTCATAGGATTACCAAAAATTATTGTTCTAATTTATAATGATAACAGTATAAAACTTTTTAATACTATTTGTATACACAACTACTATTTTTTTAGATAATAATAATAATTATGGTTATTTTTACGAATATATTGAAATATTTACTGGTGAATAGAATAAAAATATATATAAATAAAACATATTAATAATATAAATATGTTGTATGTTAATTATTACATTTTATTATTTTTATATAATATTTGGAATAATTTGTAATTTGTGAAATGAGTAAAAATCTTTACATATATAATGTATAAAATATAAATCCAAAATTAAAGAAGAGGAATCAAGTTAGTTAGTAATTCTAATAGAGTTATTATTTATTTTTTGAAATCTCAAAAAGAACAGACTTACTACAAATAATTTAATCTTTTTTAAAATTTAATTTTTTTGTTAATAATTAATTTTTATCAGAAAATTTGATTGGTTATAACTTAGAAATATATTTTAGAGATATTTTTTTTTATGAACTTGAGACATTAATTTAGAAAAAATAGTCAACTACTATTTAAAATTAAGATTTAAGCAAATTATTTAACATTAATAAACTCTATTAAGCATTCTCATGTAAGAGAAATACGAAAGTTAGTAGTAGGAAGGAATCAATTACAACGTTTGCTAAATAAACCAATAAACACACAGTAAACATAATTAGATAACACAGAAAAAAAAAAAAAAACACTAGACAGTGTTTTCTTGTGATTTGAAGTCACATTTAAAATCTGAAATAACTCTTTTTTAAACATTATCTAATTATTATAACACTTAATTAGAGAATAAATATTTTATATAAAATGGATATATTTTGGTCTTGGTAACAAAATTTCTTTATTTTACATTCTCTAAAAATTAAAATTACTGTTTGTAGTCTATATAAATAAACAAACTATAATTTTGATGATAATTTTTTATTTTAATTCTCCCAAATTTAAAATTAATATTTTTTGTCTTTAAAATTTATTTAAAATAAATTAAAACATTTTTCAGAACCTAAAAATTTATTTAGGAAGTATCATTATATATTTATTAAATTTTAAAGTGTGTTGAAATTCACGTGAAATAAAAGTGAGAAAGATTCATAAATTTATAATTTTATATAGTTATTATTCATTAATGAATATTTTCCTAATATTAATAATATTTAAATAATTACTTAACCCTTTCATAATCATATAAACAATTAATAAATACTTCACTATAGAAATATTAAAAAGAAATTGTAACTTTTTAAGGGATGAACATAAAAAAAATTACAGAGACTGAATTAAATTAAATAATTTTATGAAGACTAAGTATATTTAAATTATAAATAAACATGCTATCTTTAAAAGAAAAACACTATCTTAATGCATTTTTAACAAATAATCTGAGATAGTTTCTTCATTCTATTTAATCGAAATTAAGTAAATAGATAATGAGAATTAAATATGGTGAGTTAGTGGCATACGTAGCTAATAATTGCACCAACCATTGAATTGAAAAGTGCAAATATTTTTTAAAATAAAATGATAAGATATTTGATAAAACAAAGAAATTATTAGTGAATATAACATTGAACTGGAGACTCGATCATTGTCACTTTCGTTTCCTCTGAAATTGGAATTTTTGACAAATGAGAAGCAGCACTTCAGAATGAGAATGAGAATCAGAGAACTCTGCTTCTCCCCTCCCCAAGAAGAGCCGAATTCAGTTTTCACCTTCTCTGGAGAAACAAACGATTTGCTCAAAGCATGGAATTTTTCTTTGCAAAGATGCTTTTCCATAGGCATTGGGGAATACATTCTTGCAAAATGAATCATCTTCTTCCTCTATTCCTTTTTCTTATGTTCTGAGCATACCCTTACTGTCAAAATGCCTCTCCCCTTAGCTTTTATGCTTCTTAGGTGCTCTCTCATTATTGGCTTAGTTAAGTTTTTTCTTTTCTTCATAACACAATTTTTTTTCTCTAATTTATTAGGTTAATCACTAATTTCACACCTGATCAGTAAAGAATTTTACCATAAATTTGTTTTTATCATTCTCGTAACATGAGAGGAAACACAAGAGAATCCAAAATTTTCCAAACCTCAATAAAGTCCTTTAGGATAGACTTGGATAACATTTAAAATTATCTTGACTTAACCAGACTTATTTTCACCATATTTTCATCCGTGAAAGGCATCATTTGACATTGGTATCCAATGACAATATTAATTTAGTGATATGATGATGAAATATATAAATATTGAAAGTTTATATAAATATATTTGACCTAATAGCTGATCATTCGAGTTTTTCTACATCATATGAATCAAATACGGATTTCTCACTGTATAAATCGTGGATACAATTTGTAAGTGCATAATGTCCCATCACTGCACCAACCCTTCTAGTTCGACACAATGATAACGATATAGGGATTTGGAAATTTTCTTCAAAATAGATAGGGGAAGGTAAAAATACTAAATGCACAAAAATTTGTAAAGAGACATTTTCCTTACTAATTACTTATTAATATACAAACAAATTAATAATTAGAAGTATGAAGTTGTATCTTCAGTTGTACCTTAGCACTACTTTAGCTAAATCAGACATTTGGGGTAATTTATTTTTAAAAATTAAAGGATATTTATCTGCACATATCAGACATTTATAAGTTTCAGACATGAATCATAGATCCTTAGTTATACTGAACTTGCTAATGCATGTACTTGTTACATAATTATTTCAAAAGACAATCTTGAAGTGAGGCCAACATTTTAAAAGAATCGAAAGAAAATTATACATGAATATAGCTACAAGTACAGCTGGATGAGTTCATCACTAACAACTGATGGAGTAAGAACACCTAAATCAGTGAAAAGCAGAGTGAGATACTGAGGAGGAGTATAATCCCGCGCGGAACATTCAACCTCAACCTTGGATGGAATAGGCACACCAAAATCAACTGGGCGTAAGGCAGGGGCCAAATCCTTTTGGTCCAGAGGGTAAAATCGAGCAAACTGTCAATTACATACAGGATATGTAAAAGGTCCATCACTAATCGAGTTTCATTTCGATACATGGTAAATGTATTTTATTCTGGCAATCAATTAGACATCATTTTGATACCTGGTAAATGTAACTATTACAAAACTTAACAATTTACCATTGTGCATACATGACAAGTTGATAACCATTATTGGTGACTGTTATAAATCCCACTCTGAGTAGAATAAGAAGCTAATGTTGTATTAAGTTAAGAGGCTCTCCTATGTGATGAACTGATTTTTTTGGATTAGACTCTCTTCTTATAAGTTATAAGTATAACAATTGGTGTTCCTTAAAAATTTGGTTTATGAAAAAGGCTACTTATAGGTTATATTAAAGTGCAACGTAGAGCTGTATATTTGAACATCTGCTTACAAGAAAAATAGTTATCATTGGAAGAGTAGTATGAAGCCGCGGACTTTGGCTCTTTAAAGAGGGTAGTAATGTTATGAGTCCCAAGTTGAATAAACCAAGAAGCTTAATAAAATACTAAGCCATGAGACTCTTATTTAAAGGACTAACATTTTGAGTTGAACTCCCCTACTGTGTGCGCTTAATGAAAGTTACCGTGTCAAACAGAGTATTCTAATCAAATTCTTACTGATTATATAACAACTATGCAGAAAGATGCTAACAAACATACCTTGTAGCTTTCAGCAGCCACATAAACTGGCTTGTTCATACTCTTAGCGACCATTGCAATTTGGTAAGTCCCCATCATGTTGATTATACCACCACTTTCAACAACTCCATCTGCCCCAACAAACACCATGTCAACCTCATCCATAGTATACGCCACTGCAGAGTCTATAACAAGCTTCACAGGCACATCAAGCTTGGCTAGCT
Source organism: Macrotyloma uniflorum (assembly GCA_016859785.1). Taxonomy (NCBI): domain Eukaryota; kingdom Viridiplantae; phylum Streptophyta; class Magnoliopsida; order Fabales; family Fabaceae; genus Macrotyloma; species Macrotyloma uniflorum. The sequence goes on from BDMB01000015.1 coordinate 1,107,143, forward strand.
CATTGGAAAACCGCAAACCCGTTCTATCCGGTCTCCCCTCTACAGATTAATTTAAGAGTGATCCATCAATTTCATGATTAAAATTACCCTCTTTCCTAACAATAGTCCTTAAAAACTATTTAACTAATTGTGAAAATAATAGAAATCACGCTGAGAAATACTTCAGATATAAAATATCCTTCAAATCAGTTTCTGAACTTAATTAGAATACATCAATTAAGAGATTAAAGTGGTGAATATTTTTTCAATACTTAAGTTATTACTTTAAAAAAAAAAATTGCTTTAGAGAGAGCAACCTGTGCAGAAGACTCTAAAGAGCTTGTTATTCTGTGCGGCAAATTTTAGAATCTGAAGTACGACTCTGGAGAAACCGTGAACAAGAATTGTGCAACCGTCGAATATAAAATCCTGGCTCAGCATTGCAATAACTTTGCGAGCCTGAAAAGGAATCGATTGGGAGAGTGATGATGTGAGTGAGTAAAAGGAGATGAAAGAGCGAGTGAGTGAGTGACCTTGAAGGAGATTTCGCCGAACTTTTCGGCGCGTTCGAGTAAGCGAGACTTGGCGGAATTGAAGTCTTCGTATTCCAAAGCAGAAGTCCTGGTGACGTATCGCATGAAGAGATCGCAGGCGGCGGTTAAAGAGATAGAGGTTGTATCCCAACGCTGTGTGCAGCGTAACACCGCAAAAGAATCGGTTAATAATAATCACACAATCAATTTGAATGAGAGAGAGAGGAGGGGGGAAGGTAGTTACTTTGAGAGAATCTGCGGCGCTTTTGAGTTGCATTTCGAGCTGCATCATGGTGGTGGCCTTGCTGGAGCGGATAACGGCGGCCAAGGCGCGAATAGCGGCCACAGCTTCCGCCAAATCGGGGTGCTTGCGCCACGTGTCAAACTCCTCGATGACGGAGAAGGGTTTGTCGGCGTCATTATGAGATAGAGGAAGAGGAGGAGGAGAAGGGGGATGATGGACAGTGGCGGACTGAGCCTGGGCGAGCCACTCGGTGCTCACTACCCCAAACTGCACCGCTCTGTTCTCGTAGTATGCCGATGTCTTCTGATTCTCCATTCAATTCGTCTTCGTTTTCTTCCTTCTCGTCTCACCAGCCATACCATGCTCTTCTTTCCTCTCCAACACTTTTTATACTCACTTCCTGTAAATCACCAATTTCACAAACAAGCTCTTCCTTAATTAATTACCTTACCATCGATTTTGCATGTACCCCCATTGCCGATTATGGATAAAAAGAAAGAGGATTTCATTCCATCCATTTTAAAATAGAATAATCCTGGTAAGAAATTTTAAAGTGATTATTGTAAGGGACAATATCTCATTTTGGATGTTTTGGAAGTCAAGGTTATTGCCAAAACAAAGATCATTTAATACGTTCCCTAAAAACATTTATAATTATCATAAATAAAGAAAAATATTAAGAAATTTAGATGTTTAAAATATATAGATACTCTAGTTTTAAAAATCCTTCCATTTCTTCGTCCTCAGCATTTGTAAGAAAAAAAAATAATTCAATCGTGAGAACAAAATTCGACTCAATTTAATGCCCCGTCTTAAGCCTCGCATTGACAACTTAATTTTTGTTACAGATGATGATACAAAATGGGTAAAAAGAATATGTAAGCTAAATTGGCATTTAAAAAACTCAATTAGTAATAGCAAAGTAAAAAATACTAGGTAAAGTGCTATGATTTGTGACAGACCACCGCGGTGCAAGACAAATCACTGTCTATACTCCACAAATTCAACTCTTCGAGCCATTTCTGGATTGAATCCAGCTCCATCTCAGTTGACCAGTATACCAACTTTTTATCCCGAAGAAAGGATTCACTCACATTACCAGAGCCAATCTTCGTGCCAAAAGAACTCTCGTCAACTCTTCCAATCCTCGCACCATTTTGTTCCAATAATTTTGTTACAATATACACAAAGCTTAACCTATAATTGGTTTCTGAATCTTTTCCTGCCAAAGACTCCGTACTGGCTACTACCTTCGAAACAAAGCCATCATCCCAGATTTTCTCACTAGAAGACGAGCTTTTAATATAAAAGAGTTCAAAGTTGTTAGCCACAAAAAAGTCATTATTGGCATTTTCAGACTCAGACATGAGGTCTGAAGTGAGAAGCATGCTCCCATCCATAACCCACGTGTTATACTTATTCTCGATACACTTCTTAATTACATAGGTCTTTGCCAAAATACCCTTGATGATCTCAAAATTCGAACCTTGCGAAGTAAATTTATACAATCCAACACTACTTAAAAATTGGTCAGCGTTAATTACAGGATGTCCCCTTCTTGCCAGATCAAATAAGGAGTCAGATGGAGGGCCCATAAGTATATAATTCCTGATATTTAGCCTCTCAAAGTGGCAGAGTAAGTTTCTTGCTAGAGCATCCGATACCCCAAAAAGATTTACTAAGAAGACACTATCCCGTTTCTGCAGAGAGTGAAGCAACAATCCAAGTTCTTCCGGGTTTGTGACAACCTTTCGTGGATGTACTTCTCTAAAACAAAAATCAAACCATTTTAAACTACTCAAAGGTTGCATTTCCAAAATATTGAAGTCCAGAGATCTTTCTTCAAGTAATTTAGAATCAGGTCCAGCAGTTTTCCCATAGTTTACTCCAGCATCTCTGTGAGAAACACTTAAAGCTCTCTCATGCAGAAGATTTGTGTATATATTAAAGTAACCACGGGATTGAATAAACTTTATGAACCAAGGTGTCCAAATCCTCTCTCCCATTTTCTTATACCATCCTGTAGTCACCTGAGAATTTTTTCAGAACTAAAATTAGGAATGAACTGGACTGCTGACAAATAAAAAAACAAAACAAAACTGAGAATTAGATGAGAGTAAAGAACAAGAGATGTTTTTCTCTTTAAAAGAATTTTATTACCATCCCCTCAAGAAATGGCCTATTGCCCTTTGCCTTGTTCTCATCATACCACAGCCTGAACTCTTTCCATGGCTTTGGAAAGAGAATTTGACCCCATGTGCCAACCAACTGATATAAGAAAAGCCGTGTCTTGTCATCCAACTGTAATTTGTTTCCATGTTTACCTGAGGCCAGAAACCAATTATATGATCAATAAACTGTACCAGTGTATTGAATAAGCAATGTAGAACTACTATGGCAACCATATAACACATAATAGCCAAAAGTTACACGAAGTTGATTAGCAAAGAACTTGTACAGATCTTTAGTTTATCATATCTATTTTCAAATCATAATACCACACAAGACAAGGTTCAGATTGGTGGCACTTCTGTTGCTCCTTAACAAAGGCCAGAATCCATTGTTTAATCATGATTATAATCGTAATGAATTTTCAGCCATTTCTGATGTCTTCACACTTAGGATCACAAGTTGGTGGGATCAGAATAGGATTGCCGCAATTACTTGTAAACTCATGGGACTGGCAGGTTTTTTACAATTTCCAGATCTGCAAAGTTGTCCACCAGGTTGTGCCATGTGGAAGAAAAAATGCATCCGTGGGTCTTTTTGTAACATGAGGTCTACTCTCTCCTGATTGTTAAGTTACAAGGGGCACTTCCAACTGATTCATCTCCCCTCTCTGTCCAAAAGCTCAACTTTCATTGCCAGCTATGTTCTCTGTTCAGAACTTCTAATCCCTTCCGTTTGCATTATGGTCTGTTCTTCATGTTCAAGAATTCTCTGATATGATTCTTTTCTCTATTACCTTGTTCAGGCTAGGTTCAGTCAAAGCCTTCAAACATTCTTGTACTGGTATCTGTGATCAAGCATTCATTGTTGATGTCTGTGTTCAGCTCTTGCTCTATTCTTCGGCCACACATGTTTATTGATAAGTGACAGTTTATTAAGAAGTAAATAAGAACCTAATTCAATCTTACATACTCGATTTATAATATAATAATTTGTATTCTAGTTATATATTATAACTTAGTCATATTTCTAATTGATATATCTCTAATCAATATATGATTTCAACACAACTTTTCACAGAGAAGATATGGATAATCCAATAAAAGCCTAAGATTGGGTGGTATAATAGACCTATAAATCTCATTAAAAAGAAACTCTCATACCATGTTAAAAAATGATATGAACCTAACTCAACTCTAGAAAACAAACTTAAAAGATGAGACTTACATCTCACTTCAACTCAACCCTACAAAAACAAGCTTGAAAGAGGCTTACAACACTTCAATACTATAAACTATAATTTGATCTGTGGGATTTCCAACATAGTTATCCTAACCCATTCATTATTTTGGCCATATCATTCGTGAACGGGGGATCACCGACAAGTATCATAAGTAGAATTTAAAATGTTAGACAATTCCACCGAAGTAATTTATTTAAATGTGAGCAAAACGGCGAGCAATAATCAAGTATGTTAAAGACCAGATTGGCCAAATACGTGAACTAAACCTCACCAGCTACCAACAAACAAGTACCATATATTAAAGCAGTGATGAATAAACAAACAAGAGAAAACGGTACCTGGAACAAACCTTGCTCGTTGCAACGAAACCCCAAAGACCGAAGGGCTGTAATTGGAGCCCTTATAATAGAAATTGAGAATCAACGCCTTAACGAACTCATAGTAAAGCGAGGAAACCTCCAAGTCATCCTCCACCACGAAGGCGAACTCATGATCGGAAGCGGGCCACCAGGCCTCCAACCACTGGGCCTGCAGGCCCACATTGCCAGTCCTGTAATGCACAACCTTCTCCCCGAACTTCCAATCGAACGAGTCCACGAACTCCAAGATCCGACGCGCCTCACGGAGCTTGGGGTCTACGCGCGACGCGTTGTCGGGGGCGAAGTGGTCGATGTGGATATGGAGGTGGACGCGGTCGCCGAGGTAGTCGGCGGCAGCGAGGGATCGGAGGCACCGAGAGAGCGCGGCGAGGCGGTTGAAGGCGAGGACGTTGACGACGAAGTTGAAATTGGGATGGGTTTGGGTTTGGGTTGGAATCGGGTTGGGGAAAGAGGAACTATGGTTGAATTCAGGAATGGACTGTGAGAGAGAGGAGTGGTGGAAGGTGTAGAAGATGAAGGCCGCGAGGGAGATGAGAATCAGTGGGAGGAAGTGACGTTTGGGTCCTACCATTGATTAGGGTTTCGGAGAAGAACGATTCATGCATGCATCAGCGAAACACTGAATGCAGATTCGGGTTCTTCAGAATGAAGAAGAAGCAGATCTCAACGAAAACACAAACGACGACGTTTGTTAAACGACGCCGACGCAACAATACTTAAAACTGTGCCAGAGAGTTTCATTTTCATTACAGTGTATATGTTTAAGTTAATATTGATTTTTTTTTTAATACTATGAAATTTTCGTGATAACTAAAATAGTATAAAAAATGTTCGATAAAAATTAATAATAATGTTTAAATAAGTATCAAATGTTGGATGATAAATAAATAAAATAAATAACTATTTTTAAAATATTAAATTATTCAAATTTTAAGTAATATAATCTATTTTAAAAATTAATAAAAAAATTGTTTTAAAATATTATGTACTTAATTTGTTTATAAGTATGATGTTAAGTATAATTTAATAAATATTATTTTGTAAAAAAAGATGTCCAAATAAGGTCTAAACGAGTTTTGCATAATTTTTAAGTTAATTTTTACAATTTAAGCAATTTGGAAAATTATGTAAGAATTAAAACAAGTATGTTAACTTACTATATGATTAATTATATTGTATTTCAAACAATAAGTTACAAAATAGAATATAATTATTAAATTTATAAAATTGAAATTTCATAATTTAATAGTATTTATTATATTGTCGTAGAACAGTTTACAAATTTGAGGAAATTCTTATTAACTATTAAGTGTTTTAAGAAATATTCAACTATTAAATGGAGTACATAAATGAAAATTAGAAGTTTTGTATGAGTGAGAATTTGACGTATTATTTAAACTAAACAACCAAACAGGCCTTATGCAGTAGAAGAACTTTTCTTTTTTTTCTTTTCTTTTTTGATTCAACGTTAAGTAACTTTCACATATTTCAACCACAATCGCTGGTTTGGTTGTGGTGAATGAACAAATTTAATACATTATTAACACTTGTATATAGAATAAAAGGAAGCATTAGAAAAAGTGAAGTTAAATTTGATTTCAGAAGAAGAACATTCTGTGATTGATTAATCACCACACACATCTGCAAAACTCAATCTAGATCACTACTGTTCTGCAACCTGTTCCTGTTGCTTCCAAAATTCTTAGATTTTACAGTTTATAAGATTGTATGCCACAACAAGCCCCATGACTAGAGAAAGATCAATATTTGGCTCCACTATCATGGTGAAAACATCATCTCCTAAATCAACTCCACAACGTGACTTCTTTCTCCTTAGCTGCACATACAAAACACAAAACAGGTATAAATATAACAATAATTCTAAATCTTTCTACTATGTTCTTCTGCTGATGCGTCTTGAATGTATTTTCAATATCAGTATTTTATTTGTAGGATACCTACTCCTTCTCATGTCTTTATATGCTTCAGGTTAATGTCCATAGATTACAAAATATTTAGTGAAAGTAAAGTATTAGTATATCTAGACTAAAATATATTGCAAATGGATATTAAATATGAATATATTTGAGAAAAGAATACTAGTTATAAACTCTGAAATTTTAAAACCTTTAGGAAGAAGATTAAGGGTGTGTTTGAATAATTGTTTGCACAACTTTCAGAGTATTTAAACCTAAAATTTTCTCATTGGATGAATTGAGTTCAGAAAACATTTAAGAGAAAGAAGTGTAACTAAATCTGTAAGATGATGATATATTTATGGTGTGTTAAACTTTGGTAATTAACAAGATGTAAGAAACCTTACCTCTGCAACCACCACTCCAAACTCATCAGATATTTTGCAAGCTGAATTACAAGTGCTGCTTTCGATTTTATGAATATACGGTTGATTTTTGTCCAAACCAAGTTCAACTTCATAGATTGAACCCCCTCTAGAGATCTTATAAGTTTTTGAAACTCGAAAGCATGGTCCTTTCTGGTCATTTCTTGTTGCTGGAAATCTATAACCCTCCCAGAATCTGGACAACTTACTTAGCTAAACACACAAAAGACTAGAACTTCATCAGTTATTTTATGTGAAAGACTAAAAAGAAAAAAAACCTTATATAATGCCATAAAATTCTGCATGAAGTTTACTTACCTTTTTCAGCATAGTGAACAGAATATCACCATTTTGGTCCATGAGATGAACTTCATCTCTATGCTTGCAGTTGTAGTTATCAACTCTGTATGCAATTTGGCCATTGGAATCAAAGACAGTACATCCCTTTCCATTCAGTATAAGAGATTTCATCCATAGGGTAAAAGTCTCTTGCTTGCAAGTGAAATTGCAGGTAGAGGAATCTAGTGCTTGAGGATGAACTTTTCCCATGGTTGAAATTGTATGTAGCATGTTACTAATGAAAGGGTTTTATATGCTGTAATGGGATAATCATATATATATATATATACATATATACTACATACATACACAGCCATATGCAAATTTTTAATCATATTCACCATTAGTCGGTTAAAGAAAATAAGCATATATTGATTATCTTTATATATATGGCAATTAGTGAGTGGTTAGATGAAGGCAAAAACAGAAAAATGGTTAAACAAAGGTTCCATGATATAATATACAATATCATGTCTACTTTGTTAATTACGTATGATTTCTTGACCTGTTCTTTGGAATTAAAGCAAAACTCCAGAAACTGCAACCGTAAGCTGGTTTAGAACAAATTGCATTAAACCTTATCATCAATATATATATATATACATATATATATATTGACTTTTTGCTGCACCTGATATCAGTAGTTGCAAAAACAAATAATTCCCACTTGTTGGTTGATGATGAAATGCAGATGAATGTATACCATTCAATAGTTTGTTTAATAGTATTACTAGTTGCATAATGCAAAAGCTTCATTGGTTTTGGTCCTTGTATGATCTTATTATAAACTAAAGAATGTACGGAGGCTTAAAATAATAGTAGTATTTATATTATAATTGTTGAAACATTTATTTATGTTGAAATTTTATTTTATAAATTGATTTAGAAGAATTAATTTTAAATTTATTTGTTAATATGATACTAAAATATGTTATTTGTCAAGATTATTCATATAAATAACTATATATTTGGTAATATAGTAATAAAATAAATAAATTTTTTATCATATATTTTAAATTTATTATTTTTAAAATTAGTTGTGCTTATTTTATTTGCATGAACCTTGAAAATAGAAAAATAAAAAATATCGACACAAAATTATCGTCAATCAACTTTAAAAGTAAAAAATTATTTTTTATATTGGTGGGTTGGGTTTGTGTCTATAATACAATATAATATGTTAAGTGGTTATTAGTTGGTAGTTAAACTAACTTCTTCCGTTTGTATTTGGGCCGAAGCCTTCAAATTAGGCCACTTGGGCTTGGTCCAAAATAATTACTACCATTAGTATTTATGTTCATCCATATTTGTACAAAGTTTCTTCTGGAAAATTTCTTTACAAATAAAAATAAAATAAAATAACTTTTTTTATAAATTAAAATTAATTTCTATATAAATCAATTAAAAAATTACTTTTATTAACTTTTTATTTCACACATAAGTCCGTTTTAGTCTAAGAAAAAAACTTAGTTATTTTCACTTCTTATTTCTATGAATTAAAAGTGTTTATGAAGTAACATTATCATATTGTCTTATAATAATAAAAAAGACATTGTTTAATATTTAATTTCGTATAGATAATGTTATAATATTAATAGCTTTAAAAATTTGGTTAACTATACATAAAGTCTTATAAGTTCGATGAGGAAAAGTCAAATTTTGATTTCTGGCATTTCTTTTCTTTATACAATAGGATAATGACTTAAGATGATAATATATATATATATATATATATAAAATAATATTGATCCAATTATTAGAATTGTAAATTCATAATAATATTTAAGCCAATATTATATTTTTTTCATAACTAAAATTCATATATATAAAATCTGTTAATATGTGAAATTATATTTTATATATATAAATCTATAATAAATAAGTATCTTGAAATAAATTTATAGAAACTTTGACTAGGTGCACTTTCCAATGATATAGGAGAGGAAGCATTTAAATCTCTTATGATTTTGGTCAAACAAATATTTAATGCATCTTGTTTTACCAAAGACTGAAAATAATATATTTTTCTATTTGTATTATTTAATTTTATTATTTTTATTTAATATAAAATTTCATTTCATATTTCAACTCTAACAATAATCTATAAATTATATTTAAGTGATAATTTTTATTTTTCATATATGAAATATGAATAGAAACTCAAAAACTACTAAAGATGATTGACTCTTGTGTATTTTTGGAACTCTCAATTCTCAATTCTTGAATCTACCAAAATCATATACTTTACAAGTTGCAAAATCATATGTTGTCATTTGAAAGTGACTAGTAGACCAAAATAAATAAATATATTAAATACTGTTGGCTACAATTTGAAGTCTCTCAACCACCTTTTGTAATTTTAAGGTTCAAACTATTATAAAATTTTATAATATAATATTATTGGTGCAAAATATTTACGATTAATTTATGTTGAAAATTTTGATTAACTATTTTTAATAATTTTTACTTTTCACAATATTCAAATCCAATTATTTGTTTGTTTTATAATATTTTCTCTCTTACCTTCTTTCTTGTTAAATTTGACTAAAATCTAGTTTGATCATTTTCCATTTTAGTTTGATATCGGGTAAAGTTTATGCAATCTTTATTGGGTTGGTAAAATGCATTATATGCTTACGTCAACAACAAAAAATGATCTAGATAGTGGTTAATTACTAATAAAAAAATGTTAGATTTAATAATATATTATAAATTTGTTTTGTTATTTATTTATGTACAATTGATTAAAATGTTATCATCTTTAGTTATTAATTTTAATATAAAATAATTATTTTATTAATTATAATATATTTTTTTTAAAATAAATATAAATTTTATAATAATTCTATATAATTGAAAGTGGTAATAGACACCACCAGAGGAGTTGTATTTAACTTAAAGATTAAAACTTAAATCATTATTAAAATTTGATTATCACAGAATAAATGTAGAAAGTAATAGGTTGCTTGTCGCTTAAACTATAACCTAGAATTTGATTTTTGTGTCGAATGTCGTTTTGGATCCAACCACGAACCATACGCGGTTTTGTTTGTGGATAACATTCATGATGTGCCATCTCCTGTATGACATGTTCCTTTCTTCAACCAGTGTCATTTATGCTTCAAATCCAAAATTTTAATTAAATACTTTTCATTTTTTCCTTATCAAATTATTACCTGTTATAATTAAATTTCATTTACAATTAAGATGTTGAAAACTGAACCAATAAAAAAATAATAAATATTTTAAAAAATAAAAAATTATCAAAATCAATATCTTACTAATTATCATGATTTTTAATTTAAAAACTTATAATTATTAAAGTAATTAGTTTTTCTTGAACGTTATATATAGCATATAAGAAACATTTTTCTGGATTTTTATATGAAACATTATGGAATCCAACGTGGGTTCTTGAATCTATCGCTTTTGACTTTAAAAGCCTTCATTTGAACTTTGACAAGTCATGCTGCCGTTACCCATTACCTTGACTTTGTTAGAAGAAAAATGCACAAAATAATATAAACACAAACTTTAAAAAATCGATGCAGATAAATTTTGTTATTTGATATATAATAATAATACAATTATTCGATCACAACTCACATGAATAACAAGACCCTTGAAATAATATCTGAGTCTTGTAATAATTACGTTTTGATCATGCTAAATATAAATTATTTGAAGTTTATGTTTTTAAAAATTTCATTTTTAATGTATTACGTTATTATAATGTTTTGAGTAATTATTAAGTTTTGATGCATGCATAAAAATGAGTTATTGACAAAAATATGCAGTAATGTATTTGATTTTCCTTAGGAATGGATTTGTTTATTGTTATTAATTAATTAAATTGATAATTTTGATTTTGTCACGCAGTGAGGAGGTCTCTTTCTGGGGTCACAGGGGAAGAAAAAAATAAAAGGTAACCAAAACGACGACTAGTTTCTAACGAGAAAGAGATGGAAGGCAAAACACAATGGAAAAGTCATCACTCAATTTCTATATCCAATTCCGAATTTTCAAAGGATCCTTCCTTTCCCAATTTCGTGTAATCGGATAGAATTTCAGACAGTTGTTACAACAATTATTATATGTGTATATAAAAAATAATTTTCATTTCTTTCTCCCATTTTAGATATAAAATTATCATAGATTAATTTTCGTGGATGACGACGACGATGATGTTCAAGATCCAAATTTGAAGTCATAAATTATCCATTCAACAACGGATTGTTTCTGGGTCGGTTTTGATTCCCTGGATTTTTCCCTTCGCGTTGCCTTATTAGTTTCTCTGTATCTCTCTTTGCATATTTGAAGTTTCGTAGGTGTAACAGGGTCTGTTAACTACGTGGGCGCAAATCTGGTTTGCAACCCTTTTTATGTTTACCCGAGAAGGATCTGATTGTGAATTTGATCGGAATTTGATGGGGCTATCTGCTTGAATTTGCTGTTTGATCACCAGGGCTGTTTTGTTTGATTGGTTAGAGAATTTTGGTTCTTTGGCGTTTGTTTTGCAATGGGGGAGAAGTGGAGTGGCTTGACCTTTTGAGTTGGAAAGTTTGCATGAAAGGTGTTGTTTAATTGCCTGTGATTGTGAAGAAAGATTTTCATCCTGGTATGAGCTTTTTTATCTCCTTGAATTAGGTGGCTTTTACCATCTGGTTCTTTTAATTTGACTTGGGTTGTTTGAAATATGCTCTGAAGTTATTATGTTTAGTTCTTGTTTAGTAGTGTGGAGTGATTTGTGAGAGTTGAATTGGTTGAAAGGTGGGGGAAGTGCGATTCCAATTATGAATTTTGAATTCGAGGGCCAATAGAGGTGGCAATTGATGTTTTTTCCAATTGTGGATCAGGTGATGAATTTGTTTCCTAGCCTGAATGGAGAACCACAAACCGCCTCGACAAGATTGGGGATTGTTTGTGAATATAGAAGTATGGAAATTCAGATTGTGAGGGTTTGCACCTGAGTTCTGACTTACAAGTCTAGTTGCTTAGGATATCTGGGATTGATTATATTTCTGTTGGGGTTCTAGTTCTTTATTTTGGATTAGTTCCCTATTCTGAACATGGTCTGTTAGGAGTGGCAAATGGATAAGTCAAAATGAACAGGCAAACTGGATTGTTTGTCAATGGATGCGGTGGACAAGACTTTTTCTGAGCTTGTCGGCATCGTCAAATCGTGGATTCCCTGGCGATCTGAGCCAGCAAATGTGTCGAGGGATTTTTGGATGCCTGACCAGAGTTGTAGAGTATGCTACGAATGTGATTTGCAGTTCACCTTGTTTAACCGTAAACACCACTGTCGTCTTTGTGGACGGATTTTCTGTAGCAAGTGTACAACAAACTCGGTTCCTGCCCCATATAGCAGCCAAAAGAATTCTTGGGATGAGTTGGAAAAGATTCGTGTATGTAATTATTGTTACAAGCAATGGGAGCAGGGTGTAGTTGCTTTTGATAACAGTATTCCGGTTTCCAATCTTGATAATAGTGCTTCGGTATCAACTACAAGCTTGGCTAGCGGTAAAACCAGTGCCACTGCAAACAGTAGTAATATTACTCTTTGCTCCATGCCTTATTCAGTTGGGTCTTATCAACAAATGCAACAGGGTTCTGTTCTGAACCTGCATAAATCACCTATGAAGGGAAAAGACACGGATATTGTTGATAGGGAAGGTTTATCAGCATTAGGAGGGAGGAGTGATCTTGTAGCAGATCTGGGTGATCCATTACCAAAGGAATGCGGATTCACAATAAACAGGTATGGTACTGTTCTATTTGGTTCACCGGTAGAGAGAACCAATGTTTGATTGTTCTCTTTGTTACTTCTTTAATCAGACATTCTTCATGTAGTTTTGTATTTATATTTGTTTAGTCAATATGTTCTTCATTGTGCTATGAAACATGACAATTCAAAAGGAGTGTAATAACCTTACATTTAGTTTATTATAAATGGAATCATGCTGGGGAATCTTGTAAGCGAGGACATAAACATTTTGCTCTAATTGGCATCTATAGTCAACAGGAATCCCTGAATGCAAAAGTGTGGATGTTATTTACTGTTTTGACCTGTTCTTTATGTAACTAGGACTTGCATTCTCAATCAACCAGCAGTTTCGTATTTAACTAGCACTGTTGCTTTTTATAATATTTTATCATGGATCATGTGATTTTTTCTTGTTTTAGGAGTGATGATGACGAGGATGAGTATGGTGTGTATCGGTCAGATTCTGACACGAGGCATTATCCTCAAGTGAATAACTACTATGGACAGGCTGAGTTTGATGGGATAGGCATCATTGATGGCTCACAGAAAGTGGATCCTGATGGTGTAAGCATTAATGCAAAACTCCCTTCAAACTACAGTTTTGAGACACAGGGTTTGGAAGGAGCACCCGTTATTGCAAAAAGTGAAGATGAACCTGATATCTGTGATGAAAATGAAGCTCCTTCCTCTTTATATGTCTCAGAGGACGTTGACGCTGAACCTGTTGATTTTGAAAATAATGGACTTCTGTGGCTCCCTCCTGAACCAGAAGACGAAGAAGATGAACATGAAGCTATTTTGTTTGATGATGATGATGATGATGGGAATGCCATTGGAGAGTGGGGGTATCTGCGCAATTCTAGCAGTTTTGGAAGTGGTGAATATCGACAGAGAGATAGGTCGAATGAAGAGCACAAGAAGGTAATGAAGAATGTAGTTGATGGGCATTTCAGGGCATTGGTATCTCAGCTGTTACAGGTTGAGAACATACCTGTTGAAGATGATGACAAGGACAGTTGGTTGGAGATTGTCACATCTCTATCATGGGAAGCGGCTACATTATTGAAACCTGATATGAGCAAAGGTGGAGTGATGGACCCAGCTGGTTATGTGAAAGTCAAATGCATAGCGTGTGGGCATCGCATTGATAGGTAAATACTATACTATATAAATCTTTCATTCTGATATGTTCTATCTACTATTCATGTTCTTCTAGATCAGTTGATATACAATTTGTCAATTTTGAAGGCATTTAGCAATGGGATTTTAGACTCCATCTCGTCTTTCTCTTGTGCATGTATATACACAATGTGTGTGTTTCCATGTACAAAATGTACCTTTCATAAATATAATAAACAAAATACATTATTATAGAAAGTAGTACTGTAGCTTTTAGTATTTTATTTCTGGTTCCCACTTCCAAAAGGAAAAAAAAGAAGGAAATTGATTATAGAAATAAACTAAAGTAAATCACTGAAAAACAAACATTCCCAAGGAGTCAGGAAATCGTTCAAGTATTAAAAGAAAAACAAGAAATAAAAAGACATGCAATTACATTATTTGTATAGTCTGGGGATAGATATGCATGTAATGTGATGAGAATGTGGCCTTTAACTATGTAGGAAATATGAGATCAAACGGAAATCTAGATATCTATTAACACTAAATTTCCTCTCCTGATAACTCATGTATCTCTTTCTTTATAGGGTTTATACTAAAATATAGGATTAGGAATATACAAATAATAAGAGCTTCTACACTAGTAGCACTAAATGTCCTCTCCTAATAACTAATGAATTATACTCATTGGCCAAAATTGAACATAATTAATTCACCTGCTTTTATGTTGATCACTAAGTCTTATCTACTGTTATGTTACATTCCTTTTGCCTGACTTCTTGGATTTGTATTCTTATTAGTGTGCTGGTTAAAGGAGTTGTTTGTAAGAAAAATGTGGCTCACCGGCGAATGACATCAAAAGTGGATAAACCTCGCTTGTTGATCCTTGGAGGGGCTCTAGAGTATCAGCGTGTTACCAACCTCTTATCTAGTGTAGATACCCTATTGCAGCAGGTTGTACATGTTACCATCTTTTTTATATTTAATACGGGGCTTGTTTGGTTGTTGGTACACATGCTAGTATATGGGTTCATGATTATGTTTTATATCCTTTATCTAGGAAATGGATCATCTGAAGATGGCTGTGGCAAAGATAGCTTCACACCAGCCAAACATCTTGTTGGTGGAGAAATCAGTCTCACGATATGCACAGGAATATCTTCTGGCAAAAGACATAACTCTGGTCCTCAATGTCAAGAAACCACTTTTGGAACGCGTAGCACGTTGCACAGGTACTCAAATAGTACCTTCAATCGATCATCTTTCATCTCAAAAGTTGGGTTACTGCGAATCAGTTCATGTTGAGAAGTTTCTTGAAGACCTAAATAGTGCTGGTCCGGGTGGGAGGAAAACAATGAAAACATTGATGTTTTTTGAAGGTTGCCCAAAACCATTTGGTTTCACTGTAAGTCTTCATTTTTTTCTTATCATTTTTGTGTAATTTAATGTAATAAGAAAAAATCCTTCAGGGCTTCAGGCAACTCTTAACTTTGAATTTGTTGGATAATCTGTGATCTTTATAAACTATGCAAACACAATGAGGCCTGTCTGACCAAGTGGTTACGAGTTTGTCAACCCTACACTCCAATTAATTATTTCAACAGAAAGTTAGCCTATTTTCTTTCCATGCTTTCAAGCCCCCAAAAGAGTTCATTTATCCTGTGTTTGTAATTTGGAACAGATTTTACTAAGAGGGGCTGACAAGGAAGAGTTGAAGAAGGTAAAGCATGTGGTTCAGTATGGAGTTTTTGCAGCTTTCCATTTGGCTATGGAGACATCTTTTCTTGCTGATGAAGGAGTCTCCCTGCCAGAAATACCATTAAACAGTCTGGCCCTTCCAGACCAACCATCAGCCATTCAGAGGTCCATTTCAACAGTTCCTGGTTTTGGTGTTGATGAAAAGCCTCAAGGACATGAACCTGACACTGAACTGCAGGGAACCAGAAGTGTCACGATTTCCGAACTAGCATCTTCGACTTGCAGTACAGGGCCATTTGTGTCTAGTAGTGCTTCTCAATTGACACCACTTGGATCAACTCTCAACCATATTTACTCCTCCATTGTTGCTTCAGGAAATTCAATTCCAGAATCACACCATAATAAGCTTCTTAATGAAATGGACTCTAAACAACCTGTTGTGGTGGAAGAAACTTCTATTTTGGACAACACGGTTATTATGGATGATCCTACTGTAGATGACCCTCGAACTTCAAAGAAATTATATCGAGGCCTTTCAGTTGACACTCCACAAGATGGTGATAGCAAAATCTCTACAATCCAGTTAAGTGGCTCAGGATCTTTATCTCCAAAAGATGTTCTAATCCATGCTGAGAATCTTGAAATCACAAATGAAGAGTTTATTTTTGAAAAGGAAGAGTTTCCTCCATCTCCCTCTGACCATCAAAGCATTTTGGTGTCTTTGTCCTCACGGTGTGTATGGAAGGGAACTGTGTGTGAGAGGTCCCATCTCTTTCGAATTAAATACTATGGCAGCTTTGATAAACCATTGGGTCGGTTTCTGCGGGACCATTTATTTGATCAGGTAATTATTGTCTGTTTTAGGAATAAATGTCTTTGTTATTTGAACTATAGCAATAGTTTTTATTGTCATTGTCACTACTTTTCAGAATTATCGATGCCATTCATGTGAAATGCCATCAGAAGCACATGTGCATTGCTATACTCATCGACAGGGAACACTAACCATATCAGTCAAGAAACTACCGGAAATTATCCTACCCGGTGAAAGGGATGGAAAGATTTGGATGTGGCACAGGTGCTTGCGGTGTCCAAGAATCAATGGCTTTCCTCCTGCTACCCAGAGAATAGTAATGTCTGATGCTGCTTGGGGTTTATCATTTGGGAAATTTTTGGAGCTCAGTTTCTCAAACCATGCCGCAGCCAGCAGGGTGGCAAGCTGTGGCCATTCTTTACACAGAGATTGTCTTCGTTTTTATGGGTAATGATAGTCTTCTCTATTTTTTGGATTTATCTTCCAATGTTTATAAATTGTTGCCTAAACAAGTAAGTCTTAATCTCATATTTTTATAATGAGCTTCTTGATTTAAGATACAAAGGTTGACTTGAAAAATTAAAGCATTTCTTTATAGTTTAACAACCTGATTATGTAAGAGAAGGATTTTTATGACCTCTTTTTTGATAACATATAGGAGCCTCCCATTATTAAAACCATATAAACTTGTTTTTCTTATTATCCTATTCAAGTTTATTTATTTTTTTGTGTGGCTAATATCTGTACTTTAGCAGCCTGTTTGTGGCATTCATTAATTCATCATACTCATGTTTCACTTGCAGATTTGGAAGAATGGTTGCTTGTTTTCGATATGCATCAATTGATGTTCATTCAGTCTACCTTCCCCCACACACACTTATTTTTGATTATGGGAATCAGGATTGGATACAGAAAGAATTAGATGAGGTTCAATACTTGCAATCTTTGGATCTTAAAATTAAAATTTAGTTGTATGATAAAGCCCCTAAGTTCTGGTTGTTACAGGTGGTCAACCGGGCAGAGCTTTTATTCTCTGAGGTACTCAATGGTCTAGGTCAAATTGGAGAGAAAGGATCTAATGCAGTCCAAATTAGTAATGGCCATAAAACACCTGAATTAAGACGCCAAGTTGCTGAACTAGAGGGGATGTTGCAAAAGGAGAAACTAGAATTTGAGGTCCGATCTTTAGTATTATACTTTAATTTATAGCTTCATTTAAGTTCCTTCCTTCTCTAGTAGTGGCCTGATTTTGTGATAAATTTTGCTACAAGTAACTGATAGATACAAAACCATGCAAATGTTAGAATATTATAAACTTTCTGTTTTAGCAGTGTTTTTTGGTTAGTAGTTTTACTGGACTGGATATTTTTTTTTTAATTTTATAAAATTTGAAACAACATATAATAGTTTGAAAGGCATGTAGTTGAATCATTCTCTCTTCTAATTACTTAGGAAACTCTTCAAAAGATTTTGAACCAAGAAAAGATAAATGGCCAACCGGGGATTGACGTTCTGGAAATTAATCGATTGTGGAGGCAGTTACTTTTTCAATCATATATGTGGGATCACCGCCTTATTTATGCAGCGAACTTAGTCAATTCCAACAACGGATCTGGTTCAAACAGTCCAATTTCAGAGGATAAGGAGAAACCTACTGATGAAAATCAGATGAGCATCAACTCTATTCTTGGTGATCCAAAGCATAACGAAAGTCCTAGTCTTGGAGGAGGAAGTGTAGTAGTTGATGGCAAAATCTCACAAGATGATGCATTGCATCAAGAAAGTGACATGGCCAAAAAACAAAATCATGAGAAAGAAGACGGATATATTTCAAACAGCAAAAGCATAAATGATCAATCTGATCTCTTAGAACCTGAATTGGGTGTTTGCAGAGGTCTCTCAGATGGGTCATCTCCTGTCGTACCTAGTTTGTCTGAAACACTTGATGCAAAATGGACTGGTGAAAACCACTCCGGATTTGGAACTCAAAAGGATAACAGTTCTGTGAATCCTGACGTACTTACTGCAGATGCTTCGGCAACCAGTTTACAAAAAGAAACATATCATCTAGGGGATCGTACAGAAGATCAAAATGGTTCCAAGAGTTTATATTCATCTTTTAAAGATAATTTGGAAGACTCTTCAAGCTGGTTAGGAATGCCCTTCTTGAACTTCTATCGCCAATTTAACAAGAACTTTTTTGCTAGTACACAGAAGTTTGATACCCTAGTTGACTACAATCCTGTTTACATGTCATCTTTCCGGAAACAGGAACTCCAGGGTGGGGCAAGGCTGCTTCTGCCAATTGGTGTCAATGAGACTGTAATTCCAGTATATGATGATGAACCCTCAAGTGTTATAGCTTATGCCTTAATGTCACCAGAATATCATTTCCAATTGAATGATGAAGGAGAAAGGCCAAGAGATGGAAATGAGTTCAGTTCATCATATTTTTCTGACTCAGGCACCTTCCAGTCATTCTCTTCAGTTGATGAAACAGTCTTTGATTCTCAGAAAAGTTTTGGATCGATAGAGGAGATGATATTTTCCATGTCTGGGTCTCGAAGTTCATCATTATTTGACCCAATGTCATATACTAAGGCTATGCATGCCAGAGTTTCCTTTGGAGAAGACGGTCCTCTTGGCAAGGTAAAATATTCTGTGACTTGTTACTATGCCAAGCGTTTTGAAGCCTTAAGAAGGGTGTGCTGTCCTTCAGAGCATGACTATATAAGGTCTCTGAGTCGCTGTAAGAAATGGGGAGCTCAAGGTGGGAAGAGTAACGTATTTTTTGCAAAAACATTGGATGATCGATTTATCATCAAACAAGTTACGAAAACAGAGCTTGAATCATTCATAAAATTTGGTCCTGAATACTTCAAGTATCTCTCTGAATCCATAGCCACTGGAAGTCCAACGTGCCTGGCAAAGATTCTTGGCATATACCAGGTACTTGTCTTTTGAGCCTTACATTTTTTCCCTTCTAGGTTTATTTGCAAAACTGAAAAATTTAGTAGAAATCAAGACTAAGTTGTCCAAAGAAGTTTAAACTTTCATGTGTCCTTTGAAAGAGCGGTGATGATTATAAGTAAGCTAAATACCAAAACAGCTGTTTATATTTGTTTAAGCATTACATGAACACGATTGTTAATGTGTTAGATATATGATGACTAAAAATGAGATTGAAGGACCAACCATGAAAAATAAATAATCTTTTTTAGTGGATTAATAGTTGGGTAGATGGTATATAATTCTATATTTTGCTTCACTTGATTACTTAACTTAACCACTTGATGTTTGAATGACATTCTATTGGAAAGATTACATCAAAGCATCTTAAAGGAGGAAAAGAATCAAGGATTGATGTTTTGGTTATGGAGAATCTTCTGTTTAGGAGGACTATAACACGACTTTACGATCTAAAAGGATCTTCCAGGTCTCGGTATAATGCAGATTGTACTGGGAAAAACAAAGTTCTACTGGACCAGAACTTGATTGAAGCAATGCCAACTTCTCCTATTTTCGTGGGAAACAAAGCGAAACGTTTGTTGGAAAGAGCTGTCTGGAATGACACTGGTTTTCTTGCTGTAAGTCTCAACTTTTGTCTGTGACATTCTTCCTTCACTTAACTGTCCCTTTTTTTTTTGTTTCTTGCTTATGAGGGGCCTGGATCGGATCTTTTCTTGCAAAATGGGCAGCATCTAATGTCCATCTCACATGCATATGTTTTCTTATTGTGCAGTCAGTTGATGTAATGGACTATTCTTTACTGGTTGGGGTGGATGAAGAGAAGCATGAGTTGGTCATTGGAATCATTGATTTCATGAGGCAGTATACATGGGACAAGCATCTTGAAACATGGGTAAAAGCTTCAGGCATACTTGGAGGACCAAAGAACACACCTCCAACAGTTATATCACCCAAGCAATACAAGAAAAGGTTCAGGAAAGCAATGACCACTTACTTTCTCATGCTTCCGGATCAGTGGTCTCCTCCTTCTATGGCTGCTAGTAATTCTCAGTCTGATTTTGGTGAAGACAACACAATATCTAGGACCCCAGCTGAATGATTCTTTGGTTTATGTTTGCGTAAATTTTACTTTCAATTTGGGGAATTAACTCCCCCATAATTTTATATTAAATTTTTTGTTTCCCCCTCTTAAATTATATAGGAATTCTTTTGGTTCATTTGTAATTTTGTCAACTAGATATTGTCAATTATTTGTTAGAAGATATACCAACAGAGGGGCTGTTAGTAGCCAAGGATGTTTGTCTGGGGTAAAAGTATTTGATGACCTCTGGATGAAATCTTTGTACAAAAACCTATAGTAACGCTCTTGCAACACGTTCTATACATGTATATCACTTCAATTTCTCAGACATGCTTTTGAATTTCTCATTTTTCCTTGCAATTCCCATGTTAGGGTTTATTTATATTATCTGGGGCTGGCTTAAGCAGCTTGACTTAGATTTTGATATCTCATTCGTATATACATAGATTTCTTTAAATTGATTTTAAGTTTTGGTAAGGATTTTGATGTGAACAGTCATAATTTATTTGTTAAAAGACTTTTAAGTTAAAGATTTTATAGTTTGAATTTTGATGAATTTATATATTATATTTAATAAAACTTAAAGATTTTTACAAAATACTCATTACAAAAGTTAATGAAAAAGATAGCAAATAAATTATAATATTTGGATAAAATAAAATAAAATAAATACATTATTTTAATTGTTAATAACTAATTAACATATCTAAAATTATATTAGCCTTTAATACATTATTGATTATGATAATTGCTTATATATTATTTTATTATTCTTAAACAGTGCTATTGATATTGGAAAAAAATGTTAAAATTGTTTAATAAACTAATATTACAAGATAATTCAACCAAATTATATTATTTATCAAGAGTGAAATATTAAATTTTTTAAATTATTGAACAATCAATATTTTTGTAGATAAAATGTTAAAAATAAATAAATAGAAGTGATAAATCATGTTAAAATTTAATTTTGGTACTGCTACAAATATTATGTTATGGCCATTGTTATTGGCTTGAAATGTGGATGTTACCTGGATATTCCAAGTAAAAAGAAACCCTTTAAAATAGCTCTCTCATTCTTTAGGACTGTGCAGAACTTATGTGACAGAGATATTCAATGCTATACCAAACACAACACAATCCTCATCATTTATTTGCCTTTGAGATGCCAAGTATTAAAGATGCTTTGACTCATGATTATAGAGTGAACACGTGTAGCATGCAGCAACCTTAAATATTTTCAACAAATTTTGTTCTATAATTACTGTTCTAGCTGATAAAATTGTTCCACTAAAATATACATATCTTCTTCATATCCCTCCTGATTTTCAGTGTAACATAAATCACAATCATAGTATAAGCTTTCAGAAATATAAAATAAGTTTGATTAAAAATAAATATGAAAAACTGTAAATTTATAAGGTGAAGCTTGTCATTTTCATTTCAGTGTGAGAGTCTCTGTATGTTCATAAATGAATGATTTGAATGGTATCTAAACAGATAACTGAAGACAGAGTTGTATTATTCTAGTCAGAATAAAACGACAATGAATATTAAAGAAGATATTTTATGAAATTCTTAAGGGAGCCACAGCTCCACCTAACTCAAAAAAATAGATCAGACCCACTACTGGACCCCCCTTCATTTGTTTTCTTTTGTTCTTCCAATTTTATCTTTTCTACAATCATAGATAACACAGACTATATATTTTAATGGTAATACATTGTTGTAAAAAAAATTGTTTTGTTAAATAATTAAGAGAATTATTAGAATGATTTCTAAGTAATTATTGTAAAAGTTAACAAATTATTGGATAATAATGTAAAACTGTTTCAAGATCTAAGCTCTTGGTAATGTAGCTAGAATCTGTCCTATTCACAGCTAAATTCCTTGTTTGCTTTGTGAATCATAATTAACTCCCTTTCATCTATCAGATAGTATAAAATTCTGAAGTGAAACTGTATGGACAGATTGAAAAAGAAACGCAATTAAGAAAAGCATCACCACTGCACTGTCAATTTGTACAACTTGCATGAAAAATGTGCTGAAGACAGCACTTGTCCTATTTGATTCACCAATTACAGCATATTTTTGTGCTATTATTCCTTTCTGCTACATATTAGCACTGCATGTAACTGTTAAGGCCTTTGAGTGTGACAAAAGCCTGATTGGTCTGGAACAAGTTAAAGCCATCTGTTGTAGTTTAAATCCTCGTGTGGACGAAGAACTCCTTTAGCTAAATGATTGATTTCTTCCCCTTTAACAATCTGAAGCCAACTTTGTTGTTGCAGAAGATTCATGATTTCAACATCCCTGAACCCAACAAAGGAAATTCCTTTTAGTCAGATGAGTATACAAAAGTAATAATTTGGAGTTGAATACCTTCTCTCTCTTCTTTAAGGTGAGGGATGGTCCAGGACTACTATGATTCCGACCAATCTCCACGTGACATGTAATTAAGTTTCCTTAATTCTTTCTCATAAATTGAATTTAGTTATATGCTACTTAAAGATTGATTGATATCATGAACACACGATGATTTGAGATTACCTAATAACTTATCTGTGAGGGAGTTAAGTACAAGGTTGGATAAGATTCTCTACCTTGGATGATGGGTTGGCCTTGGAATTCGTTGATAGCGAGGTCCTTCATCGTACCCTTCACAAATTATTTCTCCACTCTCATCTTCATAGCAAATTATGCCCTGAGATTTGTCCTCATAAATCTGTTTAGAAGCAAAATAGACATCAATCAACACAAAAATCCTTAAACTCAGCCTAATTTCTGTTTATCAATTAACCATATAGGACTTGTTAAGGATATGGTTCTTCAATTTGGATAAGAGTAACAATAAAAAAAGGCAAGCATATAGATATAAGAGTATAGCATAAAAGAAATATGATTAAGATATTGACCTTGTTCTTGATGGATGCTGTGATTCTCAGTACTACTTGACCTACTGGTGCCTTTTTCTGTGGGACAGAGCAGCGTTTGGACTTCAACTCTTTGCTTGCATACTTCGTAAATGAACCATATTTCTGAAGTGAGATTTGAGCTAAAGAATAACTGTTGACTGCCATCAATTCTAAGTCTTCAAGAACATGAAGAAGAAGGAGGATAAGATGAAGAAGAAGAAAAGGAATAAAAGTGTTGATGGATGGCTTATTGATATATAGAAATAATACAATGATCACGTCACAAAATCAATTAGTTATTAACAGTGAGCATTGGTTTGGTGGGGCTTTGCTCATAAAATAATTTCAATTATTGATGGACCATGTCTTATCACGATGCAGTAATATATATATAATAGTTGCTTCCTCAAGTCTTCATTCAATAATGTTACATTTCATTTTCTTCTGTATTACTGCACTTAAATTTTACATCAGCATTAATTTGATATAAATCAATTTTTTATTATGTCAGCTAAATTATTTGCTGGTATGACACATATATTATGATTATAAACATGCAATATCCATATTAACAATTTAATTTTCGTTAGGCAAATTATACTAATGGAGCTAATACTAACATCAACCATTTATGTGCACCAAAAAAACTCTTTAGATAGACAGAACCAATTTTGGAATTTACTGTGAAGGATCATATCAAGTTATATATATATATATATATATAATATATATATATATATATATATATATATTTCTGTACCTGCAAAGTCCTCAAATGCCAGAAAGTTGTGGATAAATTATTTGCATGAGAAGATAGAGTTCAAAGAAATAGTCAACTTGTAATTTATCAAAATAAACTCAGTTATGTTATAAAGATTTCAAGTAAACTGATTAAGAGGGGAATTTCAGACTAATAAGTAAGTTATAGCAACCACATAATAGTTTATTCAAAACTTAGTTATATATTGAAACTAATGTGACATTATATCAGAGTTGTTTATGTGGTGATTAGACGTGAGAGTGTAGGAGTAGGAAACCAAATATCGTAATGAAATGCAAATGCAGAATAAAGGATATTGATGGGGTTTCCATTGTGCACAAATGTCTGAAGTGGTTGGAAGAATGGAAGAAAAGAAGGAGTTAAATATTGAAGTTATCCACATGGCATGTGAAGGTTGGAAGGGAATTTGTAGACCAAACGCAATACTCAATGGTTTTGCATTCCACTCTGCATTAAATACTAATTCTGACGTGTGAGATAGTGATTGTATAGTTTACGTGCAAGAAATAAGGAACCAGGTTTTTGAGATTCAATTCTCTATTCCTAGA
This sequence comes from Macrotyloma uniflorum, assembly GCA_016859785.1. Taxonomy (NCBI): domain Eukaryota; kingdom Viridiplantae; phylum Streptophyta; class Magnoliopsida; order Fabales; family Fabaceae; genus Macrotyloma; species Macrotyloma uniflorum. The sequence goes on from BDMB01000015.1 coordinate 1,132,064, forward strand.
AAACTAGTAGTAGAAAGCAAAAGATTCCTTCTGTTAGTTGATTGTGCATTTTTCCTTTTTCAATCTCTTTTTATGTGTGACACATTGAACCATGTTATTTATTCATTCCCACAACTGACAAGAAGGTTTCCCTTAACCAGGACAAATCATAAAACATGGGCATTTCAAATGATATTGTACTTACACGGAAGGAATATTTATAGGATGTCTTCAGTTCTTCTAATATCCTGACGGATAGTGGACCGAATGGAGGGTACTTGTGATTGGACTCCGACGCTCAAGTCACTAAGAGATTAATAGGGTTTAGAGTAAATAATGAGAGTAATGAGAATGATTTACCTGACTTTCCTGAATCCCTATTTATAATAAGATAAAGACAACTGATTACCTGACTTTGAGAGTACTAGGATTCAGTTAAAATATCTGAAGGTGGACCCATAATTGACCGGTACCTATCCAGTCAGACCTTAATTTTTAGGTGCTTCTTTCCCTTCCAAATCTTCCTTATTCCTTGCTGCTAGATACTCTGCTTTGGCACCATCTTCCTTGGACCAACATGGCTTCTTACAATACTGAAATTTCTATCTTCACTTCATCTCTCTTTACATGAGTTTTGCATTTTAAACTTTTATGAGAAACTTCCATTACAACATGTTGGTGTCATGTAGTAGAGGTCTTCATATTAAGACTTCATCTTATACAAGATCATGGATCTAAAAAATAAAAATAATATTTCAATAATTAAATTATTATAAATTGTATAACATTAAATAAAAAATTATAGAAATATAAATTTTAATTTGAAATATAATATGAATTACTTAAGGAAAATAAGACTTTTTTTTTTTTAGTTTTTTATTTTATTTGAAATTTGTAACATATACATATTATTAATAATATAAAATATATATATATATATATATTATTTTTTTAAAATAGTTTCATAAAAAATACTTACGAAATATATAGTAGATTAGTATATTTCAAATCTTGTATTATTGATATTATCAACAAAATGTAAAAATTATGAATAAAAATATTATTAGAATATCATATTAAAAAATAAAATGTAAGTTAATTTTATAAATAAAAAATTATATTTTATTTATATATTATAATTTGATTATATTTTTATAAAATATGACACCCATGTAACAATATCTATTAATTTTAAAACATGATTCAACCCTTATTTATGAGTTAAATTTCATGATATTGAGTTAGAATTCATGACATTGAACGTTAGAAGTTACAATAAATAAGAAAAAGTATAGTAACTAGGATTCTCTTAAATTTCAATTTTAATCTTGTATCCTTATTCAATAGCTTAAAGAAGAGAAAATTTGGATTTTCTAGTTCCTAAATTTTACATTCCATGAACTCTAAATTTGAGTATATTATCAAATATAAATTGAAATAAAATTTTTATTAAGGGCATTTTGGGCTTAATAGATTGTGAGACGAAGAATATTAACATACAGAACATTAAGACACTTAAAAACATATAATCATAAGCAATGAAAGCAACTTTTGCTATTTTTGTTTCACAGACTGCAGCAATAAAAGAACCTTCTTACAACACTCATCTTCATTTACAAATATAAATTCAATTTTGCATCCCTTCATTTTAATACTTTCCTATTAATTTGTGTCCATAGGATATGATCATATGAGAAAAAGTAAAATGAACATCTTAATCACATTGCAAAAGTAATGCTCTTACTGCTTTACTAGTTGCTAAATTATTCAGTTTATATATTACTTTTGTTTCATGACAGGAGTTTCAGAGACTAGGTCTAGATAGGTGAAAGTGAAATGAAAAAACTGTACAAAACAAGGGAAATAAATCACAAAATTGTAGCAAAGACAGTTTGCTGATCCACCATAATTAGCTATATCTAGATGTTTGTCCAAAGTAGATGGATGGTCACATAATGAAGGAACCTAAGACAAAGATGAGCTAGTCATGATAAGCATCGCACTAGAAACAAACCACTAGGATAAAAGTTATCAGCTTCTGGTCAAGAGATTGAGGATTTTCAGGGTTGCAGACTTGCAGTGAAGTATATACTTTCATATAAAAGATAGGTGAAAAAGAAAGAGAAGCAAAAGATGTCACATAGCATTAGCATGTACTTGAGCAAACTTGAAGGTGAAAGATTTGCCAAAGATGGACTTCACCCCTCTCATCCTTTGGGGAAAAGATTTACAGAAACCTTTGGGGAAAAGATTTGCAGAAAAAATAATAGTACATCTTAGATTTCTGGCATCATCTGATAAAGTAACTTCCTTAACCAAAATGATAAAAATCTACCTGCTTTATTAGATCACCTTATTGGTCAGTTTTTCAAACAAATCCCCCAGTAAGGTTCCCCATTCCCTATTTTAAACCATCTTATGATTAAAGAAGGTTAGAATATAAAACAATTACAAATGGAAATGGAATTATTCACAAAGTAAAAATAAGTTGAAATGCTAACACTAATAATCATATAAAGAATTAACAACATGTAACGTACAAATATGTCTCAAATAGAATTGTTTCTTGCCAAAATAAATGTGGAAGAAAAATGTTCACAGCTAAATTTCATGGCCGTGGCAAGGTGCCACTATTACCTTGTACAGCACACACGTTGCATAATATAGAAAGAAAGAAAAAAAAATGAGAAATATAAATTGGTGACAGCATAAGCAACAGTAAAAAAGAGAAAAAGAAGTGGGATAATTCCTAGTTTCCAACAGAGAAAGAAGTAAAAAAATGGGCAAAAGCTGGTAAGACAGCAAAGCAAGGAAAATAATGCACAGAACTAAGTTACAGGGAAGGATGAATGAGAGATAGAAAGCCATTGAATTTGGAAAAGAGGGAACACAGATGCTGACACTGAACAAGTGAATGGCTGAAAAGGTTCCTGCTCTTGCTGCACTTAATTTGCAACGGATTTTCCCTGCTTACATTTACTTTATTGGATTTTCTTTTATCTGTTTCTTTCACTTTCTAAAAGTTTAGAGTTATAAACTACTCGTACTTCACTCTATTAAATATCTTTTATCTTTCAATAGGTTAACCATAACATAAGTAAAATTAATAAATATTTCACACTATGAACATGATGACAGTCTTTTTATTTATAGATTTGTTTAAACTACCCGTATACTTTTTCACCATTTACCATCCCATTTTCTTATCTCAGTTTTTTTAGCTGCTATAGTTCTCAGTTATTATTTTGTTAACTTTGTTTCCCTAACAAAAGTTTTGAGATTCCCTAAAATCCTGAGACATTTGTGCCTCATGGGAATAAGTTATCTTATCTTCAAGTTAATGAAGAAAATAGAGTGACTATTAAAATATGACTTTTCTCCTGTGATGAGTTTATGAGTTCAAGATTTGATAATGTTTAAATGCAACTTTTTTAGCCAAAAAAGAAACTATCCAGGAAAGTCTATGTTAGTTGATATTTAAATGCAACTTTACCTTCATATTAAACAAAGGCAACTGTTTTATAATTGTGTAGCCTAGGGAAGAAGATGCTAGATACTAGAAGTGAAATAATATATTCATTTGGCAAGCAAACTATGACTGTGAGAGAGACTAATAGAGCTTATTGGTTAACCAAGAAGTAGGAACTAGACACGACTTAGATTTAGTCTAGTGAAAAAAATGAGTGCAGTTAGTGTAAGTAATAAATTAGATTGCTGTAAAGTTAGGTATTCGTCATTCAACAAAGGTAAGTGTTTTCATTATTTTCTTTATGGTGCATTTTATGTTGTAATGTGTTGTCGCATTCAATTCTTATTGTTTATGGAAATTTTTATTCTTTGTGATTTTGCCCGAGAACATAACATGAATAATTGACTGTGTGTGGAAAAAAAAAAGAGAAGCATTGTACACAGTATCCTAGTTGGAAACTAAAAAATAGATCGAAATTCACAAACAAGAACCAACAGTAGTAAAGTCAAGAGATTCCTACCCTCATAAAGTAAAATGTTGGAGAAAAAATTTCTAAGTATTCTAGTCATACTCCATAACATAAATTATATAAATATTGCTTAAGTTTACCATTGTAAGCATAAAAAATATACAGTAAGCACTTTCTAGGAATTGTGTTTTTTTTTTACTACAGCATCCTTTTATTTGAGAAAAATAGTTCTATACAAGTCAGAAATGATTAAACATTTATGAAATTAACTCTTTTTAGTAGAAGTGTTCTTTTACACAAAATTTAAATTTAAAGCCTTTTCTCATAGAAGATTTGACACGCATCAGATAAAGAAATTACCCATTACTGAAAATAGATAAATACTCTAGACAAAAAACAGAGAAATGAGCCAACATGTTGAGGTTTTTGTCATATATCACTTGTTTAATTGAAAAAAGTTATATTATATAAAAAACAATGAATGGAGAGTTTGTAAAATCTCATGAAATCTAATTTGAATGTAATTTATTATAGAAAAATCTGTGATGGGTTGATTGATGTGACAGATAGATAAAAACATAATATAATTATTTATATGTTATTCAGTTTGCATTTTTCTTGGCGTTTTTCACCTTGATGTTCTTTCTTAAATTATTTCCTATGCAAGCCTAACAAAAGGTCCCTCTTTGGTCGATGATGTACTCTTTCGTTCCCTTGTTCATGCCTTCCGTCTCCTGGAGATAGAAAGGACTAAGGAGGGTTTGTGAGGTGTGAGACACACACACAGTGGCATGAAAACAGGTCTGTGTTTTTGGCTCCTTGCATGTGAGTCAAGTCATTAGTGTACTTACCATAGACCCCGGTTCCAACCAAGTCTAACATACTTTTTCTTTGTTCAGTATGCTGTTCTGTTCCACTGCCTCCACGGTCACTTTCCCCTGACCCACACTGTTCAACACACATCATATGAAACTAATGCAAAATTTCCAAGTAACAGAGCCATACTAGAGACACTCACTCCATTCCCATTTCTCTCTCATCACCGACCCCAACAAGTTCAATTTCACTGTACCATGCCATGGACCTCCCCAGCCACACATTCTTCCAATCTCCATCTGCATTGGCAGTGGCAGTGGCAGTGGCACCACATGGGGTAAATATATTGCTACACTTACTAATGTTCTTTGAAGGTTTTTCTCACTAATTTTTCTTCTCTTTCTGTTATCCAGGAAGCACTCACTGAGAGCAACATGAGCATGTATGGGAAAAGCAAAGACAACCCTTTTGCAGATGACTTCCCTGACCCACTTTGCAAGCTCAATCTGAAGGAAACCTCTGAGTTTGTCAAGTCATTGCCTATGCCTAGTGGCCGAGCTGAAAGCAGAGGCCACTCTGTTTCACAACAGAGGAGACAACTAGAGGCCCCCTCCACTCCTGGGAGACCAGTTTTCACCTTCAGCTCTGGCATTCCAAGAAAGAGCTTCCCTTCCAAGTGGGATGATGCAGAGAAATGGGTCATGAGCACTTCTTGCCATGACTCCCCTGCTCACAACAACTCTCTCAAGGTTTCAGTCTCAGACTCCTCAAAGGTTGCAACCAGACAACAATGTGAAGATGTAGGCTTTAAGCAGCAAATGGAAAATTTCTCGGAGAAATCAAGGGTAACAGAAGAAAGGGTGTCCAAAGCTGTCCCTAACTACCACTGGTCTCCTTCTTTGGACCACCACCATAACGCACTCAGCGCTTTCCATGGTGTTAAAGACATTGTACTCAAAGGTGGGATATCACAGTCTTAACTTCAAAATTTGACTTTATCCCTCCTTTTTCCTTCCCCTTATTTTTTTCCAATCTACTCTTTTAGCCATCGTTATCATCCTCTTTCTTTTCCCTTTTGTCTTTATTATATTCTTTATTTTATAGACTTTAAACCGTGGGTAGGTTGAATATTAAAAAAAAATTCTGGATCAGATTTCCTTTTAGGCTGAAGCTATTGTCGAGCATGATGGAAACTTGTGCTGATACTGTAAACTTCTAACATAGCCTAAGATCATATATCTCATCTATTAAATTAAAAGAGGAGAGCTAAAATCATGAGTGGAATTCATTAAATAAAAACTGGAACTTACAGAAGTTTGTGATTTTCAATAACTTTTCAAAATAGTTGGAATTCAGGAGAGTGTGTTAAATGTATTTGAAATTGAATGGAACATAATATTAATAATAGACTGTACAATTTTACTAGTATTACAAGCTCTTGACATGTAATGAATTGCAATGCAGATAAGTTCACAGACAGCATTGAGCCTATTTTGCCAAATTTGAGATATTTAGAGCCGGCTAAGGAAGGGTTCTTGTTTAGGAACCAAGGTGGTGGGGCAATGCAGGATGCTTGCACAGAAGTGGTTCAACATAGAGATATTGGGACTGAGATGACTCCTCTGGGAAGTTCCACAACTTCAAGATGCCACACCCCAGTTAAGATTTCATCACCTCCGCGCCACAACACTCCTGCAAGTAGGTCAGGACCATTGGCCTTGGCTAGCAGTGCCTGCACTCTTGATGTCATTCAGCTGGAGGAGTGCCATTTTTCTAAACTGCAACTAGGAACACAGTATGATATAGTCACTTCAAATTGGAGCTCTAGTGAAGAGGAAGAAAAGGAAATATCAAAAAGCTTGAGGCATAATGGTAGCCACAAAGCTGATTCAGATTGCATAGCTGCTTCATGGGAAGAAGAGGAGAAGACCAAGTGTTGTTTAAGGTAACACAACCTTTCAGCGTATTGTATTACAACGAACTCTCTCATACATTCTTTCTAAACCATTTTCAAAATTATGAACAAATTAATTAAATATGAAGTGAAATATGTAAATTTTGAGATTTCTAATAAATTTTTAGAATAGTAGTGTGTGTGTGTGTGTGTGTTGTAAAATATTTTGTTATAATTTTTCATTATGCAGTTTTTATCTGACTGGAACTGAATTGTGATTTTGAGTTGTTGTAGGTATCAGAGAGAAGAAGCAAAAATACAAGCTTGGGTAAACCTCCAAAGTGCTAAAGCAGAGGCCAGGTCAAGAAAGCTTGAGGTATTTCGTTGTCATTCATAGACTATATTTTGTGTAACAAGTTTGTACAGTTTCTTGCACAATAAAAGAAACAGGCAGAAAAGAGAAATGTGAAATAAAATTAGTGATTCAATAAAAGATAAAGAGGAAAAAAATACTTAAAAAAGGGCTTTATCAATAAATAACTAGTATCAAAATGCTATTCTAAGCCATAGATGTACTACCATAATATAACTAGTATAAAAAAGCTATTTTAAGGCATAGCTGTAATAGCCGTAATTGTTGAATGCTAAAACAAATAAGAGTAGTGTAACTCTTCTTCTTAAATTAAATATTAATAGTACAAGTTAAACTCCGATCTCGAGATAGAGTTCAGTTAAACTTTTTAGGTTTAAGCATGTTTTGTCTACATATAAAATGAATAAATCTGATTTTAGCTTTCATAAAAGCTTTTTTTAGTATGTAGTTTTCCAAAATTTTAAATCAATGCTTCTGGTTCTGTAGTTGTATGAAAATGGTTAATTATCACCTGACAATGTGTATACTGTGGGGTAATCATGTCATGTGTGTCTCTCAATTTTTTAATCTAAACAGATGTTATTTATTTGTCTTAGATGGAATGTTAGAGATTAAACATGATTTCAATTCTTAAGAGGGATAAAAACAAGATATACTGTAATCAAAATTAAAATTCACTCAAATGTTTTTTCCAACTTTGTAATGTTGAAACATGTAAAGGCAGTTTTCTCTGTGGTTCCCTGGCCCTCCATGTTTTGGTACTTTTGGCATTGAAATTTGAAAAATGATAGGAATTTGGAAGTACAAGATAATCCATTGCTGAAACTTTACTCTTTTGGAAGCAGTTTGAACCAGTTGTGAGAGCAGATTCCTGTGTAAATGCACATGGTGTAGTCTAGTGTTCTCAACTCATAAAAAACCAACTATGTTTGAACTTTAAAGTTTTTTACCAGAATTCAATGCTTTGCCTTTGGTGGGCATGTTGGTGACCTATTCCTCGAGCCACCCCCAACTCATGGGATACCATCATTATATTTATGTTTTCTTGACCAGTCAACTCTCCTATTCTCACTCTTCCTTAATCAAATACAATTCCATCTTCATCCTTCCCTCTTAATTCAAAAACCAAAAATGTAACCTAGAAGTAGTAATTTTGATAATATATATTATAAAAATGGCATTAGTACAAAATATTTATTGATTTTGTCAAGAAAAATTAGTTAAAAAGACAGTCTTTGATTAAAAAGATAAAGTTCAGTATGACAGATACTAGCTGGTTAATGTTTTCATTCACAGAAGTAGGAAATTTGGGATAATATGAATTGTTAGGATTGCAGTTGAGTTTGGAATGTTTGTGGTAATATTATGAGAGATGAATGTGAAAAATGTTGTTCTTTTTCCTCTGTTCTTTTTATGGTTAAGATTATTATATTGATTCCAAATTTATTTAGTGATTGTTTTGTGTTTGGTTAGTGAAGATGGGTTAGAAGAAGCAGAACTTTGTGACACACTAGTTGGCTAAGAACTTTGACAGCTGGACAATGGATTGTAGTGGATAGGGAATCAATCTGCTGTTCTATGTGGTGTAGACCATAATAATAAAAACAAATTCCAAAGTTGAAAACTTCAAGGCATATTGTCTTTTTCAGCTTCTATTATTATAGTAAATTGATTCTAAGTTCACACCAGCATTGAAAACATGAATATGGTTAAATGTAGTACTATTGCAGATTATGAAGCTAGTTTTCAACTTCAAAATCATGACCTTGAAACTAAGCATGTTTTTTATTGAAAATGTTGATTAGGTGAAAATACAGAAGATGAGATCAAACCTTGAAGAGAAGTTGATGAAGAGGATGTCAGTGGTTCACAGGAAAGCTGAGGAGTGGAGAGCAGAAGCCAGACAACAACACTTGGAACAAATTCAGAAGACCACTGAACAAGCTCAGAAGATGATTCACAAACATAATTCACACTTTTCAAAGCCAAGTTCATGTGGTTGCTTCCCTTGCAATAACAACCATCATTGAACATAGAGTTGTTGGGAGTGTCTAAAGAGACTTGTTAAGGATAAAAATATTTAATAAAAGCAAAATTTTAATTTATTGAAATTTTCAAATGCTTTATTTTTTATTTGATATATTATCTTTACTTCTTTATATAAGAAACAAGTCATAATTTTTTACACTAATTATATTGGCCAAATGTGTTGTTAATTTCTTTCTAATATCCTTTTTCCATCTGTTTTGTTTTAATATCTTTAATTTATTGTGAAGGTTATTAATGACACTTTCATTCATGTCAAAAAATAATTCCTTAAATAATATATAATCATTACTTAACTATTGACTCTAATTTATAAACATTTTGTAAAATAAATTGAAATTAACTAATCTAAATATTTTTATTATCCTTCAAAATTAGTAATTATATATATTTTATACTATAATAATTTTTTTATTATGTAAGAGATCCCCAAAATGTTCATTAGCATTTTTTAAAATATGATTATGCAAAACCTTTTTTTCCTTTGTATTCTTTTACCTCAATATTAACAATAAATATATCATGTAATTTTATTTAAATAATTTCACTCAATAAATAAATTTACATTATTTACTTCAAATACAAGCATTAATGTAGCTTATTCAAGAAAGAGTTAAAAATAAAAAAAGAATACTTCATTGAAAATTTAAGCATCAATAATTTAAAAGAGTGATAAATTTAAAAAGAAAATATTTGCACAAAGAATTTGAAAGGCACTTCGACAAATCCATGCAATATACAGTGTATGTCAAAGTCATGGGACAACACAAGGATCCGAAACCTGAAAAATACGAAGGGAAAGGGATGTGGATTTGTTGTGTTTAGCATTTGTTTTGTTCTTGTGCTTATGTCGTTTTGCATTTGGATTAGGAGCTGCAAAAATCCAAAGTTGACAACCAAATAATAAAGGCAAAGGCTGTCCCTACTTTTCAGATTTCTTCCGTCATAAGGCTACGTGAACAGACACAATTACTGCCAACCAGAATACCTATCAAATACACTTTTCATCACTCTTTTAATTTGAATTATGATTAAAAATATTATACTTTCAATGAAAAAAAATATTTTTTATTTTTAATTATTATTGTATAAATATGTTCCTTTTAACATATTTCATTTCATCCTCAAAGTGAAGTATAGGAATGGGAACACCTAATACAAGAAGTATAAAAATGGAGAAATCCAAATATGCTTTTACGTCTTGAAAATTAAATATGCATCTGCAAATTGAGTTACCAAATTTATTCTAAAAACCAAAAGGGCCTATTTTCTCTAAAGTACAAAATCCATCCTCATCAAATTTTCAAATGGGTACCCTTGTATTGAGTGATAAAATAGAAGCAGGAGAACTTAGTCACGGAACTCATCCATGAATTTTTTATGGAACTCTGTCAAACGGGAGACAATGGCCGGAATCTTTTCTTCTGGAGGCAAAATGGTGCACCTGAAATGCCATGTGCCAGGAACCTTGCAAAACACAACAACAATTTGATAATATCAGTTTATGATTACCAAAAGGATGGAAAATGCTACTTAGTTGGAACCAATAATAAATTTTGTTGGTTAATTAGTAAATAAATTCCGTATGTTAAATTGAAGAGAGAAGGAATTTATTTACAAAAAGATAGTACACAAACTAACCTGTCCAAAACCAGAACCAGGAACAACTACTATTCCTGTGGCATTAAGCAAGCGCTTGCAATAGAAGTTATCAGGTGCAGTTTTTGCATCCCCTGCAGCTTTGATAGCCTTCTGGGAAAGGCGAATTTGGGGAAACAGATACATTGCCCCTTCTGCTTTGTTGCATGTTACACCCTCTAATTTGTTCAATGCATCTTCTAGTGTCTGTCAAGAATAAAACGCAAATGCAAAAATTAATTGGTTTAAGTTTTTGGTAAAAGTGCAAATGGTGTAGTAAAATTGTAAATATGCATTGGGAGGAAGGGTTCCTTAGAGATGTTCGAAAATATTAGTCTGCCAAATTATTTACTAGGAAACTAACCTTCGCACGCCTAGCAAGCGATGCCAAAATATTTCCCTTCTCAGCCATGAATGATTCATAGGACTCGTCTCCAACCTGCAGACAATCATTGGATGTTGAGTGTGAAAGGCATTCATCAATCTTATCATGGTCAGCATTGTGTTCAATGTTTTTTTAGTTATTCAAACTAAATAAGTATTCCCCCAAAAAGAAATTGGAGTTGGAAGATGCAAGGTGTTAACCTTAGGTGGACTCATGACCAAGCTTGCAAGAATTTGACCAGAGATATTAGAGCAAAGGTTGACAGATGCCACTTTATATATTTGTTCCCTCACTTCTGCAGAAAAGCCAGTCACCTCCATATAACCTCCTCGTTTCCCACACTCTCCATGGTAGCCTGAGGACAAAGAAAAAGGCAACTTCCATCAATATTGATCACTTATTAGCACAAAATTCTATTCTATCTTGTTATAATAAATTTTGTACCAACTCACCTTTGGAGACTGATTGAAAGGATACTAAGGTAATGTCATTCTCACCATATCCCATGGACCGAGATACCTTCTTGAATGAGTGAAATTTCTTCTCGGGAACATAAACATTTTCTTGATATACCTTCAAAATGAATTCCGTATATCAGAATAGTATTATGCTTGTAATGGTATATGCCATACAAGCTTCAACAATACAGTAGTTCCTAATATATATTGTGACAAAGAAATTTTGGCTAGGATCTAATAACTTTCATTCCCGATGTTCATGAAATGCAAATATATTTAAAACAAATTTTAATTGAATATCTACAATCTTCAGGAATGGTCCATTTACCTCATCAGCTAAAAGAACCAAACCTTCTTGCTTGCAAAATTCTACTATATCCCGTTGATTTTCCTCAGCAAGAACCTGGAGACATGACAGAAAATCCATGTTACCAAATTTAACAATAAAGCTTCGCTTTCTAAGCATTAAGCATCCTCCAATATTAAGGCTTAATTACAAACAGCTTAATTAAATAAGCTTTCATCACATGATAGATTATATCATCAATTTGACCATAAGGAATTGAAATAAACTAAAAAGAGCTTGTAGGAGTCATAAGTAACTTTCATTAACCCAAATAAGCTCCATATTAACCCTACAACATCCCCTAATACTACATAATTATTTGCGGCTCACCTGCCCAGTTGGATTGCCTGGATTTATAACAACTAAAGCCCTAACTTTGATGCCCTTAGATTTGGCAGCGTCCAATTGCTTCTTGAGTTCAGGTATTTCCAACCCCCAACCTGTTGCTTCATCTAGATAATAAGGTACCTTTAAAAAATAATACCAAGTTTAAGCTGATACTCCAACCAAAGTATTATAACAAAATAGTTCACATTTCAAGTTTCATGTGACAAATTAAGTAAACTTCTACATAGACCAATAACATCATCAGAACGAAGTGCATCTAAACAATGACCAAAATAAATTTTGCATTATGCAATTGTATGGAGAAAACATTACCAGGAAGCCACCATGGAGGGCAATTGAGGCAGAGTATAGAGGGTACTGTGGAATGGGACACAGAATACCATCGTTTTCTGATCTAATTAGTAATTGCATCATATTGTGGACCTGAAAACATAGAAATGATAGGTTTTAAAACTTATTAAGATTATAAATGAAACAAACTCTCATCAACGTTTAAAATCATATAGTAAATATCAAAGGCAAAGTAGAGACATACTGCAGGGCTTGCACCATCTGTCATGAAAATGTCATCGGGATTGGCAGGAAAGCCATCACGCTCTTGAATTCCAGCAGCTATTGTATCACGTAAACCCTTGACACCCTGACATGGACATATGAACAATTTCATGGCCATGCCTCTGTACAGCAAAGAAATAAACCAAATTTGATAACCCAATCAGTACCTGACTGTGGCTATAGGCACCAGTTGCTCTACCGGGAATCTGTTCCACAATCTGCCAAGCTCGTTCTATTGAGTCAGCACTGCAACATGCCAAAGGTCAAGTTAGACCAATTCACCAGTAACAAAAGGAACTTCTGTTTTGTTCCACATGATAGTAAACTACAACATTGCATTGACACATTCAAATTCAATTTGCATTCTTAATTCTATGTTCATAGGTTGACAGAAGTGTGTTATACATTAGCTACTGGGGGCATATGATTAGTTATCTAGATGCTGCCAGTTATTTTACTTATTTTTATCCTGGTACCTGAACAAACCCTGCGTTTCACTTTTGTCCAATATAGCTGGATGATCACATAATGCAAGAACCTGACAGAGATGAGATTGTCATAATAAGCATTCCTTAATTCGTATTTTACTACATTCACTACACAAAGTTATAAAAGGCAAACCTCTCGGAAAAAAGTTATAGGAGTCTGGCCAAGAGACTGAGGATTTCCAATGTTGCAGTAGAGTATCTACATTCAGATAAAGAAAAGTGAGAGGAGACAACAAAACAAAACAAAACAAAATTAGAGTAACAGCTTCATGAAGCAGAGATCTAGTGAAATTAAATATAGGCTTATTCCCCTTATCCTTTTTTTTCTGGAAGGGATGGGGATATTTTAAAATAAAAAGAAAAGTGCATTTTATATTTATTTCATCACAAAGAAATAGGCCTCTAATGCCAGAATGATTCAAATCTATCCTGCAGAATTTTTCAAAACAAATGCCAAAGGAAGATTCCCCATTCCAATTATAAATTGTCTTATGTTACAGAGATGCAGAATAGAAGCATATCCAAGAAAAGTTGAAATGTTAATATTATAACAGCCAACTCATGCAACTACTTTTATTCATTTATATTGTTGCATCATAATTAATACATTTGATCCAAAGAATTAAGAATACAAAAATAGTTAATCATAAAAGGACAGCCTTGGTAAAACAATTGGAGTTTTCACCGTGTGATGGGAACTTCAGATGTTCAAGTTGCAGAATCAACCTATTACAACCTTAATAATACAAGGTAAGGCTGTCTACTACACAGTGGGTTCACCCCTAACACGAACACCGTGCATATAAGGAGCTTTTTACAGCCCCTATATGTTCCAGAGAGTTAAATAAACACAGTTCTACTTCAGAAGTCATAAAGTTGAAAAGGAAAAGTACCTCATCAAAGGGATGAGAAGCGGGATTGTCCTGTAAATCCTTTTGCAATTTCTGCAATATTAAGGTGTTGTAAGCAGAGAGTATTATAACAATTGCCCATAGAAAAAAATTCTGAAGTGATCAACTTCAAGCTATATTCCAGTAAAAGCAATTCTGATAATTTAGTAATCAACTACTTTTAATATGTACAGTCTAATCACAGTACCTGAGCAAGTGTGACAACCTCTCCTCTAACAGCGTACTCACATTTCAGAACCTAGACAACAAAAAAGCACAGTTTCAAATCACAAATAAAGTATAAAAATTGGTGACATCATAACCAACTTAGCTGAAAAACCAAAAAAACTAGTGGGGCAAATATTCTACCAGACGATCACACTTTATAAATAAATAAAACATCAAAATCCATAAAATAGCATAAATCACACAAACTAAGTGTTATCCTCAATTGGAAGTATGGTCATAATAAGAAATATCTCTTTTGCTACTATTCATTCCACCAATCCCAGGGTCGAACACAAATACGAAGCAAATAAATACTCAATTGGGCATTTAGTTATAGAAAAATGAACTATAACTCGGTCATCGGTCACACCACTAGACAGAAAACAACGGAGAAAAAAGATCAGTGTCAAACCTAAGCAACAGATCAACAACAATAATAATAACCAACCCTTTCGAATTTAATCAAAGGCCGATCTTTGACAAATAAACACGTCAAACACAGCATGCAAAAGCTAAGAAAGAAAAACCGAAAGCAAACCCCACAAACATCGACTCGATATCACTCATGCATGATAAAAAAAACACGATCACACAGTTCAAAGCTTGCAACTTCAGCACACCCAGAAGTGAAAACCGAAAAAGGTCAACAGGGGTGGCAGTGAAAAGAGAATCGAAGGCGGCACAGACCTTGGGGTTGATGTTTTGGGCGGTGACGGGGAAAGGGGAATCAGAAGCCATGGAAGAAAAAGGAGCGGAAAACAAGAAACGAGAGGGAGAAAATGGAGAGGATGAAGAGAGAGAATAAGAAGAAGGAAAGGAAGGGTGATTGTGATGGTGACGAAGAAGGAATGAACGGTTGAAAAGGTGCCTGAATCTGTCTGCAGCGGATTTCCGCATTGCTGAGAGGGTTTATATATATCAAATGAATGGATGGAGATTTGATGGTATGAGATGCGATTACGAAGCTGAGAAGAGACGCAGAGCGCGTGAGTGTATCTAGAAAGAAACAATCTATGACTTTGTTTTGTTCCTCAGAACTTTCCACCTCGAATTTACAAGCCGCCCACTGTAACTGAAAATTTCAGCCGTAATATCTACTTTTATTACTCATGCCTCCAACTAACCCTTTTTCCTTTTTTTCTATTTTCTTCAATTAAAATATTAGATAAAAATTTGTAAGAAAATTACAAAACATTTAAATAAAATTGCAAAAAAGTTGTCTAAAAAGTTGAGGGACTCTGAGTGCACTTACTTTTATTTCTCGTTATAAGTAGTTATTAAAGCATGTGAGAAATTTCTGTAATTATTAATAAATACAAAAAGAATAAAAATTGAATTGTTAGTTTTATTTTACTATAAAGTAAAAAAAAAATATATAAGAATATGATTAATTGTTACATAAGAAAGAAAAATAGGATGAAAAAAAAGGCATTTATCTATATTTTTGCAAATTTACTCGGTCATAGTTTTGACTGTGCAATTGTGAAAGTATTCGATTTCAAATAATTGTAGTTTTATCCTTAAAAAACTCGAAAATGTGATGCGAAATTATTTCAACAAAGGAATGTGTTAATAATTATTTTAAATATTGATATATCTATTATTTTGTAATATTTTTGCCATTGCAATTATTACAGGACAGAGGGAACATTTTATTCCTGAAACAACATTGACTAATTTAATAGTCTAATATTTTAATTATTTAATTACAATAAATAAAATAAATAATTTTTTTTATATTTAGAAGTAAGTTTATCTTTCTTTTATTTTATTTATATATATATATATATATATTAATAAACATTCAATAACTTGAAAAAAAAAAAAGCTGTTGCTTTAAAAAAAAAAAAAATACTAGTATAAGTGGATATTTTTCTCCAATATAATTTATTTCAAATAAAATATAAATAGAATTATGTCAAATGTATTTGCATATTTAAACTTTAAGCTCAAAATCACTTATTAAATAGAATAATCCTAGTTCAGTTAATTACAATTTTTATGACAAATATAGTGTATACTAATGACATGCATTTACAAATTAAATATGAAATACTTGTAATAAAAATAAAATATATTCTAAGACATGATGTTGGAATAAAAATAAAACACAATCCATAAATGTTATTTGTACTTGTTCTATTTCTGTTCTACTTAGGGTGGTCTCTAATAATGTTAGTACGAAGATTAAATGCAAATAACTCTAAAATTATGTTTTAAAATTTTTTAATGATATATTTAAACCCAATAAAAGAAAACAAAATACAATAAATATACTTTTTGTTTGATTAAAGAAAGCCATATATTAGTTTAAAGTTTGAACTTTTTTTATTAGAGATGGAAAAAATTAATTAAACTTTGAAGTTTGTGACAACCAGCTAAAAATAATTAAAGAGTAAAGAGTGTGCAGTGTAAGAATTCCACCATTAATCTTTTTATATTTTAAATGTATTACATACCAAACTTAAACTTAAACTTAAACAAGGGTTAGATCTGATTCAATTTTACCACCTTTCCAAGAAGATGAAAAGATGTTACTTTTATTTTGGATATTTTGTTTGATCTTTTGCTACAGTGACTGATTTTGACAGAATTAACTTCTACTGTTTTCATTGCAGTTCTTAATGGATACCATCAAATTTCTATCTCACTATTATCATCATTTTTTTTCTTTTCAACCATTGCAGCACTGTTTAATTTTCTGACCTCACTTTCCTACAGCATCTCTGTTGGAATGATTACATAATTTAATAGTTTGTATCTAATCCTACTCCCCTATATGACAGTGATTGAAAATTTATAACTGATGCATTAGGGTTGAATCATAATCCTTTTAACTTAGTTAGCATAACCATACCATTAATAATCAGTCAATAGTATTATTTTGATTTTTTTCATGGAACAAGTTGAATTGGGTACCATTAATATTTAATAATCATTATTTTTTTGATTCTTTTTGAGTTGAAATTATGAACTGAATACTTGGTTTTGTAATCTGTGGATCAAATTAATCCACAACAGAGTCCAAGGTGGTTTCTTGTGTGGGAATAAAATGTTGCATTTTTATTCTTTCTTCATCTTTTTTTCACCAACAACCTTTCTCCTATGTCTCTGTTTTCTATCATTTTCTTCATGACCTCATGATTTTCATCTTCATCTCAGTGCAGCATGGCTTACTTTTGTTGACCAGATTTTGCACTTTGCTTGCTTTTTGGTTTGAAAGAAGATAATCAAATAACCTTTCTTGGTGTTGATGTTAGACACGAAACACTGAACCATAATCAATATACTCTGAGTGGTTTGTTATTAATTTATGTGAAATTACATTAAAATAACAATTAATGTGAATTTTTTGTTAACTTATTTTCATTAAACTCATCTAAACATTAATTACATCTTTTAAAAACAAATTTACAAAATTAATTTGATTTAAAATTTGTTCTGTCAAGGTTCATCTAAATACACATTAATATAAGTAGTGATTATGGTAAGATTTGAGGAAGGAGTCATTTATAGGATTCCTATGTCACCTCTTTTGAGAAACACCTAAATTACCAATTCAAGGAGTAGTATAGATAAATCTGAAAAAGTTTAAGATCTTCTTTCTAACTTTACCTTGCATATTGCATTTGCATTTATTTTATACAATGCAATGATTTGAGTGTTGAAGTTTTAGTTGAAATGTTCTATCTCAGAACTAGTGTCATTAAATTTGAACAAAAAAGTTTTCATTTCTCATTTAAATTTAGGAAATAATAGATGTGTACCTTCAAAATGATATGTACTCTAATAATATCCATTTTTTAATATGTAGTTTTTATGATATGAATTTCATTAAAAAAATATTAAATATATATTTAAAAGGTGTTTTAAAAAATTATGCATTTGACATCATTTTAAGGGATTCTGAAATATTATGAAATATAATTGTGTAAATGAGGAGAGGTAGACCAATATAAATGCTTACAAATCATGCAATTGTTTACGCAGCTGGCAGTATATTCAAACAATGGTTTTCCCCTTGGAGTTAATATATTCATTTTCTTTTCTGCATCTGAAATTTTGACATAATTTTCCAAACCGCATTGTCTAGAAGAATTTTAAAAACCATTAAAAAATAGGTCAAAAAAATGCGTGTAGTGTAGTAATACATGTTACAAGAGTGTGAATAAAAGACAAGTAAATATGATTAGCATTTGATAACCCGATTCTGTATGTTTCTATGAGGCCCGTGTTAATATCACAAGGTGGAATCAAACTGCACAGCAGCATTGGGCAACCACTCAGGGCCTTGGATAAACGACTGCACAGAGAACTTCTCTGCATCACGGTCCGTGAGAGTGGGCTTATAACCAGCCCATTTAACCCTCTGGGACACGTCAGCTCCTGGCCCATTATTCTGATATTCAGCATAGAAGATGGTACTTGCAGGTTCCACATTAGGGACCCAACCTATCCACCCCACTGGTTTCAGGAATGACCCAATATCAGATTGCATGATGACAGTGGTGGAGAAATCTTTCCAAGGCCTGCCAAGGTATGTGGGAGCTGTGAGATTGTTTCCCAGGGGAGTGATTGTTGATTTCTGGATTATAATTCCAGTGTTCTGGTTAGGGTCTTTCTTGCCCTGAGCTGTGATGGTGTTGAACTGGTTTGATAGAGGCTGTCTAGGCATTATTTTGCAATTTTGGAACACAACAGCTGCATTGCCAAATATGAAGTCTATGGTGCCTGAAATGTCACAGTCACGGTAGAATTGGCGGTTGGAATGGGCATAGAGGGTATCTTGGAAGCCATCAAATGAGCATCTGAAGAACACTGAGCGATCTGAGCCAGATCTCAATGCCACAGCCTGGTGCTTAGAAGCACCTGCGTTGTTCACAAACCCTATGTCTTTGGCAATGAATCCCTTGCCTTTAACAGCTGCAAAAGATAACAGTGTCCAGTTAGTAATACTAATGGTATCTTGTGTCAAAAAAAAGAAGGTAGTAATGGTATCGTACACTGTTGTATTCCTATGTCATAGTCAAGCAAATGAGGGTTAATGCCATGTGAAATACTAACAATCGAGTGGATTTGTTAAATTTTGCAACAAGATCATAGTTTCAAGCATAAAAACAGGTCAGCACCTAAATCCATGTCTATTGTCTGAAGACAGCATTTATGGACATTGGATAATGACGATATAAGTTATATGAAAGTAATGCAGACAACCACATGGGAGGCCATGAATGATGCAGAAAACAGCATAATGCTTGGTGGGTCATTATAATGAAAGAGGGGGGCAAGCAGCCAATTGTGCGAGGGTGGACACATGATGACATTTGATACCATGTGACTCGCCAGAAGCACTAAAGCACTTGCCACATGCTTTTCTATCAAACATTTTTTTCTCAGAACAATGTAAACATAACAAACAACCATGAACCCTCACAAGTTCGTCCCTTCTTATCTTCAGTATACTTTTCTCCTCCGTTTCACATTGTACAGACCCAAAACTTAGTTGCCATTAAATAACCCTATCACTCATATTTTTTTTAAGATAACCATGAAATCATCGATATGTTTTGTTAATAAATCACTCAAACTAATTTACTGATGAAAACATCAATCAATTTGTTTTCATTTTCCATGAATCTGATTATGCACACAGAACTAAATTCATGACAAAATATTAAGCAGAGAATAATCAAACCAAACTATCAACAGAAAATACAAACATCCTAAACCTTCTCATATAATGCACCAATTTTCAAATATAGCACTAAAAACACAGTAACTGGTGATAAAAAAATTGCAGTAAATAAATAAAGAAAGAAACTGCAGAAACAAAGAAATTATATGTAAAGTGAGTACCGAACGTTGCAGTTTCGAAAGTCGGCGTGCCGTCCATGAAGTTCCGGCTACCGACGACGACGGTTTTGTCCTTGCCATCACCGTAGATCATCAAATTCCACGTATTCTTATCCAAATCGATGTTCTCCACGTAGCTCCCTTCCTTCACGTACACCACGAATCTCTTCTCGCTCTTCTTCTTCACCAACTTCAGCGCGTCGCCGATCGTCTTGAACTGTCCGCTACCGTCCTTCGCCACCACAGCGTCGGGCGTCGAGTCGTTACTCTTCTCCTCCAGCAGCCTCCGCTCCGCCGCGCCCAGCCACCCAGGAAACCCTAGCAGCCGCCGGTGGTGAATCGGCGACTCGAATTGCGCCAGCAGCCCGAGGATCTTCGTCACGATAGCCAAGCTGTTGCTCGCAAACTCCGTGGAGTTCCTCATGGCGGTATTGATCTCCCGGAGCACGCCGCCGGCAGCGGTGGAGTTCAGCTCGCCAAGCGCGTCGAGGCACGTGTCCTGGTCCGTGAGCGCCGCGCTGAGCCACGTCTCCACGTCGGTGATGCCAGCCGGAGAAACAATCTTTCCGGTGACGGTTCCGAGCGCGGAGATCGAGTCGTTGAGGCGGTCCAGCGCGTCGCCAATGACGGAACCGCAGACGTCGATTGCCTTCTGGAGGCGCGCGTCGTGCTCCGCATTGGCTCGAAGCTTGGAAGGCAAGCTCGAGAGCTTGGAGAGCTCGTCAATAGCGACGCGGAGCGAGAGCTTGAAGAGGAGCTTGGGGTCGGTGGTGTTGGATTCCGGTAACGAGGATATGGCGGAGAAGCAGGAGTTGGGGTAGCGAGTGACGTCGCAGACCGCTTTGAGTGACGCGGCCGGAGTTAACTCGGTTTGAGGGGCCGAGTCGGATGAGGGGGAGGATTGAGTGTTGCGCTTGTGTATGACTACCCCTGCAACCGCGGCGATGATGACCGCAATTAGAACAATAGAAGAGACGGTGATGATTATGAGGCGCTTACGTGTCTTCTTCTGATAGGCCTGTTGCTCCAACTCGTCAACTTTGCCGTAGCCCTTGAATGACTTGATCGTATCCATAGTTAGGATCTGTTTGGTTTGGTCACACTCTCCACTCAACACTGAAAAAACGTTTCTTTCAGCTTGCAAGTGTTCTACCCTTTTAGCTTTACTTTCCTTTTATATGGAACTTCGGTGTTGGTGCCATTTTATAAGCCCAAAATAAAATATTTCTTTTTACATTATTAAATACATAAATAAAGTACATACAAACACACCTGTTACCTAGTAGTATCATTCAACGTGTAACACTTTAGATTTACGTGGAATATTACGATGTTTCACTTTAATAAAATTTTATTTTACTTTAATGTAAGAGATAAGAAAAATGTCTTCTTTTTTTTTAATTTAATGTTTATTTATTTATTTGAATGATTTGGGATAAGAAGATGGAGAGTGTCTTTTCCAGAATGCTTCTTTGCTAAGATTGAGTGCAATGAGCATCTAAGAACAAATTCATTTTTATGCATAATAACTATTCCAAAGGTATCACTCTCCTTTTAAAAACTTTACAAATTACGTGTTTCACTCTCTTAAGTCTTAACCAACAACACCCAAACATGTTTCCAATAATCCACAGTTTTGATTTGTAAATTAAAGTAATTAGTGGATCTCAAAAGATCATTTATCTGTGACAATATAATTTAACACACGGATTCGAAACGGTATTCTGGGACGCGCTTTCTTATCTCAGTTTTCATACTCAATCTCAGCTCAGCTGTGTGTACATAAAGAAACAGACTATTATTATTTATAAAAATGGAGTATGTTTTGGTCAATTTATTTTAAAAATAATATTTACTAATTAAATTTTATTTTCTAAATCAATTTTTAAATGGGTTAGATATTATAATTACTTTTTATATAATAATCTTTATTTATAACCTTGATTCATGAATTTTTTTATAATTTAATAAGTTCTGATTAAAAAATTATTAACGGATTCTTATGAAAAACTTGATTGTTGAAAATAAATGAACCTCATCTTCTTTTTTTTCGGATGAGTTAGATATTTAATTATTTTCTACAATTTATTTTTCATTTTTCAGAACTTTTCCTCGGTTATTTAAAATGTTGATTTGAGAGAATATTTATTGATGATTGAAAAAATGTGGCGAATTTATTATTGGATGTGGCGTTGTCTGGAGCGCGGCACTTGGCAAGTGGCAAATTTCCGGCAATCGCGCCATAGACATACAGTTTGTTTGATGGTTTCTTCGTTTTCTGAATCCACAACAAATGTTGCAAATTTGTTTTCCCATTAAACTGCAAATTTTAAATCTTCAATGGGATACCTAATTCAAAATCAAGTTCTTTTTAAAATTGTTGTTAATGGCTTATAGTTTGTTCTCATCTTTTTAAAATTTATTGGCTAACGATTTCTTATTTTTCTTAACTTTCATTTTGTAATTTTGTAATGTAAATCCATGCATAAAAATTTAACAGGATTAAATATAATTTTCATTTTATTAATTTTAATCTCTAATATTTCCAAACATATTATTTTTTATTCTTGCCATCAAGGTATGATATAATGAGGTTAACATAATGATAAGGATATCGCATGCTATGTTAGTGATTGCATCATATCTCTACACAAAGAAACATCAATTAAATAGTATTATGGCATCATAACACAAGACAGATTCAAAATTTAGAATATAAAATCACGAAGAGTAAAAAATACATGAAAATTTTTGCCCAATAACTTCTTTCTTATAGAAATTCAGCTTAACCTCCATTAAAATTGTACTGATTAATATTTGGGTTTTTTGTTTTAAAATCTATATTTTTCTTATATTTTTAATAAAAATGATACTCACATGTTTTATAATTTCTAAATAAGTATTTACATATTTTATGTTTTGAATAAATGGTATGTTTTTTATGTTTTTAATAAAGTAACATTCATGTATTATTTATTTATTTATATATTTTTATTGTCTTTCTTTTTAAAACCATTTTTCATAATTGGGGTCAAGCGTTTTTAGAGAGCACCTTCTAGCCCATTGGAATGGGCCATATGAGAAGAAAAGGTTGCAATTAGTTATGGCCCAAATTGTGGGTTAGTGACTTAACCGAAACCCAAAAAGGTCTGAACCCAAAATTGCAGCCCAAACTCGTTTCATCAATTGAATTCATAGGCTGTGACTTACACTAGTTGTTATTGGAGATGGAGTGGATAATTCATGACCAAATTCAATTTAAATATTTTTCTTGTAATTCGATATTAATATGACTTAATATATTACGGATTAAATGGTGAATTTTTACTTTTATATTCAAAATCTAATATAATCTTCATTAAAATGATTAAATAATAAAAATAATATAATTGTTATTTAATTTATTTAATTATTTTATTAATTAAATATATATTTAATATATATATATATATATATATATGTATATTAAGATGACATTAAGATTTAAATGTTTTTCATTTAAGACTTAGGTTTAATTCTGATTAACATGAACTATTACAAATAGTTGACCCTGGAATGAGGTAGCTTCATATCTCCTAAAATTTATAAAATGAAAACAAAACAAAAAAATACAATTTCTGAAGAATCCAAAACCTTGAAATACACTTATTTTCACAATTATTTAGCCAGTGGCCAATATCACGATAAATAGGCTAAGGTAGAAGAAGAACATGGTGTGTTCCAAAACCGAACCAATACAAGTCAAAAACAATTTTTTTTTGTAAGAAAACTCTTCTCCATCAATCTCTCTCTTTCTACTTTTGTTTTCCTTCAAATTTTTGGGTCAACTTTGTTTCTCTCTACCACATAACAATAATATATAAGAATTACAAGACTCAAGCTGAATGTAATTTTCACAAGCCAAGAGAGAAAGGAAACCCAGTAGAGTCCAACCAGCTGGAGCCCCCAATGAAGCTTCCGGGGGTAAAAGCCCGGGCCTCAGCAGCATCAGTGATGACCTTATACCCTTTCCAAGAGACCCTATTGGAGGTTCCAGCACCAGGCCCAGTGTTCTGATACTCCCTATAGACCAAAGTGCTCAATGCAAAGTTTCCACTCCATTCATGCCACCCAACAGGGTCAATCACATCACTGATACTACTCTGCATGATCACAGTCCTGGAGTACTCCTTCCAGGGCCTCCCAAGATAGGTCTTGAAACTCTTCTTCACAGGCTCCAAGTCCTGAGTGGCACCAATCCTGCACTTCTGGATCACAATGCCAGTGTTTTGGTTAGGATCAACTCTTCCTTGGGCCGTGACCATGTTCTTCTGGCCCGAGTCAGGACGCCTAGCGTGAATGTCACAGTCTTGGAACACCACTGCAGAGTTACCAAATATGAAATCCACTGTCCCTGCAATGAGGCACTTCACAAAGAATTGACGGTTGTTGTGGACATAAAGGGTGTCCTGGTATGCTAAGATGTCACAGTTGTAGAATGCTGAAAGGTCCCCTCCTACTCTTAGGGCCACAGCTTGGTGCTTTGAGGCCCCAGCTGTGTTTTGGAATGTTATGTCCCGGGCCAGGAAATTTTCACCCACAACAGCTGCATGAGCAAAAGAAATTCCAATTGGGTAACTTCAGAATTGACTACACAACATGAATCCAACAAGGGACAAGAATGAAAAGGCATTCATTCATTCAATCTAGCAAGGAAGCACTTGTTACTTTCTAGACCCTAGGGTTGCGTGTGAGGTGTGTTTTCACCTTTATTTATGTATTTTGAAGGATCAATAATCAACCTGATTTGAATTCCTTGATTGGTGTATACTTTTGATCTATCAGAACAGTAGAACTTAATCATAGACTGTCATAGTTTTTCCTCTAATAAACTATATTTCATCTTACTCTAATTGGTAAATATGAAGTGTGAAATCTCTATCTAGATATGCTCATTTTGTTTCTAGAAACAGGTTTATCTATAGAATGAATCCATTCAAGGTGGTTAAATAAATTAAGAGTGAGGATTAAGGGTGTATGAAAACAAGAGATACCATAAATAGACTAGTATGATTGAATGGTTTCAAAAACAATGTCGTGATCCAAGTGTTATTAAAGGAAAGGCATATTCATTGGTTGCTTGAAATTACAAAGGTGAGACTTGAGTTGTATACTTCTCTTGGGGAAAGTTGGGGGAAAGTTGAGGGAAAGTGGTAGGACAGATAGGTAAAAGTTACAGCTCAGAGGGTACAACTATGCCTTAATTGAAGGGTCATCAAATATTTATGATAGACTTGGGGAAATAGTACTAAATTAGAATATGATGATGCATAACACAAGAAGACAAGTGAGATATGCTGTAGCTTGTATCTAATGTACGTATAAGACAATATTAGAGGTTGGATTTTACTTATAATTAGAGAAATATATGTCTACATTTTTATTATAGACATGACAGAAGATAATGACAGGTTCAGTAAACAGATTAAGGAAAAGCCAGGGTGATTATATTGTGTGTGTTATGTGTCGTGCAAGTAATATGTTACACATTATATATGTTAGTAAAAGATAAGAATTTTTTAATTAGAATCAAAGTTTTATTTCGATGATAAGTAAAACAAAAATATTTAATGATAAAGTTAACTTTAAATCGATTAGAGAGAAACATCTATGATATCACATTCATTATATTATTTTGCAGAAAGCATGCATGATTGGAGGGAATAGGCAGAAGGAAGCATCATCGAATGTTCGTGGCATCGATTTTAGGGTTTAAAGTGGAAAGGGAAAATGCCAAAAAAGACATATATAAAGTCAAAGTTAAATAAAATTTTGTCTAGCTGTACCCCAACCCTTTTCTCCATTACGAAAGAGCATCCTTATATCAAAAATAAATTTTCAGAAAAATTTGTACTTGAAAATCAAATCTATGTAAAAATCTTCATATGATTTTTAGATAAATTTAATGTATATTTAAGTATGAAAAAAAAAACCAGTTTTTATAAAGAAACTCAAAGTAAAACAACGATCTTCTATGCATGCTATCCAATTGAAGATGCATAGGTTTGAAAAAAAAAAATGATTTTACGAGTCTCCCGAGAAGTAACACTTTTTGGTATGATTAAAGCAATTTTTAAGAATAAAAAAAATCTTTGTAAGTTAAAATTAATACAAACTCTTTTATTGCTTTTTGAAAAAAAAATAACTTTTATAAAAAACATTTAAACCTTTATTTTTATTTAAGAAACTTTTTCCTTTTTAAAAGCTGATATAAACGACCCGTAGAAAGAATGTAGTGTCTCTTTCAGTGTGGACAACCATATTCCACTATGCCCTTAGAACAGAGGGACAGTGAATTGAAAGAAAAGGTAGTTAATTTAATATCTTCATAAGACTATTGTTTAGAAAACTATTTGTTTTGATTTATATAATTTATTGAGAATATTAGAAAAAGTAAACGATCTATGAGTGGCATTTTACAGATCCACATAAACCTAACATTTATTTTATACCACTAATTTTCTAATGTATGTAATGTTTCTTTTCAACCATAGTTTACAGTGTATAGACTACAGACAGAAACCTTTGAAAATTTGACAAGTCGAAAAAGAAAACAAAATTATGGGATTTAGATTATTGAAAATGTTTGTAAAGTGATTTTGAAACAGGCTTGAACAGGACATGGGAATTAAATAAAGTTATAAAATGGAAGAAAACATGAGAACAAAATAAACAACAAAAAAAGTTACAGTATAAGAATGGAGAGCAATCCATGTGCATGCCGACCAAATTTATTGAAAATGATTGTTGAATTTGAAGAAATAGATTTCTAAATTATTACTATGATGAAAAGTAAGGATCACACTGCGATCTGACCCAGAATTGTTGTTCCTGTTGTCTTCTAGCTGGGACCTTAATATCCCGAAATTGTAGGACTTAAACATTGTTTATTAATGTTGTCGTTGGTCTAACCATATTCTAGACCAATCATGTTACTTATCTCACTGGATTATGTCACAAACAACTCACTCTCACTGAATCTACCAGTGAAAGAGCTCGACAACATTTTAATAAAATCTTCTGACACATACATACATAGCAGTAAAATTGCAAAAACTTTTATGGTAGTTGTCATCTGTCAGAAACTTCTCCGTTCTATCAATGTTACATTAAAACAAAAATGTAACGAGCCTTTGAAATCAATGAAAATGCATTTTCTGAGGACACCACGTGCATATCATTTTCTATATGGTGATTATATTACTACACAAAATATACTGATATAGCAGTTTACACGAACATAAGAGAACGATGAAATGAAAGAGATTATACGATATCATCTAATATCAAATATCTCTTCTGTAAACAATGGTGGGGTCGTTAATTCATAAAGAAACCGAAGAGAAGAGAATTTTAGATTTCATTATTACAAATTTATTAGTATTTATTTACTTCTTAGACTTGTTTAAAGAAACCGAATCAGGAAACTAGGATCGTATTTGTTAGTGTGGTAAGCAAAAGAAAAATGCGGTGATTAAACTAAATGTGAAGGATTGATAAACTCACCGACAGTGGCGGAGTGGAAGGTGGTGCTGCCATCAACGACATTTCTACTACCAGTGATGATAGTGCTGGTTCTTCCATCACCCAAGAACATGATATTGGTCTTCTTCTTAGGAACTTCCACATTCTCTCTATAAACTCCAGCCTTTATTCTTATAACATACCTCTTACTACTCTTCAATGGAGCAGCTTCCACAGCCTCCGACACCGTCTTAAAGTTTCCACTACCGTCCGCCGCCACCACCACATCAGCCTTCACCGTAGCCGCCTGAAGCAGCCTTCTGTCAGAAGCAGAAATCCACTCCGGCCAGGCAACACCATCTCCATTGACATTACTCTCCTCCGCCAAGAGCTTTCTATTTTTGCCAACGTTGTTGTCTCCGAGCTTCATGTTCTGTTCGAAGGTGGCAATGTCGGTGTCGGTCATGTTCTTGGTCATGGCGAGTGCGTTGCTGCACATGTGTTCCACGTGCACCTGTCCTTCTTCCAGAGCCTTCCGCACGCGCTTATCGGCGTCCTCGTGAGAGAAGCCATCGAGGCACGTGACCTGGTTGGTTATGGCGGCGCTGATCAGGGTTTTGAGGTCGTCGGCGTGCTGGTAGAGAGTTTTTTTGTTCGGGTAGAGCTCGAGGTCGCGCTGAGCCTCTTTAAGCTCGTCGAGTGTCTCGTCGATGGTTTCGAGACAATCGTGGAGCGCGATTTTCTCTCGATTCGTGAGGCCATGTTTGGTAGTGAGCTTCTTCACGGTGAAGTAGTTGTGCTCCACCGCGCGGGTGGTGATGTTGAGGGAGAGTTGGATGACGTCACGGTGGGAGGTTACTTTGTGGGTGACGTTGGGTTCTGAGGCCACCGCGGAGAAGCAGAGTTCTGGGTAGAATGTGGAGCTGCACGCGCTCTTGATGATCGTGTGGGAGTGGTGGGAGAGGGAGAGGGGGGTGCTGCTGGTGCTGTCGGAGTTTTTGTTTTTATTTTTGTTTTTTACTCCGGCGACGATGCCCACGACGGAGGCCGCCACCAGGAGGCTGGCGAAGAGGGTAAGGAAAAGCTTCCTCTTTTTGTTGTGGGCCTTCTTAGAGAGGGAAATGTGGTTGCCGGAATCGGAGATTCCGGCGTAGGGAAGTTTTGGGTTTGTCATGGTTTAGACTGAGAGGAAGAAAGAGAGAGAAAGAGAAAGAGAAGGTGAGGGTGTGGAAAGATAGGAGAAGGACAATTACTTATAATGTTGGATTAGAGTTCTTATTAGATTTTTTAATCAAATTTTGAGTAATAATGAACATTTCCTATTTCATTTTTGGATAATCAGAAAAAACAAGTTGGTAGATGTGGTAAATGATGAAATAAAAAATGAAAAAGGAAATGGTAAAGTTAAGAAGAAAGGAAAGGTGAGTGAGAGTATGCTCAATATGTATAGTAAGTATTAGAGTTTAATAATTATATATTTACATCATAGGTTATCTAATCACAATCAATTTTATGTTTGTGGAGTGGTTTATTTAAACATTACTTATATGATAAACAATTTTTGGTTATATTTTGAGGATGTGTGATTGAGGAGATTGTTTTTCACTCTATAGGATCAACCATATCATAGGTTTAATATTAAAACATGTAATGAAGAGGATTAGGCTGTGCTTATGAGATATTATAATAGTAGGAAAAGGAGCCATGTGAATAATGTGGGTTTACAAAATTATAGCCGTTACTATGTGAGTGAGGGCCAACTTTGTTAAGCTAATTTATGTGTTGGGTTTGTGAGAATTGTTTTGAATGGTATTCACATGTTGGTGGAAAATGGAGAAACTTTGTTGAATGGTACGAGCTGTGACAAGTGTGAAGAACAGAAAAAAGAGAGAGATTCATGGAAAAGAGAAAGAAAGAAAAAGAGACAAAGACAAAAGAGACGGAAAAGGAGACGTGTGATTTTTTTCTTAAAAGAAATTTCAATTTTTTTTTTAAAAAGGAGACGAATCAAAGGTTGGGAAATTGGACTTTCTCCTTATATTGAAGACAACAGATAAGAGTGAAAAAGTATCTGAGTATTGTGTTAAGGAAATTTAAAAATATAAAATAGAAAGTTTTTAATTCATTTTTTCTGATAAAATTTTGTCTATGTCAATAAAAATAAAGTCTTTCCCATACATTATCATAAGTTAAACCTTAATCATTACATTCAAGAGACTCAATTATCGAGAAACTATATTAAACTTTGTTGTCATTAATAATATGAACTTTAGTTCCTTATAGGAGAATAAATTCCCCTTACTAAAATTATTAGCTAGGTATATATACTATGATTTTTAATGGTCAAAATAAAATAGAATCATGCTAACAAAAGTCTTAATTTAAAGACATTTGCATATAATTATTATACCTATTTGAGAAGCTATTATTCTTATCTTGTGTGCTATTCTTCATATAATTATTTTGTTTTATATTCTGTTTATCTGTAAAGCTTTAAAGCAACACAAGTTGCAATACTTAATCTTCTTCTTTGCACTTTTTTCTTGTTAGTTTATCCAAATCCAGAGAACGAATAATAATTGTCATTAACAATACATTGTCTTCAAATTTATAATCCAAACAATTTAAGTATTTTATGTACTTTCTTTTGGTTTAAATAAGAAAAGAATCTGAACTTTTTTTAATATCAGATTAGACAGATCGAACATATAGCAGCTGCCTTATAAGACTAATCATATTTTTATTTCATAACTTTCCTCTGCCATTTAAGGAACTCATATTCTGAACAAAGTTTAGATAAATATGATATATAAACTCAAAATTTGTAAGGCTTATAATTCTGAAACATAACTCCATAAGAATACTTCTAAGGATGCATGGGACCATTTACTGTGCCTCTATTCTGGTTTTGTACGTAAATATTCAAAGGAATGGGATGATAAGAATGCGATGAAAAGCATAAAGTTAAGTGCTTGTAAAAGTACATCTCAAAGGAAGCTTACTCACAACGTGCTTCTTTGTGCCAATAGCTTATTAGGTCCAAACATGGTCTAAGGATATATGGAGGAGCACCTTCCACCAGAAAGCAACATGTGGGTAATCTTATATATATATATGTATGTATATGTCTAACTATGATTTGAAAGCCTACCTTTCGGTTGCACCAGAATATTAATGAGTTGGTTATCAATTGCTAATATCTATTTTAGGATCATTGATTAACAATATTTGTAATAATAAACATTCATAATTCATCATTAACATATATATAATATGTACTGAGTGTAAATATAAGTAGAGATTTGTGTACCCTTTGGACGTTTCTAAACGTTGCATGTACTTTAATTAGAGTGGATATGTATTATCAGTAAAAAATGAAAGTTTTTAATTTATAATATACAAGATTCAGTAAAAAAACTACAACTGTGTAGTGTGCGAAGATCTCTCTCTTCTTTTACTTCAATTAATGACAGTTAATTTCCATTTACAGATACTTCTGATAATTCCAAATATATATATATATATATATATATAATTTAGCATTTATCCATGAGAATTTTCTTTTCCCAGCAACTGTGTAGTAGTTTTATTGAAACGCTAAAGCTAATCTCGATAAGATTAATATAGTGTTATTATCATTAGAAAAATCAAAGTACATCTGATAGGGTTCATGTGGAAGTGTATTTTTAATTTTTAAAATCATGCAGAGCAGTGACAAACAAATATAGAATGAAGATGCCAATCTTGGAGTGAACTTGAAGAATAAAATATTTATATAAATATAAAAGAGAGAGGACCACTGCTTGTTAAGTTTAAGACTAATTAACACCCTAACAACCACGTTCATGTGCAGTAATAACTGAGTTGTTGAATTAACCCATTGCTTGTTTAATTAATGTGGTTTTATGCTTATTTTATGCCTCATGTCTAGGAAAAGAAAAGGATCACATGCTAAACAATTCATTAATTGCTTGTTTTATTAATGAGATTTTATATTTATTTTATGTTCATGTCAAGTAGGAGAAGAAAAGGATCACATTCTAAAGACAGAAATGGAACACAGAAATACAGAAATATTTTTTTATCAGTAAATATTAGTTGTTAGAACGTTAATTCTTTTGTTAACAGAGAGGATATCTTCCTTATTTTTAACCAAAACTTCACTTTCATTTTATTTTCGACACATTATTAGACTAATTAGGAAGAGAAAGGTTATTTAGAATAATAGAATACTTCATATCTATATATATGTGTGTATATATATCAGATTGCAGAAAGTATCACCTTCTAAAGCTCTTGAAATAAACAAAAACACAGACACAACTTTTGCAGGCAAGTTGTGATTGTTTAAGCCCATGCGTTTGTGAATGAGACTTTTGTCTTTGTCACTGCATTTTGAATATTCATCTCCATCATGTTATTAACCATGCGTATTCAATTTTATTTTTTCTATTGCACCTGCCACATGTTTAAATGATTTTCTTAAAATAACTATATATTTCTGCAATTTCTTTTCTTCTATAACACTTTACAGTGATGCACAGATTTTATAGAATGCAAGTAACATTGACTGAAGTTAGAATTGGAATGAGGAGTTAATAATATCGTGGCTTGGTTGAGATTGTGAAAAGTGGTAACCATTTGTAGAAATTATGATGTTCAAGTTTGCAAAGAAACTAGCTATTTCTTGTGCAGAAGAGTATTGTAATGAAGTATTATATTGTATAAAGATGAATGAGTTGAATAATATAAAAAAAAATCTGCAAATTTATTATTTTAAGATTTTGGATTGAGTGAAGTGTCAAATTATCTTTTATAATGGACTCCTAACATATTAAAATATCCCATCTTTAAGAAGTAGAATGAAGGTTTATATGAAAGTGTTTGGAGACATTGTTTTGAGTCTTTTAGAAAGCACTTTCATGTTTGCAAGAAAAATCCTAATGTTTCCAACCTGAGTCATACATACATGTGGTAAATTCTCTAACAAAAACACATTGTGCAGGTTCCTTTTCATTCTCCCACAAAAACAAGATGATAAAACATAGAATAATGTTTTAAAAATTTGAAATTGTTCATAGAATATGTGAGAATAATGGTATGTAAAATATTCTTACACAATTGAATGAATGATCATATATGAATTTTTCCAAAACTAAAAAAAAAAACTGAAGTAAAGAGCTTGTCTGAGAAACACGTGTGAGCTGACTTGCACAATTATTAAGACAAGATTCATAATGTTATGATGGCCATGAATTTGACCTCATCCCAATCTATTTGCATACATTGCATCTAAGTGTATTTATTATTCTGGAATAGATATTATAAAATACACACAATCTATTTGACAGCTTCAAAACTGAAAAAATTTGAATATAAATTCTTTTACTAAATAGATCAATCTCATACTATGAGAATAAGATGTGTAAAAAAAGTATATACATTACAGAAGAAACTGAAAGTATACGTTACATGTCCTAAAAAATTAAAAATATAGTTCAGAAAGCATCAAGAACACATATTAATTTGCATATTTATGTATGTAACGGATCTATTTGGTTCAGAGAAAAATATAAATTATACAGTAGAAAGAATCAAGAACAGATTCTGCAGAATTACAGAGTTTCTGCAAACACGAGAAGTGGAGATTTGCTTTATGTATATAATCAAATTTTGGTCCAATGTTTTATTTATTTAGAAGTAGAAGATAATGCAGCCATAAAAAATATATAAATGAATTAATATGAGAAAAAATGATGGTAGGAAAGTTTATGATGCTTACCAAAAATTAAGAAGCAAAGAAAGAATGAAAGACTTATTAGGTTTACCATTAGTTGCGAGCATGCATTGGCATGCTAAAAATTACGCCAATTTCGGCAATCTCTGTCTCTTTCACTTTAGGAGATATATATACATTTATATGTGCCTATTAAATTCTCACCATTTTTTTAGATTCAATAGTTTTGAATTAATTAGGTGGAAAGAACTTCAATTTTGAACAACTTAAACCGTGATTTTCGCTTTTGACTTCGTACCATCTTCCTGTGTTTCTCTTTCTGTGTTTCTCTTTTTGTCCCAAAATTAGAACAAAATGTATTGTAAAAGAAACATAAAATAAAAAATAGGACTTTGTGAACTATTTGACTCTTATTGGAGACCAGCTACAAAGTTTAACTTTAATTTCGTGTTGCATTGAGAAAGCATATTACATTAAGTTGGACTAATATGAGTGGAGCATCTTTAATTACTTTAACTTTCACTTGCACATTGCTTTGTTCCTCATGAATATGTATTAGTTACTTTATTTCTGGTTTTGATTACTCTAGTAATGAAGCAATTAATCATGAAGTTCTGTTATAGGTAACATGAGCAATGCTTTATAGCTATCATTGAGTCTGCAATAACTTTTTTTGTTATTTTTTTCACCATTTCTAGACCAGCCATTTTTTTGGGGAGTATATAGACTTTTATTTTTATAGGTCAAATTATTGCAGCAAATTGGACCTCCTAAATATAGTGTCTCCCTCCCCAAATTGATAATCAATTGATGTTAATGAAAGACATGGTCCATAGTAAACCATATATATATATATATATATATATATATATATATATATTAAAGATTGGACATAAAATAAACGATTTTTTTTAAATATTTAAATTAAATAACCCGATTTTTAACATTTTTTTAGAAATCGGTTGTTGCAAAACTGATTCTTTATTGATGTTCTTTTTTTAATTTAATAAATTTTTACACTTTTAAATAATTAAATTTAATTTAAATAATTTCTAATTGTTATTAAATTAAATTTAATATTTTTGAATAAGTTTTATTTTTAAATAAATTTTGTATATAATTGTGAGTATACGATTATCTACAAAACTTATTTAAAATATAAAAGATAAATTTATTTTCAAATATTAAGTTTTATTTTAATAATAATCATAAATTATTTTAATTAATTTTAATTATTTAAAAGTGTAAATAATAACTTATTAAACTAAAAAAAAAACTATTGATAAATCGGTTTCCCAACAACTAATTTTTCTAATTCTTTTAAAAAATTGAATACCCAACTGAAAAATCAGTTCCACACAAAACGATTTTTCAAGTGCACATGAGATATTGGAATAAATTTAATTAAAAATAGGATTAAAGAAAAAAGTGACACGTTAATAAGAATATAAAAAGAGGAAGAAAAAAAAAAGAATCTTCTCTTGCAACTCAGAGAATCCAATGGAGCTATTTGATGCATTCGTATGGGATGTCAATAACTTGGAATGCTCTAGAAATTATATACATTAATTTAGCTAATGAAAAAATTATTTCATTTTTTGATTTATTATTTTTTCTAAGAGTACTTATCAAGAATTTTATAGAAAAAGAAACTATAAATACATATTACAGTTGTTATATAAATACATATTACAGTTGTTATATAATTTGTATTTTCGTAAATAATGGATTAACACGTGTAAGCTACATGACTGCTATAAGGTTATGAGGGAGAAGCACAAGCAGATTGAAGAAAGTAATGTGATGTCTATGTTAATAGTCAGTCAGTGTAGATGTTTCATGTGAATCACAGGATAAAGCTAACCGTCGTATGAGAGAGGTGCCTTTACTAGATTTGTGAAGGAAGGGGATGCTAATGACAACTGTTTATAAAGGCTTTGTTTCTGCACTAAGTGACTGAATAATTTGTGAAGAACTATGTGGGTGCTATTGTGAACATTAGTTTGGTCAATAACCATCATCCACGCACTCCTCTTTACACTGGAATCATTACTGTCTGGTACTGTCTGGTACTGGTTCCATGACGGTCTCAATCAATATTCACAACATAAAGTTATTACTTCTATATTGTAAATTAATAAATTTGATTATATATCACATGAGATACCATAAACACGGAATGATACTAGACTATTGAACAATTCTCATTTACACCAGTAAATTAGCTAGCTAGCTAGTTAGACAGTTTGGTTTGGATGGTCGTAACTTGCATTTTAGTTACTCGTTCCAGTAGCTACTATGTTCGTTTGTATCCAACAAATTCCTATGACAGCTCTTATATCATTCATATTCTCAGTAATAAGGGAAAATTACATGGTGTGGGAGTTCTCTCCCCTTTTTTTCCCTCTTCTACCTCTGGGTTCAATCAGAAATATGAGATATCAAGTTCAATAAACGACTAACATGGTAGCTTTTTCCAAGATATGATGTTCTTTCTAGAAAAAATCCTTCAGACAAATATGATGACAAAGATGAAGTTTCCAATTCATTTATATTTATATATTACAACTTGACCAACTCAATCAATTTTATTAGGATAAAATATGATGATATATTAAAAATTAAAAAATATCTAATTCAACCTTATAAATTGATTGTAAGATGAGATTTCCACCTCATAATTTGATCGAAGTAGAACAGATAGGTTGCATTCCATAGTAAACTAATTTACACCAGAGTCCAAGTATTCACTATATTTACTCGGTCTAAGCCTGGTCCACTTAGCACCAAAAAATCAACAACTCCGTAAACAAAAACGATACAACTACATTCACAAAGGAAAACTATGCATAAAAAATAAAATACAATCTACATGGTCTCCATTCCTATTCATGCCTCCAAATATTCAGCAAGAAAGAACACTCAATTCCACTAAAACGGCCATTGAATAGCCTCCTATGATTTTGTATAGAACAAATTGTTAAATCACTCTTCTAACACCACCAAAATGAATTCAGTTTAAGCGTCAGTGCCCATGGCCACGAAACAGGTGAATGTAGTCATACCCGGAGATTTTAAGATCACAAGCTCACTTTTGTTAAGACCACAAGGAACTCAGTTTGGACGCAAGTTTGGCAGCCTTGTAGTCATCCCGAAGTTGAATAAATCTGATGCATAGCAGACAAATGAACATTTTCATCACCAATCATAAGCAACGACATTCAGTAATTTGTTTACTGGGATGTTGTGTGTTGGGAAAGGGGGCTCATTAATAACCACAACCACTACCAAAACTTATCTTGACAGGTGGTGTAAACTACATAATCAGTATGCGTCATTAGACTAACAAAGTCAAATTTTTAGTCAAACCGTTTGACAGAACAATTTCAACAGTTCCTAAAATTTTCGTCTACCCTTTTTTATTGAACAAGCTTCCATTTGATCCACGTATCTTACTGCATTCCTTAATACCAAATTACCTTAAGGCTATCCACAAAAGGTGGCTTCAGTGGTAAGCAAGCTTGAGTTCAATGGTTAAGTTTGAAGTGTTTGTGTGAAGGGACAATTAATATCCTGATCGGGGATTACTCTCACCCCCAAAGACACTTCATGAAACTATTTAAGTGTGTAACGAAAACAAGTAATAACAAAAATCATAAAATAAACATAATGAAAAATTAACCTAAACATAATGAGAGCTCTGGAAATTGAACAGCAACAGGAAAAGATATTTTGTGATATAAATATATAATTATTAGTCCTTTATAATGATGATGGTGGTGAGGTAATAATAACAACAACAAACAATAAAACATAAATCATTGCATTATTTACAAAATCCAATGTAATTATACCTTTGGGCGTCTTTCCGTATGCTGGGTGTGCCCTCAAACAAAGTTGCAAGGCTCTCAGGAGCAACAATAAATACATTGGCCATTCTATAGAAAGTGTTCAGAAATTAGTATGTAAAAAATAGGCGAGGGGGGCTGAAATTTTAAACAAATTGCATGTCATTCAACTTACATGCCCAACAATTCAAACTTTTCATCAACAGAAGGAGCGTTGAAACTACGCAGAAATTCTCCATATTCAGTAATGTCACGCTTCAGTCGCAATCCCCC
Source organism: Macrotyloma uniflorum (assembly GCA_016859785.1). NCBI lineage: Eukaryota > Viridiplantae > Streptophyta > Magnoliopsida > Fabales > Fabaceae > Macrotyloma > Macrotyloma uniflorum. Next base: position 1,169,660 of record BDMB01000015.1, read on the forward strand.
ACTATAAAGCAATTCATGAGCATATAACAATCAAGCAGGATATTATAGAAATAGTTAGTAACAAAAATAAAGTTCATAAAGCACTGTCTGCATAAATTTTGGCGAAGTTGGAGACAAAAAGACTTGCGGTAAAACCTTTAAAGCACACAAATTGATTTGCATAGAGAAAATAATTCAAACATTATAATAAATATATGAAGTTAGAAGAAAGAAAATTCAGAAGGATCAACTTGTGAATAGCTTATGAACATTTTTTTCCACATCAAAACAGTACGTAATACAGTAATATGTATGTACAAGCTAGAGAAAATAAGGAATGTAGACCCAGGCCAATTACCTTGGATTAAAAGTATACTTCTGCCAATGGTTTAGTAGCACCTTGTGCAAGCGATTCCCCTAAAATGACAAAATTCAAAATTCATCACGTTATCAATGAAATTAGGACAAAGAGCCCAGGCAACATATAATATTTCACCGTAAGCATCTCACAACCTGGTAAACTGACGATGATGTACAATTAATATAAACAGCATAATGCAAGTAAGACAGAGGTAATAGAACTAACATTGTATATCACAACTAATGCACCATTAGCTCAATCAAAATGCTTTATTAACCTTCTTGAGTCAAATTTCATTTTATATTTTCTTGCCATATCTTTGTGTAATTGTGACTTGTTCTTACTACACCACAAATACATCTGAAGGTCTTGTGGTTTTCTTTTCTCTAACAAAGCAGCTCCGCTAAGTGTTATGGGCAGAGTCTAGCTCATGAAAGTGAAAGATAATGTTTAAATGATATTATCCAGACACAAAAAAAACCAGCAATCGCAATAACATTAGTGTTAATGGAATGAACAGACTCCGAATTTTGAAAAAAATTTAGTAATAAAATTTAAGTAGATGAAAGTTATACTGTTGAAAGAAATAAAAAATTTCAGACAGGCAGAAGCAAACCAGTGTCACTTGCACCAAATTAACAACCCAAGACAGATTGGATTGACACTACATGAAAGCTGGATCTTCCTTAGAAATAACAAATGAATCAATACTGAGGACCCTTTTCCATCAGTAAACATTGATTAGGGACAGAACTATCACAAGCAAGGAAGTAAACAATCAAAAGAAACCCCTTACCCCAATTGAAAAAAAAAATGATAAACTCAAAAGGATTAATTCTCCCTAATAAATAATGCCCCATATATAGAGTCAACTACAAGCAGCCAACTCTTTTATTCAACATGTCATCAAATCAATATATTCAATGATCAGCAATAACATATCATACCAACTCAGTCAGGAATGCTTGTTTGTTAAGGCCTTCTAGAGCAGTAAATGCAGATTCCAGCACACGGGAAAGATAAGCAACAACTCTGACACAGAAAACCGAAACATACTTGTTAGTGAGGAATAGAAAGATGGAGAAATAAACTAAAAACTAAATGCCGATATCTATGTCATATAAATTCAAACTGGGTCCCTCAAATAACATTGACATCTGTAGTGTAGTGTCTAGAATCTATACAGCCTTGCTTGTTTTTAGAACCAACCAGATTAGCAAGGGAGATCAAGAGTTGATGTTTATACTAGTCTGGTCAATCCTTTAAAAGCAGAAGCTTCGAAACCAGTGAACCAGTGCTAGAAATATATTTCGGCTTTTCCTCATTGATTCTACTTGTGTACTAACATACATCATATTTTTATATATTTGCATATATTTATAGGTATTTATGTAAACAAGCTCAGTTGGACCTTGAAATGATCCCGCTTTTGAAAACTTGCTAAATAAACATCAAGAAAGAAATCAAAAAATTCAAATGATCAACAAAGTAAAAACAACCAAGTTCACATACACACACAGATGTAAATTACAGAAACTATCAACATCAGCAGTACTAATAAGTAGTTTCAGTTCAAGTTTCAACCTTGTGCAGGCACTGGTTGCCCTGTGATCAGGAAGTATTCCATCATCAGGTGTTCGATAATCTGTAGCCTTTTGTTCAGCTGAAAGCAACCGCTCCACCTGCCAAGGGGTTTAAAGTGAAATATTTAAGAGTTTAGGAGCTAGGATTCCAACTTGAAGAGAAAAAGGAAAAACACTATTAAATGGATAATAGGCAGACAGAGAGTAGTCATAATGTTTGATGTAGTTGAGCACTGGTTACTACACATAATATTATAGGTAAAACTGACCTCAGCCATGACAGTTTCAATGCACTGTTGTAATCCTTTATAAGCAGCTGCCTCTGCGCTTGACATTGCAGTAGCCATTTCCTCACAAGCAGCAGCATGTGCACCATCAACGGGGAGCAAAAGCCGAGATATAGAATTAGCAAAGTACTGCAGAGAATTATTCATTTCAATTATAGGATTTGTTTATAGCTAAAATATTAATTAAAAGTCAAGGCTCCATGTTGTACTTGTTGAATAATAGCTACACTGCTTCCAGATCGTTGTACAGCAATCATGAAAGATCTGAAACTACTTTCACCAGCAGCGGCGGCCGCCTCTGCCTGCATTTCAACAAAAAAATCTTGAAAATGTCCAGTGAAATGTGCTCATTTTTTACATTAATATATACTTCAACAAGAGCATATGAAAAGATCAAGTAATTACAGCAGATGCAGCTGCAGCAGCCACTCTACGGGTAACACTTGTACCCAGCACAAATCTTTCCCTCAAAGTAGCTGCTTCAGTCAGGCTGTCTCTAGCCCGTTCAAGTCCATCCGCTATATATTGACTAACCTGTAAAAGAGAGAAAATGACCCCGAATAATGACCTCCAATGCGAAACTATTTGAATACTGAAAAATGTGAAACTAACTTACTTGGTCTAGCAGGCAAGTAAACACTGCTTTTACATAGGTTGCAAGTGTCGCAGGCTGTAAAAGAACAGTTTCAATTATTCATACAATTAAAATTTTATGTTCAGATCAAAATATCAGAGCTTAACTAGTAAGTGCAAAAGAAAGACAAACTGGAAATATTATGGAATGGTGAATTATTACATAAATATTTAGATAAACTATAATACAAAAAAAAAAATCAAATTTAGTATGAGTATAATAAGGCTCTTTGATTTTATACTTGTCCAAATAAATATTTAGTTTACCACCATGAAATGAATTTAAACAAGCCTATAAAAAACAACCTCACACATTATACTTCATTTATCCAAATAAATAAAACCTACTTGACAGAAGGTCCTTACTACAGTTACCCTAAGCAACTACTAAAGTGCAAAGCAGCCTCTTTGGGAAGGAAGTGAAACCTGTAAATAGAAAAGCAAGTAACTAATTACCTGGGAAGCAAAGAGATTGCATCTTGAGATTGCTTCTTCATTCCAACGCACAAACTCTGTTACAACAGTAACAGATATTTGCTGTTGAGAAGAAACTACTGAAGCTCCTTTTGAGCGTCCAATTGTTCCACCAGATGAATCAGATATCTGCTGGCTTTCAGCTCGTAATTCTTCCATCTGCATTTTTTAGGCACATAAATCATATTGCAATCCAATTATTGTAACATGTGCAAAATATTTAGTCTGTGCATTATTTATTTTTTTGTACAGATTTAATTAGATATATTCCTCCATTAGGATTGATTGGTATGAGTTCCTATTTGTAGTAACCAGGTTTGATTTGTCCATAAGTCTAGCTTAGTTTTAATTTAATATCAAAGTTGTATAAATGGTGAATTGTGCTGTACGTTGAATCATCAGAAAATATTCACTTTCCTATTCACCTTCGTAGAGACACATAAACCCTAGTCTCAACCTTCATTGTGGCCAACTTAGCCAAGCTTCATTTCTGCCATGGGTGCCTAAGTGACACCTTCAGTTGCACTACAAGTTCTACAAGCACTGTGTCCCACTTCCATGGGACTCTTTACTGGAAGCCATAAAAAATATAGCCACACACTCTTTCTATGAAATTTTCCCATATTGTGCAGAACATATGATTCCCTATAATCATTCATTTGCATCACCGCTGCCACTGTTGTACTTGTCAATTATGATCGCATTAACACTGCTAATGGGTCACAAATCACATACCCAATTGCTGAATGTGATAACATTCAACTCCAACCCTCTCTTCACATAATCATGCTCCTTCAGTCCAAAACTAATCTTGCTTTGACATACAAACTTACTCAAGATTTGATTTTTAGTAAATAGTAACATTCTTTCCTTCCTATTGCGTCATTGAGGACCTTGCCAAAGAGAGAACAATTGGAATTGATAAGGAATGGGCAAAGCTATATTATTTGCAACGCTTAGAAACCAAAGGCAGTGCCAAACTGAATGTGACTCCATGTCAGTAGACAAGTAATGAGTCTGTGGCTTACAAATTAGGCTTCAATGTAAGTGTCTAATTCATCCTCCTTTAGTAATCTTAACTCTTCAGTCATTGTTCGTCATGTTTATTTTAGAATTTATCGAGTCTTTTAATTGTGATGTACATCTATTTCACAAAAATATTGTAAAATTTTGTCAAGTAATAATAGAAAAGATGACCCTTTAGAGCTTGTACATTCAAATGTTTGGGGGGGGACCAGCTCCTTTTTTATAATGTATTGCATAATGATTTGTTTCTTTTATGAATGACAATATCCAGGTTTCATGAATTCACCTGATGAAAGGTAGATAGGACGTGTTTCAACTATTCTTGAACTTTTATCGGATGGTTAAAACTCATTTGGAAGATCAGTTAAACGACTATGCTCAATAATGGAATGGAATAGGTGAATCAGGATTTTCCTAATTTTCTCCTACAAAACGATGTTATTTATAAACTAACATGTGTCAATATCCTACAGTAAAATGAGGTAGTCGAACAAAAAAAATTGTCTATCTCCTTGAAGTTGTCAAGACTTTATTCTTCAAATGTCTGTTCCAAAAATTGGGGAGGAGTTGTTTCAACTGCCACCTATCTAATAACATGTTAACTTCTTAGGTTCTCAATAGTGTTACCCCAATCCATTCCATGACTTCCTTTTATTTCTAATTTGAAAGTCTTCCCCATCATGTCTTTGGTTGTGTTGCTTTGGCCATGTTCAGAGTCAACATTGTGGTATATTTGATCCTAGGGAAGTCAAATGTAAATTTATCCGGTATGCATGCACCAGGCAAAAAAGGATACAGATGTTATCACCTCTAAAGTTGCCAGGTTTATGTTTCCAATGATGTTAAGTATCATGAGACAGTATTGCTACTCCTTCAACTTCAGCCAATGTTTATAATTATAGAAGTCTCCTATTGAGCTTTCTGTGAGCCTTTTTCTCTTCCTTATTGCTTTTCTTCATGTGCAGATTTGGCATCTTCCTCTGCCACTACTACTAATAGCATATCAAAAGCATTTTAAGCAATTCAAAACAAAGCCAACAAATCATTATCGACACACAATAGAAGGAGAAAACCCAACTTGGCTCAAAAGCAAACCCAACTGTCCAAACTAAAGGTAAGCACTTCTACTTCAGAGTCTTTGGAAATTCATTGAATAATTGTTACTCTAATCCTGAATACTAGCTTGTTACCTTGAGCAAAGAAAAAAGATGCTTTGTTAAATATCTATGTGTGTCTAGTGTTGATGAACACCTTTCTATGTACCACCAGAGTTTTATCTCTCCAATTATTCTATGGATTCAAGCCAAGAATAAAAATCATAGTTTATGACCTAAAGGCTATGTGAACTATTATTGATGAAAATCATGATTGGTGACCTTGGAATATGAAGTACCTATGAAGCTACTTTTCTGCAAAATCCAAAACCATCATTAGCATTTCCCCCATAACTAGGTTCAGAATGACAAGAGAAAACATGTACCGGCCCTTCATCAAGAAGACGACATATGTTCCCTCTGGAGGTCAGTTGGCAGAAGTTCTAACTAAGGTGATAAGCGATTCCAAGATCTTACTAGCAAACTATGAACACTAAACATCCATTCACTAGCCTCTAACAAGTGTTGTAACTTGTAAAATATGAAGCACATGCATTATTTTTTCTTTATTTAATTATATTTACTTCTTTATTTGGATTGATTGGTCAAGATTTACTTATTTGTAGTAATCAGGTGTGATTTGATGTCCATAATTTGAGCTTAGTTTATATCATCAAAGCTGTATAACTATAAATAGTGATCCTTGTTGTACTCTTTGAATCATCATAAAATAATTTTCCATATATTCCAGGTGTAAGGATAAAGAACTGAAACAATCACGAACCTTCATTTTATATAACTGCCTAAGAGATGCCTGCTCATATTCAGGATATTCATCCTTGTGGCTTGAAAATAGGGACTCTGTTAGACCTGAATAAACAGAGAACATTCTGTTAGTCACCTAATAAATTTTTTTAATATTCTAAATCCAGTTCAAAGCACAGGTGACTATAGGACACATTGACATTTATTTAAAGAAGTGCTTTATTAGTGGGAATGAAATGAATAATAGAAGAATGAAAATATGCCATTACCACATATTTCTAAGATGGGTAAGCTACATAAAATTAAAAAAAGTCAAAAGTCCTACGTGAAGAGGCAAGATTAGAGCACTCAGACTCCTCAGATTGAATAGAATCTTTTCCATTTTAAGCCATATAATAATTATACTTCTAGGTCTAACACTTATATTGCACATCAAACAGAAGTCATTGCCAAAGCAAGCAGAGAAGTATGAAAGTACTACTCAAAAGCATTCTCAATGATCATGCCCACTAGATGACTAAGTGTAAGTTTGCTTTACTGAAATCCTAAATTCCAAGACATGTTCAACGTAACTTCACTCTCACATTGCTTTGCCGTTGAACAGAACAGAATGATAATTCAAACACAGCCCAAATTGTAAAGCCCCAATAACAACTGACACAAACTGCATTATATTGTAGGCAGATGACCAGTCTTAAGAAATCATGAAATATAATTGCCACTATGCTTCACCACAAAACCATGTGTGTACTCGTCAAAAAATACATCTAACAAATATACAATATTATTCCTTCTAGTATCATTTTCCTTTATGTTCCACACCATTTCTCCTTTTAAAGATGAGTTCACCCTTTAACAATTAAGAAAATTACGCAAATTTAAAGTTAATTCATTACCCTCAACATCCAAGTCACCACATCCTACAGCTTGTAGATCAGTTGCTAGTTCTCGGGTTTTTTCATATGCCACTGCCAGCATTCGAAGATACTGAAACCTCAAATCAAATGCAAATCACATTAGCATTAGGCTGCTGTCTACACTGGCTTTTGGATGATAATAATGAAGGAAGTTGGTTAATTTTACTCACCAATAGAAGCCCACCTTCCTCCATGGAAGGTAAATTGACAAGAGATGGTTTCTCTAACAGTTTGTCCAAAAGGGCAGTGACTCGCTGCTCTAAAACTCGCTGCATACAGAATTATGAGAACATTGATTTTTGTAAATACAGTAAACTATATAACCTGTTCAAGGCCACAATATTCAGTGAAGACTGTGTTATCTGGTACCTGAACTAAAATTGACATAACTTCACTTGGAGTGGGGAATACAGCGGTGATTGTTGCAGCCTCTTTACGAACAGTATCTGTAAAAAATTACTGTCAATCATTGATTCTGTCAGGAAATTTATCATTTTACTAACAGCAGAAAGTATACTTCAAACCTGTGATTTCTTTGTACAAGGAGGAAAGCCCACGAGCAACATTATTGGGGCTAGATTGAGCAGCCTGGTCACCTAGAACCAGCTTAGTGTCTGCATTCATTATTTCCACATCAATGAACATTGGCCGTGTTGCCACATAATGTTGCATGGCACTTGTACCCCTGTTGAACTGCATTGCAAATAGTAATTTAGCTAAATAGATGCACTAATTACCAAAAACTCAACATTTTATACGTAATTAGATGCAGTCAAAACCAATGAATTCATTTATTTCCATCATAAGCAAGTAAAATATACTGCAAGCATAAAAGACAAAGGAGAAACATTTGAAAGCAACCTTTCAAACAACTACACTGTACAATATAAATTGAAGCTTGGACTCTATTTAAAATGTGTTAAACTTCAAATACAATTTAATCAATATGCAGACCAACTAAAGTAATATTAAATTCCATTTAGTATTGACAACTATATAACATCTAGCAACTCACAAAGTGCCAATACTCCATTACTTTCAAATTTAAAACGAGACACTTTATTACCTAGTGCTGCAATTGACAAGAGGGAATTTGCACAAGCTATGGACAAATTATGCATGTGAATTTGGAAAGGAAGAAGGATGAAAAGACAAACAGCAATGAAAAATGGGATATTAGAGAAAACGATGAAAAAAAAGGAATATCCTCTAAGGTATGAGAAACAGGGAAGCAAGCACAGACTCCATTTGGTGTACTGGTTCTTAGAATGAAATTGATATTAACAAGTGAAATAATAACAGATATCCAACACTATGGGACTTAAGAATTATAAGCTATATAAAACTAAAACATAATACAAGACTTTCCAAACCCATGAAGGATGATATCAGGTACTATTTCTACTGCCAACAATTCAGGTTTTTTTATTTTATTTTACCATAAAACAATCCAAGAAATTATCTGAATGGAAGTAGTAATATGGGAAAGGGACAGAAGGAGAATAGGGGAAAGAGAGAGGAATGTAATTGTGTACAACAAAACTTTATTACCTGAGACAAAATTTTCGCACACTCTGCCATGGTGGTCAATTCTCTTTTCTGTGATGCTGCATCAAACCGAGAAAGCAATCTATTCTCCAGTTCTGCAGAAATAGTGAAAGAATTATCAAACATTTATTACTAAAGAAACCCAGAACTCAGTTTTAACATTCATGGGCTGCCCCTATATATTTTGGTCGTACCCTAATGTAAGGTCAGTTAATCCAAAAATATCAGTATGTTCTTATATTCTGAAAGGGAAGAAACAAAATTCTGAACATGGACCCTGGTAATGGGGGAAAGGTAGAATTGAGCTAGTGTTGAATTGTGTCCTTCACGGCTAGGTTAAGTAATTTGCTTCAGATTTTCTTATTCGAAGAAAAAAAGGTAGTAAACAAAATTTTCATACAATTTCAATCCTCGATATTGCTTACATTTAGCTCACACCAAATTGAAGAAAGATAAGACTTGATAAAAGCAGAAATCCTTAAATCTAGACACTTGCATTTCAAGATAAAGCAGAATACAAAAAGGCAGGAAGAACTGCCTCAGGAAAATTAAATATGAGCTCCACACTGTTCAGTAAACTCAATTTGTATTTGAGTCTAGATGGCATAGTAACCATGACAGTAAAAGCCAGAAGAACATAAAAAGGTGTTACATAACCAATAAGCCTAATTAGAGGCCTTATATAAAGAGGGTGTTTAATAAGCAAAGAAATCTGTCAACATCATTGATAAATCAAATTGTGTTTTGAAATTCAACCTAGACATAGTGATTAAGCTTTTAAAGGATGCTGACCATTTTATCTGCCTCAAAAGAAAGCTAATAACCTCACAGATTAAAAAATTCTTAGATTGAATAATGTACTTTATCAGTCATAATATTCGTGAAGAAAAAAGGACTATAATAATGCAACAGTTTTAACAGGAAATGTGCAGAACTATGATTCTCATAATTATACTGTTTGACAGAAACATGGAATATTAATAAGCTAATGTGTCCTTGTTTTTCATAAAAAAATTTACCATTGCAGTATTCCTGCAAATTAGCAACTGCAACTTCTAATCCTCTGCTAGCAGTTGCATTTCCCATAGCTGATGGGACAGGTATTCCATGTCTGCCAATATCTTCTTCAGCAAATGACCCTGAAAATTAACAGAGTATTAGCATAGCATTGACATAATTTGGTTAAAGCATTATAGAAATTATAAAAGCATCTCAATTCGTACGTAATTTCTGGGCAATCGAAGCAGCCTCGGCAACACGGCTATCATCAGAAAAAAGAGGTGAAAGCTCCATCAGATCACCTGGGCTGCTATTGAACTCCATTAAATACTGCAGAAAATAACCAACCATTGGTAAAATTTCTAAACAGGAATAATGGTATAAACCAAATGAACCAACTGATATTACTTTTATCAACTCAATTGTTTGACTGGCGGTTTCTCGCTGAGAATCTGCGCTCTGAAATAATTAAACAGTATTGGAAATGAGATTATATTTCAAAGACAAAGGTGGAATTGACCTACCTATAAAACATAATACAAACAAATGTGAGATTGCAATCCATCCATCAAATATAGTTGGACCATGGAAGAACTCTCTACCTGGAGATGATCACCTATCTTTGCAGCTGTCTGGCCAACACTTGAAATTCGCGAATCTAACCTTGCAAAGCTATCAAACAATCCATCCACACCTTTCTCTAGCTGAAAAGGGAATAAAAACAAATGGACAAAAATTAAACTTACGATCCCAACTTGAACTTGCCAATAGATCATTCCGGCCTAGTTAGATAGCAAGGTATAAAAGTTCCTCATTCTCCAAAAAAAATACAAAATAATGAAGCACAAAAGAAGTAGCTCAGAACTAACAAATGTAATTTTTAAAAGAAATAATCACTATGGTAAGGGTAATATATATATCCCCCCTCTAACTCTAGAATACTGATTAAGCTAAAACAAACCAAGTAGATTCGAGACTAACCTCAGAGAGTGTCTTTCGATGCTTAGAGTCTTGAACTGAAACATCTTTCTTAAGATTGTAGAGTCTCCCATCAATCTTCCAACCAAAACACAAAAAAAATAAAATCAAACCTCGAACAAATTAAATTCCCAAAGAAAATTGAAAAAAAGTAACTGATCGGTAGAGGAAGGAAACCTGTTTACGAAGCTCAAGCAGCTCCTTGCAAGAATCCTTGAACAACGACAAGAGCTTCTCAACCTCGGGGAACAACGGACTCACAATTACCTGCGAGGAGTACTTGGACGCATCGGACGGCGCTCGGAGATGCCCGTTCGGAAGGGAATCGCCGCCTTCCGTTTCCGTTTCCTCCAATTTGAACGACGGAAGAAGGTCGTTCACGAGGTTCCCGAACAACGCGTCAAACGAGAAGTCTCCCTAACACAGAAACAGCAACAACATGATCACAACACGTTCTTTAATCGAAACGAAATTTCTCTTTAAGCTGAAGAAAAATAAATCATAACTTGAATAGCGAAGGTACCTTGAAATCATCGATGTCGAGAATGAGAGGGAAGGAGGTACCCGACGATGTGGTTTTGGGGGGCTTGCTGGCTCCATCTTTAGGCTCTCTCATGACGGAGGAAGTAGTGCGTGTCAATGTGCTTCGATTTGGAGAAACTGTGAGAAAGGATTGGGAATTGCGATTGCGATCTTCTTCTTCTTCTTCGGTTGTATCGTTATGTTATGGTGTTGGTTTGTTTGAAAGTGTAACTGGAAAAGTGAAAACCCTGGGTGGAGGGACACGTTGGAGTGGATGGATCGATGATGAAGCTGCGACAACGAACACGGTGGAAGAAAGCTGGAAGGAATATCGCAACGGCAAAAAATTGTTAAAAAAATAAAAATTCTACTATTTTAATCCAATATTCAATTTTTCAATGTTTAAAAACTTTTATTTTTTCGATATTTTATTCACTTTTTGTAATCCACGACTTGATCTTACTATTTTTCTTTTTACAATATCAAAATGTGTATTGATAAATATTTTGTTCAAATATATAAATTATAATTTAGATTTATAATCAACCGTTTGACTTATCATACAAGATTATGTATTTTTACGTCATCTCTTTCGGAAAGTTAATTCCAAATTTAATTAGACATGAAAAAGCACTCAAATGACTGGGGTATGAAATTCAAAAGTGCAAACCCATCAATGAAAACTATGTCAATTCGCAAGAATGAAATGTGTCAAAATCAAAAGAATTGTTGATGCTCAATTATATACATCAGACATTTTTGGAAATCTCCCAAGTAAATTGTATTCGCAGGATGTGAAGGGATAATTAGACATCACAATGGTAGATTTTTTGCAACTTCTTGTTTTTTTGAAAGCTATGGGGTTTCATAGCTTTGGGGCATTATGCACGAGCTCGTGTAGCTTAAAGTAAATGGTACCAAAAATTCAAGTTGAATTTGATTACAAGACAATCATTAATCTCATTACCAAGGGTTGTTATACGAAACACCGATCATCCTTTTCTTGAGAACAAAATTCGAAGTATGAGTATTCATGAAAGTCAGGGTGAAAGGAAATGCATTTCTAAATACAATTGATCTTGTGCCAGTGTGCTTAATCATGTGCCAGAGTTTATCTCCCTCTCTTTAACTATTGATCTTTCTTTTGTATATTGCCTTTGTGTGTTCTATTTTTTACTTTTTTTCTCACAAAAGTTAACTTTCTTGTAAACTAAGATAGTATGAGATCCTGTTTATAGAAAAAGGAACAGTGAAGCAGATATCATGCTTCAAGAATTTTTCCATTTGGTCCCAAACCCTTCTTATCTACATAATACATGTTTAGTAGCCGCATTGCTACCACACAAAAGCAAATAAAGCTAGTTTCTGCGCCATTGATTAAATTTGACGTGAATTGTTGATAAAACATGAGTCAGTAACGCATAACCAAACATGCTGATAGACACAATGGATGTGATTTTTCATGTCTTTTAGTTTTCCACTATTTTGGACTTAGCGTGATCATCCACTTTACCAAATCATTTCCAAACAGATTTTGAGGAAAATTTGACTATCAAGCACTATAATCTTCACTATATTTGTCATGTTTCAGTAACTTGTTTTTAATTTATTTTAATAGCTTTCACAGATAAACTCATCCAACTAAATTTTATAACTTACTTCAGCTACCCTCAAAATTTAATTTCTGAATAAGTTCTTTTCAATAAATTTAGCAAATAAGCACTCAATTAAATTGGTTGCTAAACTACACCTTTCCTGCAGAATAGTAACTTTAGTTTTCCTTTGGGGCTTCTTTTCATTCCTAAATTGCAAGATAGAGGGCAGATTGAAAAACATAGAAAAAGAACAGATTTAAGTATATCACTATGTTAGATAATTTAACAAGCTTGACTAACAAAATTGTAAAGTACTAAGTAAACTGCATTACACATTGGCAATTGATCACCAACAGTTTTATCTGTAAATTTATAAGAACGATGAAAAACTAAAACTAAAAATAAAAGAGTGCTAGTTGTGATACTGTTATTACAGTGCATGCAACCGTATTAGTTACTTGTTTTGGGTTGGATTTGAATTGCTTGGGGGAATTGCTCGGAAACATGACTCCACCTGCTTTGAAAGATCTTTTCTATGACCCCGCAAATCTTTCAGAGCTTGATGAGAAGATGACCTCACTCTTAGTGGCAAAGACTTAACCTCAGCTCTGGCCTCTGATGATGACAGCAGCAGCAGTGTGAAGGCAAGAGTTGCCAGTAACAAGGACCAACCCTTCATTGTAGTTGAGGATCCAAGCACTAATTCGGAGCCTTCAAACCAATTAGGTTCGAGTGAGCAGTGTTCATCTATTCTTCTTTCTACTACAGCTTGAAAATGAAATGGTAAAAATCTGAAATTTGGGATTTGATGCCATTGGGATCACGTGCTGTAACTGATGAGTGTTGTACTGTCCTAGCCTTGGGATTTGGTGAAAAACAGAAGAAAGGGGACAGAAAGTTCAGAGAGGTCATGTGATCAGCCACGTGGTGATAATCTGTATTTACAGAACTATTTAGTGTATCTTTCCTTCCACTGTCACACAAATAAAAATCAAGCTTTCATCTATAAAGAGTTGCAGTTCCTTCACAATGAAAATATAATTGATTTTAACCAAACATTCTATTAAAAAACTTCCACTTTTTTGAAGTTAGCTAAAAGGGATGGTCCAGAATATGATTTATATCTAACAAAAATATGAGTTTAAATTTGTTTTTGATCAAACACTTTTTTAGTCTATAGACCTACTTTGATTTTGATAAGTCTCCAAACTCAACTCAAACTTTTAATGATCCAAAGTTCCTCTCGAAGGTCATATACATGATAGGATTTAACCGAACATTTTAGGCAACGGCTAAAACGAATCTTGGATGCTCACACCTGGTTCCTTCCTTGTTGGGGCATACTTGACACACGCTCAGTGAAAAAACATGACTTCCATCACTCCCAAAAAGGTGCATGAGAAGTTATAAGATGCTGCAATTATTGAGAAGGCATTTAAGCATATAATAAAGCTTGCATCAGAAGCACGCTTCAGCTTTTCTTTGAGGTTTAGTTTTTCTAAGTAATAGTAGCTTTTGCAGATGTTTGCCACTCAATTTGTTCAATTTAAGCAGACAAAAAGATGCAAGACTAAAGTTTCTTAATTTTTTCCTAGTCATCACCGTGAAAATTGAAAACCGAAAAGAGCCAAGAAAGGGAACACAAGAGATTTAAGTTCTTTGTAAAGGGTGATAAGAAAACTGTGTCATATAAATATTAATAGATTCCACAATGACATTTTCTGGTTCGCGTCTTTGGTTCATGTTGCTTGTCTGAATCAAATGGGATATTCAATTTTGATCTGCACTATTTTCCATATTCTTTACATTCAAATGCTTGTTTTCAGAAGGGTGACTCAAGAACTAGTCAAATTTTGTTTGTTGTTCACGGTTGGATCATATTCTAGAACCTCTTAAGAAATTAACTATGTCATTGATACTCTTCAATTAAAATATCTGACTCGTGTAGAACTTGGAAACCATCAAGGGTGTTAGCAGTTAGTCGTTATTGGATATATCATCAATGTCTTGTCACAATCACGTAATGCAGAAATAATGGACAATGTCCTTCATATATAGCCTTCTAAAATTGTATTTTATAGTACTGTACTTTTTATGATCACTTCATTTCTTCCACATGACATGGAAACTCGACAGATGCATGGTTTCTGCTGCGACAAGTAGCAACTTTCCCATCACATTAGGAAAAAATGATTTATATTTTGGTATATCATCAATAACAATTGCTAAACTAATTATGAATTTATATCTATGCATACCATTTTGACAAAAGAAAAGAACATTTGTGAGGTGAATTGGTGTTAGGTGGAGGATCTGGTGGTAAATTCTGTTCTATTCAAATGGTTGAAACTTGAAATAGCCCATTTAATGCGTCACGTGAAGTGGTAAATTGTATCATTGTCATTCTTGGGTATTTCTCACCTTTTTCCTGGTAGAAGTTACAAAATTTGGTGTAGAAAGTAAGAATTAGGTAGAATTAAAGAATCATTTACTAAAATAGATATTTTATTAAACAAATCAACTAAATATTAATAATTATATATAATTTGTTTACAGATTGTGGAAACCGTTATTAATAATTAAATATCAAACAAATAATAATTTAGTCTTTAAAAATCTATTAAATAACAAATTAAATTTAAAACTTCATTTAAATGTTATAAATTAACTATTTAATTTCGTTTTGATGATATTTTTTCATGCGTCGTAATTAGGATTTTATTTTCCAAAAACGTAATCTTAGCCGTTCAGGGTCCACCCATAAAATGCTCACCAAAAAGTGATCTGAGCCAGAGTCAAATGCTGGTACCACAAATCCAACGGTTTAGAAATTTCCATGAATGGACAGGATAGACGAAACTACGCAAACACCCTCGTGCTTGAAGGTGACGAGGGAAAGGTCGTGAGGGGTAAAATGGTCAATGCATAGGAAGGTTCAGTCTGAAAAAATGTGATTGAGAAAGTGTTGTATAACACTCGATCCAGAGCAATAATATAGCTATGAAAACGCAGCTTAACGTTCTCTCTCTCTGGACTCTGCTCTAAACGCTGTCGTTTTTTGGAACTCTGTTCCCTTCGCTTCTCTGTCTTCGTAACCGAAAGGGGGGAAAAAATAATTAAAAGCCGATTTCGCAACCAATTCTTCAGCGTCGAATTGGGACAACCAGAAATTGGATCTCAGGTCAATTTCGCTACCGCTTTCTCTCGATGCCGACTTAAACGAATTAATCAATTTCTTATGTATTTTTTTTGTCGATTTCTTTATTAATTTTTCATGCTGGGGTTTGATCGAGGTTTGTTCTTCATCATTTGATTGTGTTGTTTTTTTTAATTAATTAATTTTTTTATGGTTGTCATTCTTGATCTTATAATTAGTGGTGGAAGCAATGGGAAGTGCATCACCGGAAGAATCAATTTAAGGTTGTGTGGATCGGGTGTGTGGGTAAGATTAGTGCAGTGGTGTTGAAGTTATGGAATCGAAGGGGCGTAATATTGAAAGGGGGATTCAAGGGATATGCTATAATTTAGGGTTGGACTTGTTCTGAGAGTGATTTGGGAGCAGAAATTGTTTGTTTAGAGTGAGCAGGGTTTGTACAATTAGAATTAGCCAATAGATAGTTATATTTTGAGAAATAAACGAATTTTGGTTGCTGCTGTTTGTCGATTATTGGTGTAATTTACAGGAGTGATTTACTTTTTTAAGAACAGATTTGTTTGGTGGTAGTGTAATTTAAAAGTATTTCTTAAAATTCTAGCCTTGTGTAGAGGAGTAATATATTGCTGTGTGAATTTGATAGATACTGTTATATACCTCTGTAGGTATAGCCTTGTGAACTGTGATTATTCAAACCTTTTAAAGCTGTTGATTTTTTTTGTTCCGGCTCCTATATGGTTTTTGTAGAGAGAAAGTTATTAATGCTCTTGCTCTTACATGGTTTTTTTGCTGAGAGAGAAAGTTATTATTGTTCTGGTTTATACAGTGTTTATTTCCTCCTTTCGTTCTCGCTCTTATTCTATCCTTAGAGAGAGAAAGCTAGTCAATATGATGAATTAGTTTACAAATGAGCCGGCCAATACTTATATGTTGAATTCTGTTTAAATGAGACTTCAATGATTGGCTTAGCCACTATCATCATGTCATGGCATTCGTGAATAGTTTTGTGCAAATTCCACACTGTGCAGAGTCTGCACCAAATAATGTTTGATTCATGAAATAAAATGTGACAGTTTACAGTGTGTGTGTTTTTCAGTTTGTGAGTACACATGCATGAATGTGTGTCTCTATCACCTTTTGTTTACAAAGAATCTACTTCTCTTTATATTGTGGCGATAAAGTTTTTTTAATTTTTTGCATCTTCTATTTTACAGAGGTTGCTTATGGTGACTTTCTTTATTATATATTCAATTGATTGATATTTATTTACTTCATCAGCTTTTGCAGGAAACAAAAATTGCATGAGTATAAAATAACAGAGTATAGCGTAGGGCTTTGTTCTTGATACTGTGCTAAATTAGTTCGATGGCGGAAAAATCATGCATCAAGCGCCTTCAGAAGGAATATAGAGCCCTTTGTAAAGTACGTACAGCATCTTTTGCCATTTAAAATTGTGTTTTACTGTTTATTTTTGTTCACAGTATGTATGCTTACGTATTCTGTTGATGGAGCCATATAGTTATGCTTGTTCTGTTATGTCACTGCTTCTTCTCCTCCTTCTGTCACCTTTTTCTTTGGTTTTGTTAAAATTTCTCAAATTGGTAATTTGATATTCTTGCTGGTAAACATGTAGAGCTTTGGACACAGGCAACACACCATCCACTATATTTTGCACTTTACCTCATAATATAATGTTTCAGTGGTTTCTGATTAATTTTTGCATGATTGGTTAGTCTAAAATGCTGCATAATTTACTGTCATAGATTATTTAGGTCAGTACCAATCATTGACATGGAATTTCTTTTTTGCAATAAAAAGATAAATAAATGATGGTATGTAAAGAATATGTCAAATGGATAATGCTTAACTTTAAATTGTATCTGCAGGAGCCAGTTTCTCATGTTGTTGCTCGTCCTTCGCCAAGTGACATTCTTGAGTGGCGTAAGTTTGTTTCACACTATTAGATTTCTTATATTAATTTATGTTGAGCTCTAATTTTCAGAAAGAAGAAAAAAAATGTTGAACCTTTAACATATCATATATATGTTTTTGGACTTATTTGGATAACTTTGTTTACAAGTACTTATTGAAAAAAAAAATAAGAAAGAAATGAAATAAGTTTCCTCTATAATCTAAAAATAACTTGTTCATAAGTTAAAATTATCTTGTTTTTTTCAGAATCTAATTTTAGTTCATGAGAGAAATTTATTTCATTTTTTTCTTATTTTATTCTTCTTTTAAGTGCTTATAGAGATTTCTCTATGTGCTTATATCCGTCTTGTAGAACTTTTGCTTCAACGTCAGCAATTTTGTTGTAAGTTGTTTGTTATGGAGTGGTTGATACTTGATACTGACGTTATTGTATGTTAATGTATCAGATTATGTGTTGGAGGGAAGTGAAGGAACACCTTTTGCAGGTTTAGCAAATTGTGATTATTGCATATTGACCATTTTTCTATATGCTTTGTTATTTTGAAATGTCTCAACTTATTTAATCGTATCTAAATTTATAAAGTATTTATGTTCTTTTGGTCCATTTTAGGCGGATATTACTATGGAAAAATCAAGTTTCCTCCTGAATATCCATATAAACCTCCTGGAATCAGGTGATCCTTCTTGCTGTAGTATGCTTGTTCATTCTATTTTTCATTTATCTGTGTCATTTTAATTTTGACAAAGTTACTACTTTCTGTAATGTAGCATGACTACACCTAATGGACGGTTCATGACACAAAAAAAGATCTGTTTGTCTATGAGCGACTGTAAGTTCTTTTATCTGTTAGAGCACAAAACAGATAGTATCACGAACCCATTTTAGAATTTTATATTTTCGTGGGATTTGTTGCTTTTGCAGTTCATCCTGAAAGTTGGAATCCCATGTGGTCTGTATCAAGGTCAGAAAGTTCTAGTTATGAAGTTTTTTATATGCTTTACCATGTTTTGTTTTTTAATTTATCCTTTGACTTTTGAAACGTGTTTATATATTCCTTTTGCATGCGGAATTGATATCTGTGAATCACTGTAGATGCTGATTATTATTTAATTTATGGCTTTATACTGATGTTTTCAATTTATGAATGCAGCATATTAACAGGGCTTCTTTCATTCATGGTATGTTGTAGTTTCCCCGCATTGTAATTAAACTTTAGTCTCTTTCGTCTCCTGTGGCTGTTCTTTGCTCTGAAGACATTTCTCTCTTTGTATTGCTTATTGTCTGAGTTTTCTATGTGGATGGTGGGTGGAGCTAGAGTTAAAACTGTGATCTCCAACATTGCCTTGGACTTTTTCTATCACTGACACAAAACTCAAGTGTCCATTATTACTCGTTTTTGTTGTAGATGTTGTAGCATAAAAGATAACACATTTCCAACTTTATCAGTGCTAGGGTGTAGCTAATAGAGTTAATAGTAGACTCCTATGTTTACCCTGTGAAGCTAATACTCCACCATGTATGCAGTGTTCAGTCAAGAGCTTTGGATATCTGACAGACTTCTGTTTTGCAGATGGACAACAGTCCAACCACTGGAAGTGTAAACACAACCACAGCTGAGAAGCAGCGTCTAGCAAAATCTTCCCTATCTTTCAACTGTAAGAAGTAAGTATTTTGCACCAGCTACAGATGGAACAAAAGATGGGAGTTAGCAAGGTCTTTGTAATTTGTGTTTCACAACTAATTCCTGTTGTTTTGATAATTTTCCACACAGCGCAACATTCAGGAAGATGTTCCCTGAGTATGTGGAGAAGTACAACCAACAACAACTTTCTGAACAGGCTGCTCAAGAGCGGGTCTCCTCAGAGGCGTCTCCTGACAAGAGTTCAAAGCCAGTTTTGGAAAACAATTTAGAAACCACAGGAGAAGACATGAGAAGAGTAGATGGGTTGAAGGATATGAGAAAAAACAGAAAACCATTTCCCACATGGATGATGTTTTTACTCTTCTCCATCTTTGGAGTTGTAATGGCGTTACCTCTGCTTCAGCTGTGATGACAGGCAAAAAAGTCTTTATAGGAGGTATAAGGGTCCACAAAGTGTTCTCCTGGAACTGGTTCTATATGTTCTGCTTAGGTTGTCATGTCTAACAGAATTTGTATAGGGAAATGATGGACATGGAGGCTACGTTTAGTATGGCTGATTTTACTCTCTTGTGTCTATTTTGCCAGCTTCTTGGTGGGGAATGCTAAGAAGTTACATGTTTGATACTTGTGATTTTCTTCTAAATGTTTTTGAGGTTTGCCTTGTAGTGTTACTCACACTGCACATGCTGCTTGGCTACATTATACTCTTTTTTAGAATTGGACCGACAAACTTAATTTGCAGTAAAATCTTGATTCCCTAAATGACAATGTGAATAATTAAGAGTCAAAAGTTAAAAATCGAATATACCTACTTGCTGAGAAGAATTTGTACTTCTGATTTCTGATTTTGGCCAATTTTAATAAACAATTTTTTTATTCTAAAATATAAATTAGAACAAATTATATGTTTACAAATTTGTCACTAACATTTGACCAATTTGTCTACAAATATTGTTAGCATGGGTTTTATTTCTGAGGATCACGACTCTAGTTTGTTTTTATATTTGAACATTATATTTTAACAAGATTTTGCAAAAATGTTCTCAGCAGAATTATTTAATTTTTCAACTGTTTCAAAGAGAGTTTGTTAAAAATAAATAAGTAAAATAAAAATTATTTGACTTATTTATTAATATTATTTTTTAATTTTTTATTATTATAATTATAATTATTCAAAAAATAGTTCATAATTGAGGATGAGATTTTTTAACTAAAAAAATCAACTTAATTTATCTTACTTCATTCATAAGTCTTTTTAATATTTTATTTTATTTTAGAGATACATATAAATTAGATTAAGTTTTTTTTTTCAAATTCAATTAAAAAATTTAGATTGAATTAGATTTAATTTTTATATTTTTTTTATTCAATCTAATTCAATATATATTTAATCATATTGAATTAAATCAATAAATTTTTTAAAATATTTTTGGTCTTAAATTTGTAATTTAAAAAAATATTTTTAAAATAAATTATGTTATGTATTAATTAAATATTTTTAAAATATATATTTAATTAATAAAATAATTAAATAAATTAAATACTACTAATATATTATTATTTAATAATTTTAATCGAATTAAATATCAAATTCAATTTACAAAATTTAACATCTAACTCATAAAAAATAAAATAAAATTGAATTTTATCAGTAAAAATTCAACATAATTTATTTAAATTATATTAGTTCAGATTAGATAATAAAATTATTTAATTTAATAAATAATATTTTTTTAAGAACTTTTTTTTCGTATATTAGGATGTCCATATATCATTTCTTATGGTTATAAAAAGAAAAAAATTATTATATTGCATTCCATTTTCCTTACTAGTATTTCTAAGATAATATATACACCTTAAAGAAACTATTAATTATATTAACTATTTCTTAAAGTTCCTTCACTAAAAGATTATTACGATTATAAACTAATTAAATCTTAAATAAGATGTTGATAAATAAAAATAATATCAACAAATAACCAATTGACTTTTTATTTTATAAAAGAGTTGTATATATTCGAAAGACGTGTTCCAAAAAGGTCCAAATTTGAGAAGTCAGAGTGGGGTCCACACGCGGTTGAAAGCATCCATCATCCCAAACATGCGGCGTAATTGACGCATCCTTTCACACTTCATTTCTTTTATTATTTATTTTAATATGAAAACACTCATCACCTTCTCATATTTGATAGTGTTAATCATTAATAAACCAATTTGTATTTTTTTATACACTTAGACAATAACTCAAATTATTTATACATTAATTTGATCAAATTAGTTTTTACCTTTGGAAGAATAGAAATTTACCCTAATAAAAAATATTGTTTTTTAACATATTTAGAAATGTGTTAAAAGATTTGTTACAAATATTGAATTTTTCATTAACTGGTTATTACCTTTTTAATTTTTTTTAATTCAATTTATCATGACCAAACTTTTGTTTTTAAAAGTAAAAGTAATGTCTATTATTACTAATTCGTACAATTTTTACCTATGTTCTTTTGTGTTTGTTAAACTAATACACTCTTAATATATATACAAAAGTTAGGTGAAATGGGAATTGAAGCAGAAAAATTTCTACAAAATATTACATAATTCATGTTTACATTCTCAACTCCATAAAAAATTTACATTTTTCACTTCTAATTAAATAAAAGTTTAGGTGTAAAAACATGTCTACATCTTATACACCCATTTCTAGTCCATATTATAAAACTTCAATAGTGTACTTCAATTTCTAGTATCAAAGTGAAATTCCAGATTAGTTTTCTTTCTTTTACAATTTCTCTCTTCTTCACTTTTGAATTTCCATGGTTTTATATTAATTTAGTGGTATTAGTTATAATCTTTTAGAATGAGATTTTCTTCTTTTATTATTTGAAAAGGGGAAGATAAAGTGAAATGTAGTGATTGAACATGGTCCCAGGTGAGGAAAGAAATGGTTGTCATAATAATTAAGATATTTACCCACTTTTCGGTGAGGATATTTGGATGCTAGGTTTCTATCAAAAACTAAACATTTTCTTTAATTGGTTACATTACTTTCACTTATATCTTGAAAGTCAAGTTTTATTTAGTACATGTTTGATTAAGTGTCAAATAAATCCAATGCAAATACATGATTTACATCCAAGTTGAAGTTATTTTGTGTAGTTTCCATTTTTTATGACTCAAATATTATGTAAGACTTTAAACACCAAATCAATCACATATTTATAGGACCATAGTAGATTTCATTTACCAGTCCTTTTTTCAATTTAAATTTCAACCATTTTCTCATTGGCCTTATTAGCCTAGCAATTTTGTGTTGTGTTTAGTCAGAATTTCATGCATAATGTTATATAAGACAATCCCTTCTAATCTTAATGCACCTTCTAATTTACTCCATTTCCTCCTATTTGAGAAAAATGTGAATGATAAGCCGAAAACTGCAATGCCATTTCAACCACCAGAGTTACTGTCATCTCCATAACTGGCCCTGTGACTTTGATATTTTGATGGGAAGTTGTTGAACTTTGCCTTTGGTGATCCAAGTTAGTAAATTCCCCCATGTGAACTTATTTGATGTAAAAGTTAGAAGCTATTATTTTCCATTCAAAGGGTTTTTCACAATGAGGCACTATTCTTGCGTAAAAGAGTTATCTAGTCAATTTGGATAATCCTTCAGAACCTCATTCTTTTCCTTCTCTTGGGGTCTTCTGCTTTTCATTTTGCTCATCTCAAGTTTATGGTTTTTGTTGAAAATGATGAAATCTCCATCCCAACCAACATATGAGGAATGTCATTTTGATGACTATGGATTTGATCTGCAACAAGACTTTTGCCAGGTATTAGGTACTTGATTGTTGGTTCTTAAATTTTAACAAAAAATGTTGCTTTTTGTGAACTTGTTAACAAAGTTCTCATGTCAATGTGACAATGTGAGAAAAGATTTAAATAAAAAAGTGTACTATTTTGATGTTGTTTTCATTTTTATTTTGATCTAGTAAGTTATGTTATGGTTTTTGGTGGTTATGACTAGTTCTTGGAAGAAGCAAAGCGACATGGGAAGGAAGCAAAACAAAAGAGTTCATCAGTGTACCCGGAAGAATCTAGGAAAGCAGGATCGGAGAAACAGAAAAAGGGAAAGTCATGGAAAAGTTCTCTGACTTCATGGTGGAAATCTGATAAGAAAAGCAAGCATAGTGAAAAAACCACCAAAGATTCTAAATCGAAGGGTGGTTCTGGTAAAAGACATGGTCATTCTTCTGGTCCAATGTATAGGTCCAGCAGAAGTTCTGAGGGGAAACATTGGCGTCCTTCATCTGGTCCTCTTGTAAGCCTTTTCAAACCCACAAAGAGGGAGGAAAATGAGATACCCTATATTTCTCTCCAACAACAAAACAATAGCCCTCCTGCTGATCAGAACTATGGACCCCTTTATGTGGTCACTTGACTTTTGCATAGTTGCAAATTGTGGTGGCACAAGATACAGTGAGAAAGAGTTTCTAATCTGTTGGAGGGAATTTTGCTGGCCAATGCAGTACACCAACAACTCTGAGAAGAAGAATTTTATGTTTTTTGGTTTTGAATGAGTTGAATTTGCTCGTTGTTGGATTTGATAGAGGACAAACGTAGTTCAAAATAAGTAATCTTTGTTCCTTGATCTAAAAACTCATTCTCTTTGCAATTTTTTACTTTCTACATATTTATAAGTAATGTTATGAGATTGCTGAAACCATGAGAATATTTATAACACAGCAGTAGCAAAAATGCCCTTCATAGACAGGTTTCAGTTATATGTAAGGATGTTAGTTTTTATCTTGCTTAATCAGGAAATCAAAGCATGAAAAGAAAATGTTTACATAGTCATTTGATTCTCTACCTGCTCAATTTCCTGTCAAATTTGAAAAAACTCTCTTTCCTAACATAGCTTTTTCCTATCCTTTTCTATCTTTTGTTTTATGTTCTTAGTCAATGTTCCATTATCCCCTCCTAGACTCCTCTTTTCCAAAGAAGCTGTTATATTCTAGCATGTAGGTGGAAGAGGGATTTCTTACCTGCTAAGGTCTTACTAGTTCAGAGGTCATTAGGTAACAAAGTGAAAGCATAAAATCAGACAACGGCTTTGACAAAAAGCATATTTGGCTGCAAAAGGCTACAAAACGCTATGCTAGGCTTTTCTGATACGTGCCATATAAAAAGATCAATTCTATTCTCGAGTAGGAGAGAAATGTGGAGAGAAAAGGGAGATAAGAAAATGAATAGAATGAGACAAATTTAAATGAGTGACAAAAAAATTGTAAGAAAAGAATAACATGTAAAAACCACACAATCTTCAAGACCCCAAATGCCATTCTTTTCCCCAAGATTCAAGCCACTAAACAAGCGTGATGTGTGTGAATCCATGAGCTAGTTGAAGGGTGCCAAAAATATGGGGATGACAATGGAAAATGGCTAAGGAATGGACAATAAGTTAAGAGGTTAAAAGTAGGAAAGCATGGGGGAAAAAGTAAAAAAGCATTGGCCATGCCATGGGATGCGTGAAAAGGAAAGGTTGATTGAGCAAATTCTGGATTTGTGCCTGCCACTATCTTGGCAACTGAACTAAGCAGAATACTTGTCAAGAAAACTTCTTTGTCGGGTTTGGATGGCTTGAGCAAGGGGCTAACTAAACTATCGAGAGTGAACTACTCTACCTTAAACATTTGCTTATCTTTCTATATTCATACTGAAATGCCTAATGATTTATTAATTTTCAATAAAGATCAAATTCATCTGCACATGACCTTTAACTTGTAATTTCCTACTATAAGAAATATGAAACTCCCTTTCTCCTTGAAAAAATCATGTTACGTGCCATCTAAAGATTACTTGAGACTCTAAACTTAATGATCTTGCATTCTATAATAATTTATTCTTTCTTTACCCCTTCTTTTTTTTGCCTCCTTTTGGTAGTAAGGTGTAAATTAATATTTGTTTTGTCAAATTCTGATCATACTTTTAGTCTCCTTTTGGTACTAAGATATAATTAATGAATATTTTACCACATCCTGATCGTAGTTTGGAGCACAATCAACATCAGATCGAGTTATCGATAGTGTTATCAGTAGAAAACATGTTTTATTCAAATTATATTTTCAAACCAGTAACAGTGAATTTCTGCTATTAGCCCGCAATAGCTTTAATTGATCACATCAGAAAATAAGAAACAAACTCTCAATCTATAGTATGGTCTGTTTCTTTTTATTCTGCAAACTGCAATTTGCACGATTATCAATAGACAACCACATTTTATTTCATCAAAGAAATAATGTTCTCCTTCGGGTCAAACTCAGTCCATTTTATTTCATCCTTTTTCATTGTATTTAATTCACCATTTTATATTCAAGGTATAGATTAGCATTAGATCAGGTTAATTGAAAGTAAGGATCTAAATTAAGACTAATACTATAAAATTCATCTTGTGTAAAAGAAACTGGGTCATTCTAATTTCTACCCTTTCACTAGAAAGAAGCTTGTCATTTATACAATATAAACACATTAGACAATTGGCTTAATGTGCTTCAAAGTTCAAGCACAGATATTAAAAAAGAAGGAAAAAAATGATTGTATAACAAGATACTGTAAAGCAACCACCCTTAGCCATTTATGTGCACAAGTATTGGAAAGGAAGTGGCATAACAATAACTCTTTGAGAGCTATCTCTCATGAAGAAGAAATCTTTTAAAAATGATAATTAATGAATTTCATCCACAAATTTCTAGCTCTGTGCTTGTTCCACATCTACAGAACTTGGGCTACAAGGACTTAACTTTTTGTCCCTGCTCAAAAGCCTCTTAAATGACCTCAATGTAGCAGCCATTGGTGACTTCAACTCATCTTCAGCACACCTACTTCCAGAAGGGGATAAAGAGGAGGAAGTGCACTCACTTGGAATATCAATCACCAACATTCCATGACACCTATCATTAACATTACCACCATCTGAAGAAGATGGTGCAGATGATGGAGAACAAGGTGGCAGCTGAGAGCTCCCTCCTTCATCCAAGGAAGCCCCAAAAGAACTAACTTGTGTCTGGTTCCCCCAAACCAACACATTTGTGGGGAAAATTGAAGACTCCAAGCCACTCACAGCACCTGAATTCTCTTCATGGGATGATGATGATGACTCACAGTACCCTGAGAAATTACTCTCTTCACTTTTTTTAGAGGATTCAAAAGCAACAGGGTTCCTACAAAGAGGACAAGTAGAGTGTGAGTGGAACCACATGTCAATGCAATCCACATGAAACCCATGATTGCATTTGGGCAAAAGCCTGGCCTTTTCCCCTTGAACAATATCAGAGAGACAAACTGCACACTCCAAACCTTCTTTGAAGTCCTCAGGTTGGAACACCAACACTGGCAAGGACCTTAAAACTGACGAGTCAAGCCCAACTTGGTGAGTCTCATGCATCACCGGGTCCTGTCCGGGTGCGAAGACAAACCGGCGGCGCCTCCGCCGCCGCTGGCGAGGCTGAGGAGCGGTGTTCTCCTCCATGCTCCACCAGAACCATTTTGCATAGAGATGAAGCACAAGAACAAACACAACCACCATGATAAGGAATATTATAGCCACCACCATAATCTTCCCAGTAATCTCAATTGTGCCAGATTCACCCAATGTGTTGTCACTAGACACCGAGCTTGCACTAGGACCCATGTTTAAAAAACGAGACTTTCTGATTCAGATGAATCTTTAAACACACCCCAGAACACAGAATTAGTCTGAAAATTCTGGGTTTTGCAGGGAGAGTGAAAAGGTTGATGCTTTGAATAGTTTGAGTGTTGGAATGAGAATGGGAAGAGAAAGTGAAGAGAGAAGGGAAAGGTGAAAGATGAATTTGGCACTTTGGCTTGTGAATGAGGTTTGGAACACAAAAAAGTGAGGAAGAGGAAGGGAATAAGAAGAAGAGGGTGTAGCCTCCACTTTGGGCTACAAGACTTGGACTTTGGAACTTAGGAGGGAAGAAGAAGAAGGTGGTGGTGGATTTGGAGTCAAGAGTCAATGACTCAATTGCTGACAAAATTAAAAATTAATTTGAATTTATTACAATTAATTGATTCAATAAAATGAATATATGGATTCAAAATTGTGGTTTTATTCAACTACTTGTATCCTAGACAACAAGTCGTAGGATCTTTCTTTACCTTTTATTTATTGTTGGAAAAAGTTTCCAAATTATAAAGATACCATCTATGCTTTCCCCTTTGACCCGTCTATTGAATTTAATTACCCACTAAAGATTCAGATTCAGATGTTTAACGTACGAAATGGGTCAAAAACAACTACAAATTTTGGATAAAAAAAATCTATATTTAAATAAATTTATAGAATAAAATAATAGATAAAAATACATTTCCTCTCTAAAAATATAAAATAATTATATTTTTTTAAATACATTAAATTTTTATAGCATATTTTATATTTTTTTCAAAATCCAAATTACAAATAAAATATTTACAAAATCATTATATTCTTATAAAATATTTCAAAACTTATATGATATTTTGAAAGAAAAAAAAAAGTCGTTTATAATCCCATAGCCAGCCTAAAACTATAATTTTTTTTGTTATAAAGGTTCATTTGAATTATATTTATGTCGTTTTAATATGGTTTGATATTACTTTATAAATAATTATTTATTAATAAAAGAATTGACTCGGTGAGCAATATATTTATATAATATGATACTATTTTATATATGTTATTTATTTATTTGAAATATACATTCACCAAGAAATTGAAATATACATAGAAAAATATATTTTAATCCTAGATTATATTTCATTAATTTTATAATAGATTATATCAATCAAATAAGTTAACTTTTTATCTTGATTGAGATAGGTTTAAATTTAAAAAACGAAGGTATTAAAAAATTGGATGGGATAAAGACAAAATGAATCCTATACTAAGTTGATACACAATACCCATAAAATAAAGTTTAATATATAATTAGAAACCCTAATACTATATATAAATTGAAAATGAAATTGGAAAAGAATGATAGGTGAATCGGAAATTGCGCAGAACATTTTGTTTTACTCGTAAACAAGTTGTTGTTATTCCATTCACTCCAATTCTCTCTATGTAGAATTTTAAGCTACACTTTACCTAATTTTTTGACTTTTAAACTTTCAAAATTGACCTAAATTTTGGACACTATTAAAATTGAACAATTATTTTTATTATTTTATTTTTTTATAATTGTTTTTATTATTAATTTAATTAGTTTTTAAAAATAAATTAATGTTATTTTTTTGTTATGTTAATCAAATGATTAAAAGAATATTGTAATACAGTAATTATATTCCAGGATGAAGTTAGGGGATTCTGCTGGTCACAGTTTGTCGTGAGATTTTTGTTTTTATTTATTATTATAAAAAAAAGCAGAATCATACAAATTAATCAAAATTATGATTCTTCTAAAATTTTAATTTGGATTTATTATTATATAGGTATAAATTAATAGTTTTATTTTTTTATGATTTTATTTTTTAATAAATATTAAAAAATAAATAAAATTCATTTTAAAAAATATTTGTTTATTTTATTATAAATTATTTTTTATTAGATAAAATAATTTTTTCTACACATAATTTATAAAATATGTTTATATTAAATTTGAAATCAAATATTTTTAATTTATAATAATCAAATATATAAATTTATATATAAAATAAAATATTTTATTTATTATTAAGAATATAATTTTATATTTATAATGTATTTTATTTTAACAAATATTATTAATTGAGAAAAAAACTAAAATATATTTAAATAATTTTATCTATTCATTTATATTAAAATATTATAAATTAAAAGATAAAAAAATTAAAAATTAAAGAAATATTTATAATATTTTTATTTATAATAAAAAAATATTTTTTTATTATTTTATTTATTATTATAATATATATATATAAATATAATATATAAATATAAAAAATTGATATAATATTTTATATTAATTATTTATTTGATTTAATATTTTATTATGTTTTATTTTAATATTAAAAAAAATTAGAGATATTTAAAAAAAAAATTATAAATTTATTGATAAAATTAATAAAATAATCTAATTTATCAAATTTAAATTTAATGAATAATATTAAAATAATTATTAAATAATAAAATTATATTTATATATTAATTAAATCGCTCATCTGAAATTATTGATTTCATTCCTGATTATATTGATTAATATAATATTGATAAGATGTTAAAATATATGAAAACATAAAATACATTAATATAAATATATATAAATAAATAAATAAATAAATGTTACGTTATTTTTTCAAATAATTTAATAATAATAAAAAATATAATATTGATTAACTTTAAAAAAATATAACTAAATGCAAAAAAAATAGTAAATAAATTTAAAAAAATTTAAATTTAATAGAAAAGAAACTATTTAACCTAACTGGTAGTATTTAACTATTCATTACTGTTAAAAAAAAAGTTAAATAGATGAGATCTTCATCCACTACAAATTTTAAAGTTTAAAAACCAATAAATTAGTCAGAAAAAATCATTTTAAAAATAGTTTTATAGCAAAATATTATTACATCTAACCTAATTAATTGGAGTCGTAGAATCATATTTAAAATATACATCTGTATATAATTAATAATTTAAAAACATAAATATAACTCGATTAAAACATATGATACCCTTTGATGATAACATATAATTATAAGTTTTTAATTTTATTAAGATGTATAAGAAGAAAATCCCTTTTTTTTGCCCTAATTTTGACCTATTTTTCCATGTTTTTGTAAGAATATATTTTATTTCAATTTCATCCTTTGGCATTGTTTATCCTTCACCTTGCATTTGCAAGATACTATATTTTTTTTTTTGAACCTCCAAATTAATCTCGATTATAGAGGAATAATTGTGGATGTTTAATGTGCTAATTTGGGTTTGGCTTCTCTTTTTTCCTTGATTCTTCATCAAGGCATTTTAACTATTTTATGATTATCGTTTTAATTAAATAATTTGCAATAAAGTGTCGTAGTCTTCAATAATTTTAGTAATGGTGGTTTCAAGGCACATTCTTCGAGTTGAAGAAGTCAAGTTACTTGAAGAAGTCAAATTAAAGTAAAAGGGCAAGTTGTCAATTATTACTCAATTACCCAAAAGAAGAACAAAATTTAAAATCATGCTTACTTTAAATAAAATAAAGTTAAAAACCAAACCAAATAAATAAAATGAAAATAAAGTAAAAAAAAATGAATAAATGGGGCATTAGAGTGTATTTATTTAAAAAATAAAGTAAAATATAGAAATTAATTCATATTTATTCTATATTAAGTCTAACTCGGGCCACATTAATACTTTCTTATAAGTTTATTCGGTTATATATATATATATATATACTTATGAATTTATTTAAAGTTTTAATATGCTAATTTATATATAAATTTGGCTCTATTACTTTTTTTAAGTAATAAATTCATTAATTTTATAATTTTAAGATAGAGTTTCAAAATACTTTAAGTGGTATCTTAAAAGAATCTTAAAAACAAGTTTGACATGAATCTTTAATTTTAAAAAAATTTAAACTTTATTATTGTGAAACTTAATCTAATCCAACCTACTTTTGCTCCCAATTATTGATTACCACTTAAAAAAAACTATTTGATTAGTATAATGCATTAGTGAAAAAATATGGAACTAATTAAAGACAATATAATGAAGTAAGATTTGGTTCCTGTTAATTAATTATTAGCAATAACGAATGAAGGATTCAGCTACCAATTGGATAATTGATATTGAATAGTTATTGATTTGTCATTATGTGAAAATAACAATTTATTATAGAAAGTGGTAAAAAAAATAATAAAAAATTATATATATATATATATATATATATATTTGTTAAACTCATAAATTTCAACAAATATAAAAGATAAAGAGTTGAAAAAAAAATAATTTATATGTTGTCCTATTAAAATATAATAATTATTTTAAATGAATTGTTATAAACATTATAAAAGGAAAAGATAAAGTAATCATAATTTTACGAAACTCGTTAACATCATAAAAATGGATAGAAACATTTAATACATAAAGTTATTTTTTTAATATGCATGGATTAACATTCTTAATGACATTTTTTTTAAGCAGAGAACACAACATGGAGGTAAAGCTTAAGTTATCTCAATAAAGTATCATGAATCATGAATCATGATCATATTCAATTTTATTTTATACTGTTTGAACATGCAATTTCAGAAAAGAAAAAAAACACTCAATGATTGTTTCACTCATATAACTAATTAGGTATTACTTCATTGAATTTAAAAAAAAATTATATATTTTTATTACACAAGATTAATTAAATTTACTAAGTTTTATCTGCATAATTTTGCTTTAGTTTTTTTAGTCATATTTTTTATTATCATCTTAAGATTTATATTGTTATTATATTATAAAATTTGCTGATAAAAGTTGACCTAGTCTTTTTGTATAAAAAAATATACGTAAGTTTTAACTTATTTCTTCTATATATATTTTTTATAATATTCGATGTGATGATAAATGATTAAAAATATCTCAATTTAATTGAAATATTTAATCTTTGTAGTAATTTTTTCACGCGTTCATTTTTCTTTATGAAAAAATAATACTATTTTTATTAAAATATTTAATAATATTAATTAGTCTAAATTTATGTATTCTATTATTCTTCTAATAATTGAAGAGAGGGTATGCACACGATAAAGAAAAAAAAAATCAAATTCTAATTTCATAAACCAAACGATTTCCAAGAGTTTAAAAGCTAATTTATATCAAATTTAATATCATTTAACTTAGGATTGCAACAATCTGGATATCTAATGTAAATATTATATAAGTAAAAAAAAAATCCAAAATTAATTATCATAAATTACATGTCATGAAAAGACATAAAAGTCCCAACAAAATCATGTGGAATTAAACTTTATGTTTGATCTTTGAAAATTGCTTTTTTTTTATGGAGTGAGACATGAGAGATGAGTATCATTATACCAGCAATTATAGCCATGTTAATTAACGCGTTTTTTCCCATGATTTGGGGGTTAATTAGATTTCCCAAAACAATAAAAACAAGTAAAAAAAAAAAATACAAACTTAGATATAATTATTATTCTTCCTCATTATGACTATTGATGGTATAAGTTTAACTTTTTGGATGAGTTAATTTGTTTTCATTTTTCTCCATTTTGTTTTTTTTATATTGAAGTATAAATAAAAATTATATGAGTTTGTTTTTATAAGATCTCATCATTAAAATAAATTTTATAAAAAATATAGTATAGATTATTTAAAACTGGTGTCACATAATAAAAAATTAAAGCAGAATAAGATTGTTTGAAAAAGAAATTAATTATAAGTAAAAAAATTATAATCTCTTAATAATGAATGAATATCTTAAAATAAAATTTTTAATATTTTTTAATTCTTATAATACCAACATCCTTATATAATATGTATAAATAATATTCATAAAATAAATTATAAATTTATTTTTCTATAAAATTATTAAGTAATTAGTATTTTTATTATATGTTTAATATATAATTAAATTGAATAAATTCATCAAATTTAAAACTCATTATTTAACTGGATTCTAATTAAGTAAAAATAATATAATTAAGTTCTTTTATGAAAAATAATATATGATTTTTTTTTTAATATTCATAAGACATTCATAATATATTAAATGTATCATGTTTACATTCATTAGATTAGATTGTATTCAATGAATGATTGATATCACAAGAAAAAAGGATATTCATATATTATTTTTGTATGATTTGATTGAAGGATTGTAGGAAAGTTCTTGGAATTTGTCTTGTTGAGGATAGCTTGTACCAATTGTCATCTAGGAATTTAATAGCTGCAACAATTCGAATTAACCATTTTCTTTCATACATATTCACATGTCTCCAATGTTGTTTTTCGATAAGAAAAAGGACAATAAAAATACGTAAATACATGCAGTAGCTGCCAACATATGTTGTCATGGTCACCAAAATAAAAATAAATAAATTAAATCATACCATACACTCATAATACCAAAGAGGAATTAAAGAAAAAAATATATTTAAATTGAAGCAATTTAAAAAAAAATAAAAATTAAGCCAATGTGAAATAGAGGGTGAGAAAAAAGATGGATTGTGTGAAAAGAATAAAATGTAGAGAAATATTAAACATAAATACATGGAATCCGTCTCATAAACTTTCCACACAACAACACGACAAAGAAAAGTGTAAAAAGTGTGTTTAAAAAAATTATGTAATTAATTATATGACATAACACAATCAATTATACTACAAAATATTATTTTTTATCTCTTCTTTATTTTTATGTCTTTTCTAATCTTTTCTTTTTATTATTATAATAATAATAATTAAAATAAATGATAATAATATATTTTTTAAATCATGTAATCTAAAAAAATTAATTTTTATTACTTTTTTTATATTTCTCTTTGATAAAAACCACTCTTTTAATTTTATTTATCTTATTTATTCCCTTTTATCAAACATTCAATATGACTGTGCTTCCAAAGTTGTTGTATTGTCCAAGAGTAAAAAAATAAGAAATTACATAAAATATTATAAAAAATAAAAATAATTTAGAAAAATAAGATTGTTTTGCAGTTAAGAGACTCAACTAAATTGAATTCTCCATTCTCACGTTTGTATGAAGAGAAAGCAATGTCTCTCCTATTATGTCACATTTGAGGCACCAACTCTTTCTTTTTGGTAGAAGATACCAGACTTCTTATTTTTAAAATAAATAGATTATACAAATACAAATACAAAAAAAAAAATCATTTAAAACAAAAACACACACAATTATTCCTATGAAAATTTATAAAACCTTTCTTCTTCTTTTTTCATTCCTATGATGCTTTATTCTAATTTCTATCTCCTACTGAAACTTGGTCTTGAACAGTTAACAATGGTATTACTATTACCAAGCTTCTGAATCACTTACATATCCACATTCACAACATTTTGAAGGTAGATTACTGAGGACAAACATTAAGAATTTAAGGTTAATGGCATTATAGCATAAAAATGACTTCTTATCTTGTAATGATGTGAGGTTACTCCTAATAGGAAATGACACTATAACAGTTATATTTCTAAAACAGGAACAAGAATTGCATATATTTGGAACTTCCAAATCTGATTGTGACCAACTTTTGTACTACTAACCAAAATCTGTGATGAAGGATCTTGGTTAGGCACAACCTAGTTCCGGGCCAAACATAGCAAAAACTCAAAATATTAGCAATTGCATGAATGGTTTAAATCCTGGTTTACTATTCTGCATATTACATACATGATTACAATACAACTCATAGGCTCATACTAGTATTATGTGATCAGAGAGAAGAATCAATGGACCAAAGGGAAACTCTCTGTGATGCTAGATGGAAGTACCATGTAGAGAATAGCTACCAATAGATCTGTGAAACTCTGTATGAGGTTAAACATATATTCTCCTAAGCTCTTCACCTGTTTATGTTTTGGGTGGATATGATCAGTGATTTTGTTCCTACAAAGAGGGCAAGTGGTATGGTTCTTCAGCCAAGCACCAATACAATCAGCATGGTACCTGTGGTTGCATACTGGAAGAGACCTAACCTTTTCCTCCATAGAAATTTGGCTTAGACACACTGAACAAAAATCACTTTCATGATTTTCATTTTCCTTCACAGCAGCAGCATATCCATAATGCTTGTAGATTTTGTGCAGCCTCTGGATCATGTAGTTTTTGCATGATTGAGCCACCAAAGCAATGGCAGTGAGGAGAGTGAGAATGGTATTCATGTTGCTTCTTGATGATTGAGTTTGGAGAAACCACATAGGAAGTTGGATTTAAATTGGCCTTTTCCTTTTATATGATGTGTCAAGTAACTTTATAGGATCAAACTGATTAAAAAACATTGAAAAATATTCCAAGTT
The DNA here is from genome assembly GCA_016859785.1 of Macrotyloma uniflorum. Taxonomy (NCBI): domain Eukaryota; kingdom Viridiplantae; phylum Streptophyta; class Magnoliopsida; order Fabales; family Fabaceae; genus Macrotyloma; species Macrotyloma uniflorum. The sequence goes on from BDMB01000015.1 coordinate 1,205,153, forward strand.
GATGGTTAGGCCTATGGTATTGCATCATGTGTGACTAGAAGTGACAAATAACTTGGAATCTTAAGATGAGTCATTGTTATCATCTTTTGTTCTTTATGCAGGGAATAGATAGAGCTTTGAAGGGCTACTAAATAAAATAAAATAGAAAGCTGACTTGGAGAATTCTTATGATATTATCAAAATTAAATAAGAACTTATGACCACTTTAATGGTCTTTTTAAAATATTAATTTTAGGTAAACAATAATTATAAGAGATTTTTCAACTTAATAACTAACTTTGAGTTTTAGTTTTTAATATGTAATATCATTAAAATATTTTAAAAATTAGATATTCATGATAATTTTATTCTCAAAAATAATTTTCTATTGCATTAAACAATACTGCATTAATATTCAAATTTTAAGATAATATTCAGTTTTTTTTAATTTTTAATATAGTATTGTTAGATTTTATGTTAAAAATTCTATATAATAAAACCAAATTAGAATATATTAATTGGGTTAAAATTTCACCTCATTGAATTAATTTTACGGGATTGAATTAGATTTTAAGTCTACTTCTAATATTATATTATTGGGCCTATTAAGCCATTCATTATTAAACCACTATTTATATGTAATTCTAAGTTTAAATTGAAAAGTGTAGGCTTAAATGAGAGTTGAATTAAAATTTAGGCTTTAAATTTATTTCTTTAATATAATATCATGTTGTTCGATCTATTAAGTCGTTATTGAATTACCCATTATCGGATTACCATTAATATATATAAACTTACGTTTAAATTAGAAATATAGATTAGAAAATATTAGAAGTTATAAATTCGTTAGAAAATATTAGAAGTTATAAATTCGTGAGACATGTCAACCATATAGCTCTACTCTTATGTGATCCGGTACAATTGATTTTTCTTTTCGTTCAAATTACACTTCTATAATAATATGAAAGTACTTAAAGTCAAAAGCACTTAACAACTTGCCTTTTGCTTCTGCACAATTCCTGTGAAAACCAATCACCAAGGTTGTTATGAGTGAGTCAGTTTAGAAAGATATTCATAAATTACCATGAAATTTCTTGGTATTATTTCATTTTGTCTTAGTCTTAATCTGTTGAATTAGCATAATAGTTAGACATTCAATCAAATGATCAATTTAATAGAAAATCTTATATTCAATTTTTACATTAAAAAAAAATATTGGATGAGCAATAATTACAATACCACACAAATGAGTAATTTTTAAGCAGGTAAAAAAAATAGTGATATTCATTGCAAATAATATAGAAATAAAAATATTTTTTAACACCCCAAAAAAATGAAGGAGATATTTGGTTAATGGGTGACTTAACCAAAAGTGTAACTTAAAAAGTCTTGAAAGATTTGAATGCAAGGTTTCTTGTTTGAGAAATTGACCAACTTTTAGCTTTCTGATTACGAAAGTAAGAAAATTGAAGTTAAAAGTAATAAATCATATTAATTGAAGTCCAAATCAGGGAATTATTGATTTTTAATCCATGAAAAAATTCAAAATTTTCCTTTTCAAATGAATTAAAGGACTTTCATATCATATCAACATTTTACTTCCTATTTAACATTCTTGCCGTCAAGTCTCAACTACCACTATACAATTCTTAATTTTTGTACTATTTTGTATGCTACTTGAAGTTAATATAAGTACCTACTTCATTACTATAAAATTAAAGTTTATAATATATGATTATTATGATTTAGAAATGTGATAATTGTAAAGGAATCTACATAAATTTAAAACAATATAAAGAGATTAAAATAAAATAAAAAAGGATTAAAAAATATAAATGATGAAAAGAATAAAATGGTTCGGAAATAATTAATATATATATTTAAAATAAGAATTAAAAGCTTATTTTTAATTCTTATTATTTATTTTTTATTAATTTAATATTTTAATTCATCAACTAAATAATTATTTTCTTTCTGTCTCACTATTTTCATTATTCACTTTGTGTTTGATAAAAATACACATCATGTTGATCTCAATTAAGAACTAATTGATGTTTATATACAAGCCCATATTCATTAAAGAAAAAAAAAAAGGTGATGGGTAACGCTTTATGATTTCAGTAGTTGGGTTGGGCCGACCCAACAGCCACTAGTTGAAACGTCCAGTGGGGCCCACACCATTGTTCCTGTATGCAATCATTTTCGACTACCGACTCACTCTCCTTGCTTCCTCTGTTGGCATCTCCTCCGGATACACGTTTTATGGTTTGCATTGTTCACTCGCTCACTGCCACTCACCCGAGTCACGCGCCACGCGCCACCGACACACCCTGAACAAGTTACCGACTCACTCCCCAACTCAGTCGCCGCCGTGGCCACCAACATACTAATGCATACGGACTCCTCCTCCGACGAGGAGGATGACCGCCGCAACCTCGTGGACCAGAACCACCGCAAGCCTCCGTCCCCGTCCCCCGTCGCTGCCTTCCGCGTTGAAGATCTCTCCTCGCGCTTCCGCCGCGGGAATTTCAGCCTCCAGAAGAAGTACATTGTCGCAATCCTCGCTATCCTCCTCGTCATCCTCTTCTTCTCCGTGGCCGATTTCCACAGCCTCTTCTCAAACTCTTCCTTCCAATTCGATTCCCTCACCGATCGAATGAAGGAATCCGAATTGCGCGCCATTAACCTCTTGCGCCAACAGCAGCTATCACTCTTAACCGTGTGGAACACCACGCGGCGGTCCAACACGTCGGATCCGAACCAGTTGGAGGATCTGAAATCCGCTCTGTTCAAGCAGATTGCCCTCAACCGCGAGATTCAGCATGTTCTGTTAAATCCGCATTCCACGGGTAACATAGCTGAGCCTGAATTCGATTTAAACGCTACTCTGAACGGCGTCGTTTACGATAGGTGTAGAACTGTGGATCAGAACTTGTCGCAGAGGAGAACCATCCAGTGGAACCCTAGGGATGGTAAATTCTTACTTGCTATATGCGTTTCGGGGCAAATGTCTAACCATTTGATTTGTTTGGAGAAACACATGTTTTTCGCTGCTTTGCTAAATAGGGTTTTGGTGATTCCTAGTTCCAAGGTGGATTTCCAGTACGATAGAGTTGTGGACATTGATCGCATTAACAAGTGCTTGGGGAAGAAAGTGGTGGTTTCGTTTGAGGAGTTTTCAAATTTGAAGAAGGGTCACATGCACATTGATAAGTTTTTGTGTTACTTTTCCAAACCTGAGCCTTGTTATTTGGACGATGAACGGTTGAAGAAGTTGGGGGCGTTGGGTTTGACTATGAGTAAACCTGAGGCTGTGTGGGATGAGGATACTCGAACCCCGAAGAAGAAGACTGTTCAGGATGTGCTGGGGAAGTTTAGCTATGATGATGATGTTATGGCAATTGGGGATGTGTTCTATGCTGAAGTAGAACGAGAATGGGTGATGCAACCTGGTGGGCCAATTGCTCACCAATGCAAGACTCTCATTGAACCTAATCATCTTATTTCACTCACTGCTCAAAGGTTTATTCAGACATTCCTCGGAAGGAACTTCGTTGCATTGCATTTTCGAAGACACGGGTTTTTGAAATTCTGGTATACCCTCTCTTTCTTTCATTTCCCCTTTGTAATCTCTCATAACCCATATAAAGTCAGAATTTAATTTTTATGTAATGTCGATAAGAAGTTTTGCATCATCCAACTTGTAAGAAATTTCTTTAAATTGATTGTGCATGGACCATTTTCTCATAAATTTATGACTTGAGTATGATATCTATCATGTATCATGTATTGTATTATGTATGTAAGGTATAAAATTTGCCTGCTTGATCTGCTTGTTTTGTGACAAGTCAATTACTAGTTGCATTTTCATGGCTCAATGTCATAAACATGTGTGAATTCTTCAATTCGGTTTTGTTCATCCTTATTTCTTCTACCATTATATTGTCTTTGATGATACATCATGTTTGCAGTAATGCTAAAAAGCCAAGTTGCTTTTACCCCATTCCTCAAGCAGCAGATTGCATCTTGAGGGTGGTTGAGAGGGCGGATGCACCTATTGTTTATCTTTCCACGGATGCAGCAGAAAGTGAAACTGGTCTGCTTCAGTCACTAGTTGTGCTGAATGGCAGGCCTGTTCCTCTTGTAGTACGTCCAGCTCGAAATTCAGCTGAAAAATGGGATGCTCTGTTGTACAGGCATGGTTTGGATGGAGATTCTCAGGTGAGATGACAGTTATTCATTTTACTTTTGTGTTTTAAAGTCTAAGTCCAGCACTGTTAGTGCACCTTCTGGTTTGTTTTAAATAAATAAATAAATAAAACTTTACAAGACTGTATAATTAATCATGCTTTGCAGTTTTTTGTTCCATAATTGCGTGTGTTCTATGTTTGGAAAAAAATTCTCACATTTTTTTCCCCTCATGTTTGGATTATCCAGGATTGTAAGACCTTCTTTGATTTGTCATAATTCTATCACTCAAGCTGTCAACCTTTTACATTCAGAAAAAATAAAGTTTAAGAATACTGTCATAATTCAATTTTGTCAACCTTCTGCTTGGGAATTGAGGTTTAAGAATACTGTACCATAGTTTCAGTTAATTTAGAGAAAACACTGAAAATATAGGTCATGGCTTATAATAAAAATTTCTATTGCAAACTTCTGATTGCATGGATCTTTCCTCTCTAAGACACTTGTGACTTTTACCACTTTTAATTTCATTTGCTGACACCCATTATGAATATTTTCTTACTGAAGGTGGAAGCTATGCTGGACAAGACAATATGTGCCATGTCCAGTGTATTCATTGGAGCCCCTGGTTCCACCTTCACCGAGGACATCCTACGGCTGAGAAGGGGTTGGGGATCAGCATCGATGTGTGATGAGTATCTTTGCCAAGGTGAAGAACCAGACATTATAGCTGACAATGAATAACAAAAACGGTTTTCTTGGGGATAAAAACCGTTATTTGGGGACAATAACGGTTTTTTGGGTACCGGCGCTAATTTGCTTGTGCCATGTTTGGGGATTTGTGAATGTGAGTAGTCATGTAAGATAATAGAATTAGTGATGTTATGGATAAGTTTTTCTTGTTATACACATTCTTTTGTCATAATGATTGTAATTTGTATCATCCAGAATTTGTCCCAAGAAAATTGTGGCATTTCAACATTCCATTTTTCATTCTTCATCTTAAATGGAATCTAATATTGGTAGTTTGATACACTCATCAAAAGACAATTACCAACCAGTTATGAATCTTTTTTTTCATGAACTGCTGGTAACATATTACTAATAGGTTTTTTTATTATTGTTTATAAGCTAATAAAATTACAAAATCATGGGTAGTTTTTCTCACAAGTTATTATTTAACTGTTTTATATTTTAGTAGTGCTTATGAGAAGTTGATTCAAACAAACTTTAAATATATTTTTATTATTTATCAAATATCTTATTTTGTTTAATTTTTTTAAAAATATTTCTATTTTATTTTTATCATAATAATGTTTCAGGATAAATGAAAGCAAAATCTTATTAGATAAAGAAAGTTTTAAAAAAATATAAGAAATCAATAATTTATTAAAGAGTAAATACATATTTAAGTTTTAAATAAATTAAAATTTCATATTTATATTAAAATTCATAATTTTTTATTAAGATTATGAGAATTAAATTTTTAGACTTTGAAAGAAATAAGTATACAATGTTTACTATTTTAAACTTTCTTAAAAATAAATAAATTGATTGGTGCTTTAATTTTTTTGAATAATTTTTTTTCAAATAAATTATTCTATTCATTTTAATAAAAATAATATATTTGTTGATTCAATAAATTTAATTTAATGAAATTATTATTTGAAAATATATTTATTTAAAAAAACTATTAAAAACATGTTCATATAAATTTTTTATAAATATTTTTGAAGAAAACAAATTAATTTATATAATACTAAAATAAAACTAAGATAATTTATATGAAATAATTATTTATAAATTAATTTATTTAGCACAAATTATTATTTTTATTTTCCTTTTAAATATTTATAGTAAATATTGAGAAAACATGTTATTGTACTAACTTGTACGTACAAGATCTTTTAATTATAATCCTTACTCATAATTCATTTTGTGTTTACTTTTGTTTTATGCTTCAAAATATGTAAAACACGATTTATTAGATTAAAAAAAGTTAATATAAATTAAACTGAATTTTTTTATTTAGTTTATTTAATATATGACTTAAATGTATTTAAATCAGTTTAATATGTGAAATAATAAATATATATTGTAATTTTTATCTTAAATTATTATATTTAATAAATTCATTTTATTTATATAAATTAAATTAAAAATATATATTTTTAATTTTTATTTAGAATATGCAATATATTAGGTGAAAATAAACTTATTAGGTAGTTATGACACATCTACTCCTTCCATTTTCATTTTCTTAGGGTTCTATTCTGAAGCCATCTTGCATTCCATTCTTAGCCATCACATCACACCATGAGAGCCAAGTTAATCGTCTTCCCAATACGAGGTAGGAACTGGTGTTTCGCCAGAACCATCGATCACTCCCTCTCTGCCAACCCTGTTTCCTCTCAATCCCCTTCTTCCTTCAAAGACTTGTGGATCAATGTCAAAGTTGCTGACAAATCCCCTAACGCCAAAATTGAGCTCTGTGTCGATTTCATTGCCAATAAGGTCCCATTCTCTTCTTTTCTTGTGAGATTCTCTTTCTTGGTTTCTTATTTTAAATCTTTGATTCTTTCGGTCCTAGATGAATAAAGCTTGGATTGGCTTGGAGAAAGCACCAGATAGATCTTTAAAGAAGAAGATTCATGGGTGAGTTTTGCTTTGTTTCTTAGTGGTGTTTGGGAAAGTTTCATCTCACTCTCTCGATTCCGAGCTTTTCGCAGGTTGGGATTGTGGCTTTTGTCTAGGGTTAAGCCCTCAGAGATATTTTTAAAGTCTATATCGAAAGAAATCACTAGTGTTGAAGTCATTTACCCATCAAGGTTGGCCATGCAGACTTGCCTCAGATGTGTTCTTTGTTTGGAGTTTTACTTTTTCTTCTTTAGAATTTAATTTCTGTGTACTGGTGTTAAAATTTTTTGACATTGCCCGACATTGTCCAATTCTTCTACATTTTCCTGATATTTTATGTGGATAATAGATCAGTGTGAAATTTAGAATGTAAAATGAGAGATGAAGTTATCTTTTGATTTTTATTCTAAAATTGCAGTTATCTTTGCTTAACAGAACCACTTTGCTTTTCATTTTGTTATAGTAATATGATGTCGGTTTTTAGTTCTAATATAATCTGCACTTGAAAATCCTGTAAGAATGCAACTAGAATGAAGAGGACAATTTAGCTGGAATGCATGTGGTTTTGATTTTTCTTTTTTCAAACTTGTATAACAATAACAATTTATGTTTGCAGTTTGAATGCTCAACTTGTTCGTAGAAGACTAAGACATATTGCTATGAGGTAATTCTTGATCCTCCCCTCTCTACTGGTGATAACAGAATAAATTACTCTCTGTGCTAACTTGGAATGTGGTACTGTTTATTGTGATTTAATTTTCGTTACTATATATATCTCTTATTTATTTGCAGAGGATCAATTATCCACAGAAAATATTTCTATGGATCTGTTTCATTAATTCCATTGACTTCAGCACTTAGCGTAAGTATGTGTTTTGAGAATATTTTTGTGTATTTTTGCACTTTGATATTAAATTCATTCTTTTTTGTCAATTGATATAATGTCTTATTTTTGTCTTACAGGTTTTACCCTTGCCTAATGTGCCATTCTTCTGGGTTTTATTTCGCACTTATTCCCACTGGAGAGCCATGCAGGTTTGTGTTATTTTTGCACTGTACTTGCTATCCATTCTTTTCCTTTTTCGTATGCTTATATGTCCTTGTTTATGTTACAATCAAGGAGTTTCTACTGTTCATATCAGTCTCAACTTCTAATTTTAAGACTGTCTTGTTTTATAAATGTCATATTTTTGTCAAGTTTATTAAGGTTGTCAAATTGACCAAAGAAATTGGTTATGAGAGATATATAAATATTATCTTATTAAGCTTAAATTACTCTGTCGCATATAGTTAAACAAATTTTATCTTTCAATCCTCACAATTAAAAATCATCACTTCAATCATATGTATAGATACATGTTAAAATAAATGATTCTTTTAAGTATAGGGACTAAAAGATAGAGTTCGTATAATTATAATAATTAAATCATTTTTCAGTCCTCTACGTAACGATGACTGCTGTATTTTTATTTCTATGTTATCCAACCTTTTATCAGAATAATGTCATTCTTGATCTTAAGTTAATGTTTCTAACTTGACTTTGAGTACTCCATTTATCTTGAATTATGCATTAATTTCTTCTATAAATTATAATCGTATTCAGGGAAGTGAGAAGCTGCTTCAACTAGTGTCAACCAGCAGCAGTACCAGCAAATCTTCAAAAACACATACAGATAATGAGGACGAGGACTCTATAAATAAAAGTCATCATAATTTACAAGAACAAAATTGGGTAAGTTTTGTATTAAAAATCACAAAATCAAGATTTTCTCTTTCAATCAGAATTTGAAATAGTTATAAAAATATTATGTTATTCATTGATATCTCTCACTTTTAATCAATCAGGTGTTGCGGCCATCCAAACCATTAGATGATCTTCTTCATGTGGAAGATGGAGTTGAGGATAATGGGCTTAGTAAACATGTCATCTTGCAAATATGCAAGATCTATGACTTGAACATATCAGATGTTATAAAATACGGCCAGTCTTTTTGAATTTACTTCTGTAGTTCCATTTAAATATTTTATTCAATCCATTTCCTTTCTATTTTTTTTTATATTTCTTTTTTCATATCTTTTAGCTGAATAACTGATTCAGAATAATTATAATTGTTATTTAATGTTATTAGTAAATATTTATCTTTTGGTATTGCAATAATAATAGTTTTTCACGATGTATTTTGATGTGTACATTTTATTATAAAAATTTTGTCTAAAAATTAAAATTAATTTAAAATATTTTACTTTATTAATTCTTTAAATATAATTATTTTCATAAATTATATAGAATAATTTTTAAATAAATTAGAATGAGTATATTTATTATAAAATAAGTTATTTATAATTCTAATAAAACAAAATTATTATTTACCAAATTTGGCTTGTTTAGTGAAAATATTGTTGGAAAATGTTTGATTTTTTTTTTAAATTTATTAACTTTTAAAAAAATTATTATATTAATTTTCTAATTTATTATTATGTTAAAATTTAAATTATTATTATATTAAACGGTTTAATAAGAATAACGTAGTATATTTTTATTAAGGGACATTTGTTGAAGAATTTTTTTTTTTTTATTTCCAAAAGGGTTTTCATGGATCTTATTAAAAGTTAAATAAAAAATATCATATAGTTCTTAATAAATTATTTAATATGTTAATTAACTAATAATTTAAGTAAATTTATAGAAAAATGTATTAATATTATTAGCAATATTTGTTACTAATAAATTTGAATTAATTTATTTTTAAGAATTATAATTACCATGATTATCATATATGATAAACTTCTCTTATATTAAACGTCTATTGTAAGATGTTTTAATATTATAAACCCAAGAAACTCGAGATATTTTTATATGTAATTAAATTTTAAAAATGTTTCATTACTTATTGATCTTTTCATTAAATCAAACTACAAAAATTTCTAATTATTTATTTCCTAATCATAAAAAAACGGAGTAATCTGAGGAAATTTCAATTTCTGATTCCCATGACTTGTTTGATCAGTACAATTGTTACATTCTTAACAGCTTTCATTCACTTTGTAAAAAAAAAAACAATCCTTAAAAGTTATAGAGTGTTGCACAAGTTTTCTTACTCTCTTTATTTTCAAATGATTTTTTATTTTACAGAAAAGGACATGCGATTAAAATAATGATTTTACATGTAAATTTTAAAATATATCATCTTGAAAATTCAATATTTTTATTTTAATTTATTTTATAAAACATAAATATTACTCTTACGTAAAATGCTTTATTTAATTTCCTAAAAGAATAGATTTAATATGAAATTATTTCTTTGCCCCATTTCTTACTTCATATAAAAGGGCGTTGCTGAATCTCTTTGCAACTTCAACTCAAATCCCTTTCCTTCGGGTTTCTTTCGCTTCTCTCTAAAGAAAACTTTGAGCAGAAACAAAATCACAATCGGAGGAAGAATCATCAATGGCGATTGAACACGAAGATGAACTCAAGGACGAGAAGAACCCTAGACCCCTTGACGAGGATGACATCGCCCTCCTCAAAACCTATGTAACTTTTTCTTTCTTTCTCTCTCTCCAAAACCCTAATTTCCCAATTTCCCCCTTTTCTCTTTTAGGCTAATCAGATCTTCGTTTTTGCAAGCATCGTATAATATTCTAATTCTTCTTGTCTTGTTCCATTTCTTTTGTCATCCGAAATCAATCACAAGTCTAATCTGCTTTAAACTCTGCTGTTACTGGGTTTCTTTTGCTTAGTGTTTTGGGGGAAATTTACTGGCCTTGAGCTACTTTCACGTATTTCTGATTCTAGATCGTGGTGTCGGTTAAAGTCTGTAGCTTTGAGCTTTTTATTAGCTGTGGAGCCCTAGGTAGTATAAGGTTTGCTGAAAATTGGAGAAATAAAGATTTTGAGAGGTTTTATGGATGGCAAGAGTTTGGGGTTACTGGTTTGTTGTTGTTGTGGTAGCTACGTGGTAAAGGTAATTTTGTTCACAATTCTTGATGTAGATGTACAAAGTTGTTTCAAGTTTCAACTTTATTGTCGTGGCATAGTGTGCATGGGTATGTAGAATTATTAGGTTTAATTAGGGGTTGCTGAGGTGCTACTAATGCGTTTGGCGAAATATGAGTACTGATGATGTGGAATTTTTACTCTGCCGCTGAGTCATAGTTATTGTTCTCAAGATGTTTTACTCGTGTGTTGATTATTGATTCCCCTACTCAGTTTCTCTTTATAGTTTCTGGGCAGAAAATATTTGTATATGATCATTGGTTTGCTAATCGTAGTGCATTTATAATTTTAAAAAGACACTGATAGTATATTCTGGTTTACTCAGGGTTTGGGACCTTACTCCACAAGCATAAAAAAGGTAGAAAAGGAAATTAAAGACATGGCCAAGAAAGTGAATGACTTGTGTGGTATGTGCAAAAGGTTTAGTTTGTTATTGCATTTCATTATTGCACTTACTAGATCATTGCTAATCCTTTAAGTTAAAGGAAGCTACATCTTTACTTCTTTTTGAGCTTGCATTTCATTAGGTATGCAAAAGATTTAGCCTGTGCACCTCTAATCTCCATTTCCTTTTTTATGGATAAAAGTGGTTCTTAATTGGGTAATTCTGCTATCACTAAATTTATCATGTATTTTGTCATAACCAGGGTAAAAAATTGAAGGAAGGATTCATAATTGTTAATGTGTAGATATTCTGTTTCGGTTGTATTTATAGATGCACTTCTCCTTAGCTGTTTGTTTCCTTTTGTCATAAATAGGAATCAAGGAGTCTGATACTGGTTTAGCTGCGCCAAGCCAGTGGGATCTTGTTTCTGATAAGCAAATGATGCAGGAGGAGCAGCCTCTTCAGGTTTTTTTTCTTTTTTTATTTGGTGGAATTTGCTCCAAGTGTTTTTGTTATTTGCATGAATTGCTAACTATGATTATTTGTTGAACAGGTGGCACGATGCACCAAGATTATAAATCCAAACTCTGATGATGCCAAATATGTTATCAATGTGAAGCAGATTGCGAAGGTGTCTATATTTTTAATTTTTTTAACTATCTTTTCATATTTCCCTTTTTTATCTTATTTGTTTCTCTCAAGATCTCTGACATCACTTGTTGCTTAAGATATCACTTGCTGATCAATTGTCTTGTGTTTTGAAAATTGCCATTTTTTTTTTCCTTTTTATTTTTTGGAGTTGCAAAGTTGGTTCTAAAATACCTTCTGCTTTGATGTTGACAGTTTGTTGTTGGGCTAGGAGACAAGGTTTCCCCCACTGACATAGAGGAAGGGATGCGTGTTGGGTATGTATCGAATAAGTAATTTGTTGCCAGGGATTTCTAAAAGAAGAGTAACCCTTTGGCCATGTTGTCTGCTTGTTGTTTGACCTGCATTTTATCATTGTAGGGTTGATAGAAACAAATATCAGATTCAGATACCTTTGCCTCCTAAAATTGATCCAAGTGTAACCATGATGACAGTTGAAGAGAAGCCGGATGTGACATATAATGATGTTGGTGGTTGTAAAGAGCAGATTGAAAAGATGCGTGAAGTAGGTCAATGAAATTTCACTTATCATCATGTATTATAATGAAGTTATGTAGCACTAAATTTTTAATTTTCCTGCAAGGTTGTTGAACTTCCCATGCTTCATCCTGAGAAATTTGTCAAGCTTGGGATTGATCCTCCAAAAGGTGTTCTTTGTTATGGCCCCCCAGGAACTGGGAAAACACTTCTGGCGAGGGCTGTGGCTAATAGAACTGATGCTTGTTTTATAAGGGTTATTGGAAGTGAGCTAGTTCAGAAATATGTTGGTGAGGGGGCTAGGATGGTTCGTGAACTATTTCAGGTAAAAATACACAAGACCTGCCTTCTAGCTTTTAATAATACTTTCCATGAAATTCAATAATTTTCCTAAACTTTGTCTCTCGTAGATGGCTCGTTCGAAGAAGGCGTGCATTGTGTTTTTTGATGAAGTTGATGCAATTGGAGGTGCACGATTTGATGATGGTGTTGGTGGTGACAATGAGGTTCAACGCACCATGCTTGAAATTGTGAATCAACTTGATGGGTTTGATGCTCGCGGAAACATCAAAGTTTTGATGGCAACTAACAGGTTGGTTGATTTTATCATGAGAGCATGTCAAGGTCATTGTGCCAGTTTTAACATAATCATGATGCCTTCCAATTGCCCTTTCAAATTCATTTTGATTTGTAAGGTCATATCCATAAGTGACTTTGCAGCTTCCTTTGCAAATGTTAGATGTTCTGTGGATGCTTTTCTCCAATTTTGAAGTTTATGGGCTAGTATAAGCTGGGCTTATTGTTTGTCTTTTTGTTCAAAATCTCTAGGCCTGATACTCTAGATCCTGCACTACTACGTCCTGGGCGATTGGACCGTAAAGTTGAATTTGGGCTTCCTGATTTAGAGAGTAGGACACAGATATTCAAGATACACACAAGAACCATGAACTGTGAAAGGGATATCCGATTTGAACTTTTGGCTCGGCTTTGCCCAAATTCCACGGGTAAGTTGTACTTTTCACTATCAATGTATCAAGGATCAGTATTCTGCAAGTATATTTTCTGGTCGAACTTGTTCTGGTTTTGAGGGATTTTTTGTAGCTTATTCTTTCACATTTCATAAAGTTTTACTATCGAACATTGTGTGCTTGAATATTTCTAGATATTGGTTTTCTGATAGATACGTTCTGTTGTCTCCTCCAGGAGCTGATATAAGGAGTGTATGCACGGAAGCTGGTATGTATGCTATCCGTGCCCGGAGGAAGACTGTAACAGAGAAAGACTTCCTTGATGCAGTAAATAAAGTCATCAAAGGATACCAGAAGTTCAGTGCAACTCCAAAATATATGGTTTACAACTGATTTATTCTTTCATCTTTTCCCGAGACCATATTAGAACTTACCATCTTGAAGGACACTTTATTCTTTTCTGTGAAACTCCTGTTTGAATGTATCTTGCCTATATCAAACTTTTCCTTGATGTTATCTCCAAAATTGTGACTAAGACCTTTTTATATTCGTTATCCATGGAAGTTATTCGATATTGGAGAAAAACCATTGTGTTATTTATAGAGAATTATTGATTATTATGAAAAATAAAAACAATAAAAATTACTAGATCCTATTTAAACAGTTAAGATCAAAAGATGAATGATAATCCTTATCTGGAGTGATTATACGCAGAAATCATTTTGATTGTTAATGATTTATATAATTATTTATTTTGTTTTGATGATTTATATTATTTATTTTGTTTAGATGTTTAGGAATTGTTTAACTATATGCTCAAGTAAAAGAAATGAAATTATTAAAATATGAAACGACTTTGTAATGAATAACAACTAATACTTTTAAGCTGGAAAAAAACAATTAATTACACTTATAGATAAAAAGGAACGAAGAAATATATTGCCAAAATAAGAAAGTTCTCTTCCTATAAATGGTTTTAGAAAGAGTTTCTAATTTCCTTTTTATATTATAAATTGTGGTGTTTATTCAACGACGACGCTGGATGTTATAACATTAATTATAGACAATTAAGTAAGAATAAATAGCATAGATGAAAATGAAAGTGTAGGATTTCATTCCTCATGAAAACTGTACAAGCTGCAACAATACAAAAGAGAAGAAAATTTTAAGAATTACCATAAAAACAAGTTCGGTTTACATTGGGTGTGCTCCTATAGTTTATTATTATTATTTCCCCGTAACCATAATCATTAAACATTAGAAGCAATCTTATTCAAACCGCTCATATAATAACATAACGCCACTAGTGTTTTGAAATTAGTAAAGCAACAGTGAAGTAATAGTTATAGCACACTAACACCCCATGACAATATTGATAATATGGTTTGATAGATGAGCCAAGGGATTGTTATATAACATTATGATGAGCCTTTCATAGCAACACTAAGTGTGAAGATTAAGCAGTGGAGGTAAATGACCCCAACACAGGTCGAGTATTTAACACAATATTGGACCCATACAATCACAAAATATGATGAAAAGCTTCTTATGATTTCCTACTTATTACAACAAGATGGCAACTATCAATTTTTACCGAGCTTCAATCTTGCAAAAGGTTAAATTATTGAAATTTATATCACCGGTGAAAGAAATAGCTCAGAAGCATACACCAACAGTTGTCTAGCTTCAATAATCAAAGGTTCAATCCATCTAACTTAGAAAAACTGGCTGAAGGGGGGTTAAAAAGAAATGATGAAAATCTGAAGAATATTATTTTTCTTTTCTGCCGTTCTATCAACACAAGGCTTTTGTTCCCATTTACATGTCTTGTGATTCTTGGTTATCTCCCCCTCGGTTGGATCCTCCTTGATCTGTTCCAATCGTCCTCTTACTCATGTTAGTTCGCTGCACTAAACGAACCAGCGCTTGAACTACTTCTGACATAGGTGGTCGGAATTCCGGCTCCGGCTGCCCCAAAAGTAAAATTAGAATAACATAATAACAAATTAATACATCCAGAGAAAAACAATCTATGCAATGTTAGTAAAGAGAGATTTCACTCCGTTGTGTATCACAGACTATCACGCATGTTGTTTCTTGACTTTTAACAATAGTACTATGTGCTTATTAAACTAATAAGTTTCAATGTTCTTCATCCCCATGGGCACCCCATTGCTTGAGCTACAATTATTGTGTGACAGTTCAAATAGATTCACTGCCTATTCACTAAAACAATAAAAACTTCGGATGAAACAAGACTGACATTACCTGAACACAAAGAGCAATAACATCTGCAAATCGAGAAAGAGACTTCACAGGATATAGTCCTTCCAATGCAGGATCAACCATTTTAGCCAGAGCATCAATATCGTGGAGTTGAGGCGTTGCCCATCGAACCAAAGCCTGCTCAGACCTTGGCCTTGAGCTGTAGAAGATACATTTTAAAAATGATGCATGAGTCCATTTATATTTGAAAGCATTTACATGCAAAAGCTGTTATGTTAAAAGGCATATCAATCTTTCACCTATCAAATGGTTTCCGTCCACTAAGAAGTTCCAACATGATAACTCCAAAGCTAAAGATATCACTCTTAAGAGTATATTGGCCAGACATGCCAACTTCGGGGGCTTCATATCCAGATCCAGAATTATTGTTCAATATCTGAACATGAGAGAGACAACGGTTAGAATGTCCAATACTTTTAGTATGTAAATAACGGTAGAAAAAGGGAGAAACAGCATTCAGTAAGAGAACTGTCAGTATTCTTGCCAATGAAACAAACACAATACCTATCCAATATTGAGAACATTTGTGTCTTAAACATTTTAGGATAATTAGTTCTTTACATGTTATTAGATTCTCTATGACCGAGTGGTCTGAAATTCAGTCCTTGTTAGTTCTTCATAATTAGGTTAAATTTATTTTTTATTAAAATGATGGCAATAAGGTTCAACTTATGACTTCAAGCCGATTACCCAAGCCCCTCACTACTAGCCAAGAAAGTAAGGGTGGCTTGTGCATTGTACATGCTTTAAGCGCAAATGTTGAACCTCCACCTTACGGCTTAAGCTTTTAGAATAGATGAGTCTCGGTAACAGGCTAGGCAACTAAAGCGAATGGTTAGTCGTACAAAATATTTCATATGTCCAACCATTTCCTCCTTCCCTAATTGTCATAACTTGAGAATGACCGACACATGGCAATCTCAAAGTTAGAGTCTCAAGTAAAAACAAGTACTTCAAATCTGACTAAAAATGAGAAAAGTAGCAACAAAAATAGAGTAAACCCTGGTCAAACATCATAATGTCCAATTATAAACACAATTCATAGCATAAAACCATAAAGTACCAAAAAAGTAAAATCACCTGATTTGCATTTGGAATATAGCTTGCCAATCCACTGTCGGAAAGATGAGGATTGAGATCTGTATCAAGCAATATGTTGGCTGACTTTATATTCTTATGAACAACAGATGGTGAACAAACTTCATGTAGGTACCTAGGGAAAAAGCAAATATAGTTAGGTTTTTTATTCTCAGGGCAAATATATAACCAATTGGACAAGAGTTTGATCCTTGCTGTCTTTGTTCTTATAAATAAAAGTTGAATTTTATCCCCAGGTAGGGTATGTGTTAGCATTGTCCACACTTTAAGCCCAAGAAAGCTCCAGTACAACAGAACATCATTATATAAAAACATGCATAAGCCTTCACCTAACAACTAAAGCCTTTGGGATAGTTGGTTCTTGACAGTAATAATCTAAACAGTTTAACCTCTTAGAAAACATAGATGATTACGAAGATCTATTTACAAGGAGATAATACACAAATAAATGAAAAAGGAAAAATATCAAACCAAATAAGATACGGGTGAGCATGCAAAAGCCAAGAAGAATACATGAAGCAGGAAGAAAGATAGGAGGGAAAGAGGAGCTAATAAATACAAAACTTGATTCAGTCATGAAACTTATCATTCACAAACAACTAACTTACTCTAAAGCGCGTGCAATACCCAAAGCAATCTTCACACGTGAATTCCAGATCAATGGTTTACTATACTCGTCAGGTAAGTGAAGGAAATCATGCAATGATCCATTTTTATGAAACTCATAGACTAGTAGGTGTTGTCCGTGCTCTGAACAATAACCTACAAGCTCTGTCACATTGGGATGATGCAAATGGGATATGCTTGAAATCAGTTCTACAAAATCTTCAGATAAATCATTGGGAAGGACAGATGAATCTATCTTCTTGACGGCAAGAACCTACGACATTATCAGAAGAAAAACAAAATCAAAACCATCAGTAAGCATATTCATAGATTCTAGACATAGGCTACTAAATAAAATCCATGGTATTTGTTGGGCTCATTATTGGCTGTACATGTGACATCTACATGCAGCAGGACTTCTCAGAATTTTTTTGATTTTATACTTATAAAACCATAGGACTTTCTAGATGCATTAAAAACATATACATTCACGTGCTTTTACATTGAAACTATTTAGATTTGACACACTCCTAGGAAAATTATGTAATATGATGATGCTATTTTGGAATTATATATTTCTGCCACGTAAATATTAGCGAAAAAAACAACAGGTAAGGAATACCTTTCCATCATCAAATTGAGCACGGTACACACGTCCAAAAGACCCTTCACCAAGAAGTTGATCCACACTGAAGCTTCCAGTAGCAATCTGCAGGTCAGCTATAGAATAAGATTTTACATTTGTAGGAGCTGTAACAGTCTTCCTGACTGTAGTGGGCTTATTGACTGTAGTGGACTTCTTTGAAAACTCATCCTCGTCAAATGATTTATGACGATCAAATGGTGGAGGTTTAAGACTTATTGGGGCCGCAGATGAATCAAACGTCTTCAAGTCAACTATAGATGAAGTTTGAACGGAATTCATTTCTGCATTATGACAGATTAATGTCAGTTTCAATGAGAACAAAATGAATGAGGAATAACTTAATGGCTAAAACCTAAACTAAAAGCATTAAGACAAGGAAGTCATATCCACTAGGAGAAAGAAAAATGTAGGTAGCCCCAGTCATTTTTTAATTAGAGTTGCAGTTTGTCAAAACTAATTATAACAAAAACAAGTTTTCTCTACTCTAGTCACATTCATGATGCCAAGCAAGCATCAGTCCCTGAAAAAAGTGAAGTAATTGCTACCAACTTGGCTTACAGTAAGAAAAATAGATTATCAGTCAACACTATATAGGTTGAATCACAAAATTCATTCATCAAAGCAGAATTAAGTATTTCATAGTTAAGCATATCTGCCACTGCCAATTGCCAACAGAGAAGGTGGCTTTAGAAGAATGAAGGGTGAACCTTAAAAATTTGAAATACTATAAATAGAATATATACAAGTGATCTAAAATAAGGGAGACCTCATATAAAAGAATAAAAATGATTTTTCAAAGTATGCAAGAATAAAATGCTGACCATGCACGTCATGTGTATGAGAAGCCAAGGGCTGATTGTCAAGCTTTTCAATGTCTTTAAACGACTTTTTGGATCTTTTCTTCACCAGAAAGAATGCTACTATTGCCCCAACAACCAAGATGGAGATCACTATTCCAGCAATGCCACCACCTCCAATACCAGATTTTTTGCCTCCATTGTCGCTTGAGCCAGCATCTGATTGGGTATGTCCACCAGATTTGTGATTTCGATTTCTTGTTTCTACTGGAGGTGCCCCAGGAGGAGGTGGGGGTGCAGGTCCTGAGCTCCACTCATTACCATCCTTTCTGTCATTAAAGTTGACATTTTCAAGATTTACAGAATTTATGATGAATATTGATTCTTACAAAAATTGCTGATAATGGGAATGCTTACTGCAGGTTTATGCTATTCAACTGTTCTGGTATCCAGCCTGTAAAATGATTGTTTCCCACATTCCTGAGATAAATTTACGAACATAAATTCAACTGAAAAGATACTTCTGCTGAAATATAGGAAAGAACATTCCAAAGCTGTTAGAAAGAGAAACACACAGAATTTCAAGAGGCAGATTAGCAAGGACATTAATGGTGCCTGTAAACTGGTTGTTTTGCAGATACCTACATAAATGTAAACGAGTGAACTCAGTCCAATCAATACCATGTAAATATTAGCAGAAAAATGAAAAAAGAAAAAGAAAGTTTAAACATTTACATGGTGTTTATGCTAGAAAGTGAGCTCAAAGTCTGAGGCAGGTCACCAGTCAAAGAATTGAACGAGAGATCCCTGAAACAAATAATAGATATTATAACCTGGACCTGAATTGTTACTGAACCAAATTCTAGCATACTTTACTTCGAAAATGAAACAAACATAGCCTCCACTATTACTCATGACAAAAGCGTGGGTTTTTAAATTACCACAAGCACATGTGGAATATAATGCAATCACCAATGTATATACATTTTTTGCCGAAGAACATAAGTTGTCTTAAACATGGGACTAAAAGTAATATTGTGAAATTACTAAATGCAACAAGGAAAATAATACATAGCAAAAAGCATAAAATCTCAGAATGAAAATTAGCACAATCAACATTTCATAGCTAACATAAACTTGATAGACATCTATACTTTTATATTGTTGGAGTGCAGAGAAATACGAATCTCACAATGTAGAGAGGGAAGATAGCTTTTGGAAATCAACATTAAGTGCTTGCTGGAGCTGATTGTGACCAAGATTCCTACATTAAAAATATTAACTTTAAGAAAATGACTCCAGTTGCTTGTGAAGGAGGTTCATACAATAAGAAGTGGACAAGAAGTCAAGATGATTTACTCACAGGACTACAAGCGAAGTCTTTTCAGAAAGAGAATAAGGGATTCCCCCATTGAAATTATTATTAGCAAGATTTCTGCATCCAAAGAAGCAAGGTTAGAAATTAATAAATTATAAAATGAAAAGTACAATAAACCAAAAGAAGAAATAAAAGAAAATATAAACATACAAGTACTGCAGCTTAGGAGGAAGTTGGTATGGTATGGTGCCACCAAGATTGTTGTTACTCAAGTCTCTGCAGAATTTTACAAGGTCACAAGAATAGTAACCACTGTACATATAGAACTGGTTAAATGATGAATAACTTACAGGTTTGTAACCGATGACAAGGCTTCTAGCTGGTAACCCAAAGATCCGGAAAGTGAACGACCAGGTAACTTACTGATAAGTGGAAAATAAACGAACCATCAATCAGACACCACAGCACCAAAAGTAATAACAATAAAGTCACATGAAGGGAAAGGGAGATTGTGACTTCACATCTCTGTGACTCGATTGCCAGAGCACATGATGCCTTGCCAAGACTGTCCACAAGGATCATCCCCATTCCAATTTAGCTGGGACGGAGAGTTCATACTTTGAAACATAACCTTTAGAGAAGCAACTGCATGAAACATTCAGAAAAAGATAGTTGGCAAACCCCGCACATGTAAAATAGAAATTTGTATGATAAATTTCTACTACGTTTGTGTTCGCACCACCATTCTTTTTTAATTTACATTCACTTGCCAAATATTGAACCTATTATGATACCATTTGTAAATATATCACTTCTAACTTCTAAGCATAGGGGAACAAATTAATCATTGATCTTCTCAGCCCGAATTCAGAAAATGTTCACACTGAAAAATTGATTATTTGTGATGCTGACTTTAATAAATTAAACATCAAGAAAAAACTGACAATAAAGAAACACAGATTAGGATTCTTAAAATGATGCATTGCAGTCTCTTGGGCCAAAACACATGATACGAGATTAAATAAATGGGTGAATGGGACTTCACGAAAAATAATATAACTGACTACAGAGAAAATGAAGAAAACATATTCACATAATCATATCACCTAGCCACTTACCAAATCAGAGTAAATATGCAAGGATTTCAAACTAACATGTTTAAATTTACACAAGAGTTCATCGTTGGGGGTGTAATAGAAATTTTAACATCAGATATTCACCATGCAAACATTTATATATTTTAAGTGTCATAAAGCAGAGGAAATTGCTGGTGTAGTACGTGATCTGGATAACAAAAGAAGAATAAAAATATATGTATAGGATTGCATCAGACAAGAATAAAAAGATGCAAAAACAAGTAACAAGCTTATGCAAGCATTCTCAAACCTTACATAGACGCTGGAGCCAATGAGAGTTTAGTGATTGGCATATCAGATATTGCATATAGCTCGATAGAATCCAGCATACTAGTGGCATTTTTCAATCAATATGTAATAATTCAAAATCTCATTAGAAATATGGTAGGTCAAAATTTATTATATAAGCCCAAAACAAAGTTGAGTAGGATTTTGGAATCAAGCAGATATGCAGTAACATAGTTCAAGGTTACTGCTATTGTTAATAACGCAGTCAACCTCATGATACAAGTCAATGCTGAAACCTAATACAAAGGATGGAGAGCAGCCATAGAGTGGGGAGCTTTTAACAGACCAAGATATCTTTAACACGAGGTCTAAGTACTTTATTAAGATTGTTACATACTCCCTTAGGGAGATCAGAAGCAACATTGAACTGCAATATTTCTAGCTGAATCTTCTCATAGAATTTCTAGGTTTGAATGCATTAGACATCATAATAAAAGACGGGAAAATTGGAACATAAAACACAAAAATATAGAAGAGAACAAGTACATGGTAGAGAACTAAAGTTGAAGAATTAAGGGTCCCACTCAGCTGTTACAATTTGTTTTAGTGCAGGTTGAGTGGATATTATTCTAATTGGTATTTCCTTTTTTTCAAACTTGGAATTTCGTTCAACTGTACATTAAGAAGAAAATATAAGAAAACAGCAACTGTATTGTTACATCAAATTCCTGATGTTCAATCAATCCTTGTTCTGTGACAACATTCTCTACAGTAAAGAAGTGAGAATTGAATCAACCGGCTACACACAGACAGAACACATAGCTCAAACACAACTGAACAAAAGGAGAAAAAAGAAACAAAAATAAATAAAAAGTCATTCATTTGCTGAAATCATTGAGTAACCAGTCCAGTACCATTCAGGGTAACTAAATTAAACAAGTGTCACTCAAGAGATCAGCTGGAAAACTTCACAATGGTTCAAAATCCAATAAAACCGGACACAAAACATAGGCGAAATCAAACCTATCTGCTGAGGAATTAGCAGAGTTATCCATACAACATGATTGGCAATCAAACAAAAACATCTAAGCGAAAAGGGAAGAAAACAGAGAATAGTCTTAACTAACAGTAGCACAATGCAACACAGAGAGTGAAGAGAAGTGCAAAGCTGAGAGTGAGATCAGAGAACACACTAACCGTCATTTGGATCTGTGTCACCATTGACGGCAAAAATGCAGGTGCTGATGAACATCACCAGCACCAGCCTTGGATCCAACAGCATCTTTCTCGTGAATCAATATTTTCTCGCAAAAATTCTTCCAACCCGAAAGCAAAAAGGATGTGCAATGAACCCCTTTTCGCTAATTTTTAATTTTTCGCAAAAATATTTTATGGGTTGATGCCTATATATGTTGCCACCATTGTCGAGTAAAAGCTGGCAAGCACGAATCGCCTTATCAAATTATTGTATATTCCATATTTTGGAAATTATTTATTATCTTCGTCACCGCGTTGTCTAATAAAGGAAATAAATTATTACGAACTATTTTTTCGTAAATAAAAAAAAAAATAGGGAAGAAATATTTCTCTCTTTTGAATTTTTCCTCTTTTTCTTTCGTAAAATCTTTCCATTAAAATAAATAATTAAAGAACTCTTTTTCCTTGCAAATTAAATATTGAGATCTGTTATCTTTTTTCTTTTTTAAAATATTTCTATTTTTTGAGAATATATATTTAATAAAATAAAATAAAAATATAGCTAAAAGTTCTAAAAACTAATTAAAAAAACTGAATACTTTTAAGTTAACGTGTCGAATTCGTTGTTAAACATGAAATGATAGAGAAATATTTTTTTTATTTTGATATAAATTTAAATTTTATTTTATAGAAAAAAAATAGTACTTTTGGGCTCTGATTACAAATAAATTGTTTTCATATAGTGTTATATTATTAGATTATATATTAAAATATTCTTAATTAAGTTTGAAATAAAATAAAATAAAATAAAGATTACGTACTTTTATATTTTTACTGACATGCCAATTTCATTTACTTGATTTTGATATTTCGAAATGAAATTCTAAATTAACAAAATGAGTAATGTAATTTTCAAAATAAAATATAGTATACAAATATTTCAAAAAATAGTAAAAAATAACAATACTTTATTTTATGTAAGTAATAAAAGGTAAATTTAATAAACATTTTAAAGATAAAAATAAATAAAATAGAAACAACTATGAGTTAACATATAAAAAAAAAAAACTACTTAAATTTCGTCTCATCAAACTTCATAAACTATTAAAAAGAGTTTGTATATCAAACAATCATAATATCATCAAACATATTTTTAAAGCAAACATGCAATTAAAAGAAGAGTGAAGATTAATTTTACACAAATAAGATAAAAAGAAATAATAAAAAACCAAATGTATATTCAATATTTATATCCTATGAATGAGTAATACCCATTAGGTTTTCTTATTTATCATAAATTTAATTTGATTTTACATTTTTGTAAATATATTAGTAGAAATATAGGTATTGTTGTATTTGTATATCCACATTTTTGTTACGTAATTAATATGACAAAAAAGTAATTACTAAAATAAAAAAAAATTTATAAAAAAGTAATTACTAACAATAAAGCTAAAATTAAAATGGCGTGGTTTATTGCTCATAAAAATTGTACTACTTTTTTTTTATTATTACATAAATAAATAAATCAATTGCGGTTGGTTGAAAACAACTTCATTAAGTTGTAATAAATTTGAAAAAAAAAAATCATAAACGTTAGAGATGTAATTCATTGAATTTTAGTAAAATGGACTTATTTTTATTTTAAAATTTATTTTTACCCTAATAATCTAAAATAAATATTAATATATATTTATATATTCATCAATATATGAAGAGGAGGTACTTGTGGTTTTTATGACAATTACTGAACCAAAACCAAGAGAAATTTAATTACTATTACCACCGTCAACAAAAACAAAGACTCATTTAAAATGAAAACAAATGACAATTTCTTCATTAATACAATCTTTTTAAATTATGTAAATTTAATTTTTTATCAATTTTATGACACTAAAAAATCATTATTAAATTTTAGATTATATATATATAACTAGAATTTCATATTATTTGAATACATTTTTTTCACAAACTTTATGATAGTAAAAAAATATTATTATAATATTAAATTTAAATATAAAAAAAAACTATAATCATATATTTTGAATAGTTGATTAGTCTTTTATTATTATTATAGTAGAATGTTGGAAGAAATTAATTTGAATTAATACAACTTTTTAAAATAATGTAATGATCTTTTGGGAATAAAAAATAATAATTAGGGTTGGATTATATTGACTTTTGGGCATTAGAATGATAGTAATAGGGGCCATAATGTGTATTATATGGTGTTGGTATGTAATGAGAGGAAGATGATGAAAGTTTTTAAGTGATGATTAGAGGCAAAATTAAATGCCTTTTCTTCATGGAATCACCATCAAAACCCACTTTTCTTTTTCTTCAACCTTCAATTTCTTTCATTTTCACAACTTTCTTTTCCTTCTAAATCATATTTTACTTTTATTTGGGGCTTCAAGAAGATAAGGCAATGTTGATACATGCATTAATATTTCAATTATAATTTTTTTGGTGCAAGCTTTAATAAATTCTCTCTCAATTTCTATCTATGTATATTATAATTTTTATTATTTTTTATACATAATTGAAATAAATTTTAAAATTAGTTAGTGTAATATATGTAATTGATAAGAGAAATTATAATTTTCTAGTTAGTTTAACCCTTGATTTTTTCATTAATAAATTCATATTGATAATGTAATTATTAAAATACTATATCTTCACTATATTAGACCGGTAAAAAGATGGTGACGTGACAACTTTATTGACCAAGAAAAGCTTAGAAAAATGGGTCACGTGGCAAAATCAGGAAAAGTTTATATTCTATAAGAATAAATAAAAATATATGAACTTTAGTTTATACATTTTTAGTCTATAATTATTGTTGATACATTATAATTGCACAATCCTTATTTTTTAACTAATACCATGATTATGATGAATGAAGGTTAACAATAAATATATAAAGATTATATAGATGTCAATATATAAAGATTGAAACTCCCATTAACTACATGCATTAATTATTACTTGACAAGGACTCATTAACATCATAGATCAATGTGGCATATTTTAATAAAACGGAGATTAGATGCTAAGTAAAATATGTTGGTCATTTCATGTAAAAATATTACAAAACCAAAGTAAACAACTTTGGGCAGTTTCCTTTAAGTTAAAGGCATTCGATTGAAAATCATATATTGATGAGAGTCATGGTCTGAAAAATACAGCACAACTATTTACACCAACATTGTAACAGACAGCATCTATGATATGATATATAATATCATTCATTCTACCTTTGTCAAATGCTCACTCAGACGCAATCTCTTTCTAGACCCAAGTGGTTTCTCTTTGATGTTGACAAAAAAGACTTTACACAAATGAAACCAAATCTGCAAATATGCGTGTTCATTGCGTACTGAATCGACAAAACCCTTTTTTCTTTAAGCATAAAATATTGGTATGTAATTGTTCTTAAATTGGTACCAAAGTGAAAGATAGAAAATTGATGAGATTTTTGTGTTATTGATTAGCTAGTTGAAAAGGAGAAGGAAAGTTGCATGAGGGTAAAGGAAAAGAAAAGCACAATTTATTGTGTGCCCCATTTTGTTTGATGGAAGAAAAAGGTTTTATTGTAATTGGAAAGTAGTGGATGGATGCCTTGGCACAACCTCAGAACATGTCGTTGCCTTCATTGTCAGACAATCTGTGATGACCTGCCACGTAGATGCCGCCAACCACCGCCCACTCCATAAAATCGAAATCATGTGTGTCGGTGCCCATTTTATCATCATCATCGTTCACTACTTTCATTGCAATGTTTATTTTTCATATAATCAAAAACAAAAAAATATTTTTGTTAGAGTTATTTTTTAAATAAATCGATTTTTCTTTATAGATGGTAATTATGTTTGAGCAAGCAATCTTGAAACTAGATCACACACGTGTGTCATGTTAATTGTTTTGTCTTTTTAAGTAAATAAAATAAGAATTTTAGGGTTGTGTATCATTTTCAGAATGGTCGCAAAACGCGACTGTGAAATTTTGAAACCAAACATGCGTCCACGTTTAGATTTCACTTAAGAACCCTGTTTTAGAAAGACATGGGTATGTGTTTAACTTAAGGTGAACTTAATCTTAGACCTATTCCAAACCACCTTTTTAAATATAATTTAATTCCTTCAGGATGATGATTCTGGAAATTTAATTTCTTATTTGTATGCTTTAAATGATGACACTGGATACTCTTTTTAATAATAAATAAACACTGAACGCGTAAGCACAAATATTGTTCAGCAGTTTATGACTATGAGGTGGATGTTCAAGAGAAAATTGGATATTCATATAAAATTTTAGAATAATAAATATATTTTATTAAATATTTTTTATAATTTTTGTTATAAATATACTCATGTCTTATAATTTAATTACTAAATTTAATTGCTGGTTAGTTATTAAACAAAGAATAAAATAAAAACCTCAACAACAACTACAGTATATAGTAGAAGCCACGTTAGTATTATCAATTTTATTAATTAAACTTAATCTTCACATTAATATAATAAAACATATTCTAATTACTTTTTATGTCATGTAATCATGTTTATTTTTTAACATTCTATTAAACTTTATTTCATAATTTCAAAAAAAAAAATATATATATATATATATATATATTTTTTTTTAATTTTAAAAATATCATAATTACAGACAAATTTAATATTTATAGTTAATTAATAATTTTTTTCTAATAAGAATAAGAAAAATTTGGTTATAAAGTCAATGGAAGAAGTATTTGAAATTTGATATTTGATGCTTATTGTTCATTACTAATCCAAACAAAGTTAGTCAACATTGATATTAAAGCATTAAAAAGTCAACATCAATATGAACTGTCACTTTTTTTTCCGAATATATTAATTGTGTTTGGTAGAGATTGATTTTGGGACATTAAAGGCTTATGTTGACATGAAAACAGAGAATATAATTAAAATAAAAATATTTTCTATATTTAAAGTCATTAGAGAATATGTAGTAAAATTTATTCAGTATTCGTTTTAAGAAATCATAAATATTCAGTATCCTATTGGTGAAAGAATTATAATTAAAATTTCATTTCGAATTTTCTTTTTTTGGGCATGAAATCCAAATTGGGTCTGGTAAGGAACTGTTTCAATCTTGGGCTCACTGCACATGACCCATTTTGGTCTTCAGCTAAAAGTTTGATTGGATCACATTCGGGCCTCCTTGTTAAGGGTAATTTATTTTTTTCTATTACCTTTTTTTTATTAATTATAACATTTATTTATCACTTTTATAAATATAATTTTTTTATATAAATGTATAAAATTTATATTATATACAAATTTAATGCTTGAAAGAGTAGAAGTGCATAAATTTGATGATAAATAATATATTATAAAACAATTAATAACTTATATTTTTTATACTATATGCTTTAGTATACCACAATCCTAATGTATTAAATAATTCGCCCTTTCATAAAACTGCTCTACTTTTTTTAATGACCGAAATAAGATGTTATTTTTTATTACTATATTTTTTTATATTCTTATAATAAAAAAATTAATAAGTCTTTTTAATAATACATCTTTAAAATCCAAATAACCTTATAATAATAAAATTTAAAAAAATATTTTTAATAATAGCTTTTTATTTTTTTATTTCACTATTAAGATATTAAAAGTTTGAACAAGATTGTGTCGATTTCGCTCTGCATCTACAACTCTATGGTGAGTAGGAGGATGAAGAAAAGCTGCGAATTTGGTGCATTATGCAGCATGTGATCAGCACGTGCCATTAGTTGGCAGTGTTAAAAAAATACATTATTATACAGCTTTTGTTGTTGTACACTGTTTCATGGCATCCACGTAGAATCAAACATGTTGCTCATGATATAAAAAACATTTTGTTAGGATTTTCCATTTACTGTTCTAAATTTAGTTTAGTAACATGTTTGCATCAAAAGTAAAAAGTCTGAAATTAAATTTCTCGAAAAACAAGATTTGGGTTTGTTTGACAAATTTAGTTTACCAAATAAGATTGTTAGGAAAGGAAAAAAGTATTAAGATTAAGGTATGATGAGACATGGGAAACATCTAAACAGAGATGGATATATTTTTCTTTACAACAGTGGTGAACAAATCCATGATTTCAATTGAATGTAAACTGTTCACAGCACATGCTGAGGTGTTATACAGAAAAGAGAATGAAAGAATCTCATCTCATCTCATCAATCAACAAAATGCCTAAATTAACAATTAATAATGAAATGAAACAATATTCAAAAGAAGAACAAAGAAAAAAAAGGAAAGTAAAAGCCATGACAGATCAGATAATAATGTTGGTCTGTGAGGCCACCACCACCACCTCCACCCCCTCCCCCCTGCACCCTCCTGTTATTTTGCCAACTAAGCTCAGCTCATCTCAGACAACCCTTTTAAAGCACTCGCCTGTGCCAACTGTACCTGTCACAAAAGTTCATATTTTATCATTCAAAAAGAAACACTGACCAAAGAATGATTCAAAGGTCATAACTTGTTTCTGCAGTTGTATTTTTATACAACTGTCTTCCTTACAATCATAATATAATAATCATAATAATAGCAAAACATGATCTCATGTGTGTACATTATTATATCATAACCAAGTTGTAAGTAAAAAAACTAAAATGAAAGTATATGCATAATCAAATAGGTGTTAATATTAATCAATGCAATTAAACTCAGTGAAAAGAATAATTTATAAGTAGACATGATCTGGTTTTACATGTTATGCTATCATGTGAGGCACCTGTATGAGGAATGATAGAGGATGATTTGGAAATGATGGTGAATGGGGCCCAGGGTGCCGTTGGATAAAAGCTGTGAGCTGGTAGGCCTATGGTCTCCGTTGGATGATGATACTGATAGAGAGGGTACACTGGCATCACTGTGTTGCCACCCACAATACCCTGCCTCGGGTACACATGGGACAACTGCTGCCCATTCATATAGGCCCCACCGTTGCCATAGCTCAGTTTCTGTCCACCAAAATGCATATTATTAGTATTACTAGTTACATATAATAACAATTATTCACTTTCTCTGGAAAAAAATTGTACTTTTTATTGATCTAGGATGATAAAGAATGAAGAAATTATAAGAACTGATGGACCAATGCTAACAAGTTACAATTACATTACCTGGTTGTAGTTGTAGTTTATGTCTGTCACAATGTAGGTTGGAGTGTACCTGAATGAAAAGATTGACTATTAAAGTATGTTACTTGAGTAGAAAAAAGTTTGAATTCATCATGGGTAGAGGAAAACATGACATACCCATAGTAAGGAAGAGGGTGATTATGGAAGGGCATAGCAGTTGTCCTCACTGGATGATAATATGGCTGCACG
This sequence comes from Macrotyloma uniflorum, assembly GCA_016859785.1. Lineage (NCBI taxonomy): Eukaryota > Viridiplantae > Streptophyta > Magnoliopsida > Fabales > Fabaceae > Macrotyloma > Macrotyloma uniflorum. The sequence goes on from BDMB01000015.1 coordinate 1,235,116, forward strand.
TGATTCACTGCTGCATTGTTCTTCACTACTCCACTGTTTGATCCTCCTGCCAGTGGCATCTCAATGTTAGACCTCCATGATGTTCATAATCACCAAAAGACCATTCATTCAGATTATCAATTTATCATTCATTCAAGTCTAATTTGTAGTAAAAATCATTTCCCACATAAACTGAAAATGCTACATTGCATACAAATCAATTGTTTTGAATATGTATTTCTATGATAGAATACAGATTCTACTAAAACAGTTGAAAAGAAAAAACATGATGAATTTGTGTACCTTGTGGTTGTGGAGGTGGTGAAGCAGTGGAAGAAGACCTTGGACGACGAGCACCTAAGAAAGCCAGATTGCAGTTAGCTCGACGGCCATTGATAACAAGAGTTGCTGAGTCCTCGCAAGCCTTCTTGGCAGCCTCAGCCTCTTTGAAAGTCACCTTTTTTTATATATAATCGCCACAAAAATCACAACATAAATTGATATTGATTCCTAGCTAGCTTCATTCAACCAAAGATAAATGATGGATTGATTATGGTTGAGTTGGTAATAATATACTTACAAAGCCATAACCTTTGGATTTGCCAGTAAGCTTATCAGAAATGATGACAGCTTCAAGGATCTCACCATACTTCTCAAAGTGTTCTCTGAGGGCATCCTTGGGAGTCTCCCATGCTAAGCCTCCAACAAAAACCTTGGTCAGAGTGGTGTCCCCAAATTCTCCAACGTTGTTGTTTTTGATATTGGTGTTGGTGGTCATCATGGTGATAAACACTACTCCTCTTCTTTCACTGAGATGTTTGTTTGTAGGAAAGAATTAAGGTTTGTGAAGATAGGTAGGTGTAGGTGAGTTCAGTAGACGTTAAGTTTGATGAAGAGAATTTGGAGGAAGGTAAGGAGTTAATTTTATAGAGAAAAGGGTGTGAAATAAAGAAGTGAATAGAGAGAGAAGAGAGAGAGAGGCATGCATGACAGAAAGAACAGATAGACTATGATGAGGCATTAGACCGTCATCAACGTGACTGATCACACCAATCACTCAAATTTCTATTCTGTTCTCTTTCCACTCTTCATGTGACTATTTTGTCAGTCTCTCTAATTCTCACCATTCTCTGTACCTTAGCTGGACTTCGAATATGCTTAACACTAATCTTAATTAACATTTATTAACATACAAACATGCCTATCCAATGGACTCTATCACTAGCACAAATCATTGAAAGGAAATGCTAAGAATATTAGTTAAGCAAATTATTTCTTTCTTATAATATTTACACTTTAACGAGAAAATCTCACATTCACTATAACTAAAGTAAAATTATAATAATCTCATATTGACTATAACTGAAGTAAAATTATAATATATAACTAAAGTGTAAATCTTATTTTTTAAATTAATTTTGTATATAATATCAGATTAATAAGATTGTTGGGTCTAAATTATTGTCAACTCTAAATTGAGTCACCTTATATAAGTGAAGTATAAAACTTATTTTCTAAATTGGTTTTGAAGGTGAGTTAATGATGATCAATTTCTACACACTTTTATTTGATTCTCCGTATTTTTTAACGACACTGTTTATATTTTAACAGTAGTTAGAAAAAAGTTTAACAGGTTACTGTAGTTTGTAACTCTTTATTTGAATTGAAGAGCAAAGTGTGGAGAATTAAGAAAGAACAACTGAATTATTGCTGTGTTTGGTCTTCATTCCCAGGAAGAATAAATGATGCAGAAGAAGCATCACTCAAACGTGACACACACACACACCGTGGCCAGCTATTCTCATTACAAATCTCAATCTCAGATAATCACTTCATGTTTTTGTTCAAATTAATCATCAAATATTAATAGCATAATTGTAAAAGACACACACCATGAAAGAATAAGTAGAACTAGATCAGTTCTCATATTTAATAAAAGATTTGAATTTGTTTATGTTTCTTTCATTTTACTGCATCAGATATTAATTTCATTTTTTTTAGATGGATATTAATTTTATTTGTGTTGATATAACTATAAAAGTATTAACAAAAATGATAATATTTTTTAATCGAAACGAATGCTTAACTGTTTAGGTGAGACCCACCACGATGCCACACTGGTTTATGAATATCCAAGTGTTTCCTTAAAATAACGTGTCTGTCTTTTTTATTTGTCGGTAAATTAATCAATCCAATCAATCAGAAAAGAAGTTGTGTTGCTTTTTAGATTAGGGTTCCGTTTCATTTAATTGATTTTTATATTTTTTTTTCATTAAAAAAGTTGTGTCAAATAAAATTGTATAAAAATGAAAAAAAAAAAAAAGATAGAAAGTTGTTGGAATGTCTGAAAGGTTCCTTGGTGACCCATGATGTTCCTTTACTTCAGCACTCACCACCCAATTTGGACCCAAATCTCATTCCCAAGCCCAACATTTTTGGTCTAATTTTAAGCCCATGGGCTCAGTTTTACTTTCAACACAATGTTTATTGCAGAGAGAAAAAAAAAGTTATGCAGTAAAGTATTTTACACTGTTATATATATATATATATATATATATATATATCATAAATTTATTAATTAAAAATATTAGTCAAATATATTGTGATTTTAAAAATATTAGTCAAATATATTGTGATTGATTACATGATTGTTAAACTTAAACAAAATAAAAAACCAAATTCAGGTTTTTCTTTCAAAATATAAGCTATATTAAAGTTTAACCCTTTTCATTCTCCATGCAATCACATTAATCCCCTTTACATGACTCAAATTCTAGATTTAAAGAAACTAACGATTTATTGATAAATAAATAACTATATATGATTTATTTACTACATACATATAAAGTGAGTTTAAGGGCATGTTTATTAGAAGATAAATTTTTAGTTTTTAGAAAATATGAAGTTGAATAAACCTGTTTTTCATATTTATTAGAAGAAAAATTCTTAGTTTTATGAACATCTGAAGTTGAAAAGGTCCGTTACTCATATGTATTTGGTTTTTCGTTTAAAAAATAACATTCACATAACATATGTTTTCTGAAAATATTTTTGATCTAGTTTTAATAAAATTTTAATAAATTTTATTCTTAAGATGGATCATCTCATTCAGAAATAATTAATTCTGAATTATGTTTATTCATAAAAGCTTGTTAACTTCTACAGAGAGGATTTCAAATCTAAAACATGGTTAGGAATAATTAATTGATTAAATCTTGGCATGCTTTGTGAATGTAATTAAGAAGGAATAGTATCATGCACAAATTTATATTGATAGTTTGAGCTTATATAGCACGATTATATGCACATGTATGATTAATAAAACCTAATTAAAATAATACTAGAATGTAACTCTAGAACTGAAAATGATTAAACATCACAAGTTTGTAGGAATAATTGTAACACTACTAATATGAACTTTCAGACTAAAATTACAAATTCTGTTCTTTTTACATGTATGTCTTTTAAACTAAAGGGTTATACCTAGGTTCTCCCAACCCTACTATTTTTACTTTCTTTCAAATGACATTGGATCAAGGGCTTGGCATAAGAGTTATTTAAAGAAAAATGTTATATGAATATTTTTTTTTATTCCCATATAACATTCTTAAATCGTTAAGTTTATTATAGTTATGGTCAGTACATATTGTTAATACAAATATATATGCTTAAAAAAATATTTATTTTTCTAAGTATAACATATTTATATATACTAAGTACAATGTATTTAACAGTTTAAGTTTATGAATATTATGAGTATCAAATAAATATATGAAAAAAAAAAATGTCCATTTATTAGTGTCTCTTATTAATACATATAGAAAGTTCTTATAGTTGGTGGTGTGAGACTTACAAAATTATCTTAATTTCTATTATTTTTATTTTCTCTTTATTTCCTTTAATTTCATATCTTTAATGTACCTTAACCCAAGATAAAGCTGCTTGATTTGTCAACTCCACATGATATTTCAATTTGTTCACAAAAAAATTTAATTATAAGCTTGTAAATCACATTTTACACAAGCTATAACCCGAATTCCCTACATTAGATCTTAAAATGAATTTTTATTTATTTATTTTTATCTTAAAACCCACTTTTAAAATAAAGTAAAAAGGTTATATTTTTATATTTAAAGTTAAAGCTGATTAATAATTTTATAATACTTTAATTGATAGTTTTTTTTTAAGTTAAAAAATGTTTCATTGATTCTTGAGATTTGGAGAATTTTTTAAATGTTTTTCTCCTTATTTACACTTATCCAAATATTACATTTTTTTTATCTTTTCGATTATTTTCAACATAAGTTTCTTTTCTTATTATTTCAGTTCTAGTCCAAATAGACAATAAGTCTAAAAGAATTGAGTATTGGAGCAAAATAAAATAGTTATAATGAAATTCCTTTTCATATGTTTTAGAATTAATTCGAAAGGGAATCATATCTTCTAGATCAAGATCACATTCTCCATCTGCATTTGACTAAGTTCAAACTGATGTGTAGTCAGTTAGTTAGAAAAATTAGATTATCTAGAAACCAGGACCAAATCAAATATTGGTAAAAATTTGTCTCCTAAAAAGATCTTAGTCGATATTAAACTTGGAATCCAAGCTCTTCGAACATCATCAAAAGCTGGAAGCCAGCCATCTAGTTTCCACCAAAATACTGAAGAGTCTACTTTGACTTGATAGCCAGCACCTACTGATTCTGATTTGCATATCTTCTTTCTCTCTCTCACGGTGACTCACACATAACCATGTAGGATAAGCATTCCAGATGACACTTTAGCTTTGCATGACACATGAAAAAGGATCATCAATGTAATCTCACCAAGGGACAAGATTAGATCAGTCAGTAAACAAGGGAAAGTAAATCCAAACGTATCAAACTTAATCCTTTCTTATTATATGATTGTGTTAGGAAGAGAGATATTTATGTTTGATAAAACTGATGCTTTGCTCTCTTATTTTTGGTATAAATTGCTTGTATCTTCTAAAAGGACAATTCTGATAGAGACGGATGAGACGTAGCAACACAACTGTATATTCAGAATTTGAATTCAAAATCATTAGTTAAACCAAAACAATCTTACATAAGTTGATCATGTCTTAGGTGATTATGTTTTTTAATGACTTACAGTTACAAGAGAGAGGATTAAATCCAAAGATATAAGCATAATCTAAGATTCATCCTATTAACAAACTGTCATTAATAGATAAAAATCTCTCATGAAACAGCTGGCCATTTGCCTTGATAATTTGAAGTAAAAAAGAAAGATGTTATTGTTGGAACTTAGCAAAGATAGAATCCAACAAAACCTCCAACCCACCTTAGAGTTGAGGTAACCTTGCCGGGTGCCTGTTCCCGTGGCTGAACACTCCACTCAATGCTTTGTCTGCATTATTATATACCCATGTCCCCTCTTTTCATGCTCACCTTTGCCTCTTCTCTAATTAACCCCCATTGTTTTTGCACCCCACCAAGCTCTCAGTTACATTGGTTACACAACTACTAAACTATTTTATTGCATCAACAAAAAAATGTTACCAAGACCCACGTTCATTCCCCCTTAACTTCATTGAAATTTAAACCACTAAAGCCTGCAAATCCCTCAGTTTTCGAGCTTGCCCACGTTCACCTAATCACTTCCCTTTTACTCCACCAAGTCAGCCTTTGCTTACGGCCTTAGCTTATATATATTGTAGCCCCCACGCATAGTTCCTCAGGCTGTTTAGCGAGCCTTTTTTTTAGGGGTTTCCCTTTGAGAAAATAGAAGGCTCTTGCTACCATTGCTTTGTACTTTAATTTTATTATTATTATACCATAACAGCATCCATGGCTGAGCTTCAAAACTACAAGTGCAAGCAAGGAACTAAGGTTCCTTCAAAGAGAAAGGGATATAGCAGCAAGTGTGCTTCTTTGGTCAAGGAGCAACGTGCTCGTCTCTATATCCTACGTCGATGTGCCACCATGCTACTTTGTTGGTACATTCAAGGAGATGACTGAGTTCACACTACACTCCTATTTCACCCTCTTCTTGTCTTGTCTAGCTGTCTGTAATATATATGTCTGAAGTTTACTATCTTCTCAAATGGTGATATCTTTGTTCGAAGGAAGCTCCTTGCCATGCATGTTCTGTCAGCAATTGGGTTGGGCTTCACTGTGGATTTGTCATTTTAGTCTCCTTTGTTCATTCTTTCTTTTTACCCATTTGGAAAAGCTCAATGGGTTTTTATGGAGAAAGGAGAGTTTTATGGACACCCTCAGTGCTACCTTTTCCACAATATGAAGTTGGCAAGGAGTTGATTAACTAAACGTCCTTTAGCTGATGCTAGAATAAATGGAATGTAGTACTTCACATGGAAAGTACTTTAGCCTTTTCCTCTAAAACTCCCTTTCCTTGTATTACATATGTTGCTTTCTTTGACTAATGGTATTATGACTTAATAACTAGCACTTGGTACCACTGCTAGCTTGAAAAATACAAAAGGTTGTATGTTCCATAAAAAGACATTATGTAAATCACACACTGTTATTCATAAACTTGCTTCATCTTGAGAAATTTTATGATTGCTATAGTTCATGTGAATACAAGGGATAGAGTTAAGGCTAAGGGCAAGGGGTAAGCATTTTGTCCAAGACCCTTATATTCAAGTCATTATTTGGGTTGAATGAATCTACTTAAGGGGGGACAAAGGTTTCCCTGTCCATAACCTTGTTTAAAGAACCACTTAGAAGTCAAACACTCAACAATATATACAACGTTGGTGGGGGTTTAACAAACTCAGGCAATAAAAATGGTGCAATTCTGCATATACAAAACACACTGAAGAGAAGGTTTTGATTGAAATGATTGCGAGCTTTTGTACCATGTGTGAAAATGATTGTGAAGTGAAGATGAAGCCTAGACAACTTATCTGGAGGCATCATGGAATGTTTGACGAAAGGTTGATGTGACAACACAAATGTATTGGATCTAGCTAAGCCTAGATTTCCATTATACTGCCTGGCCTTGCAAAGACAAGCATATCTCTTGATCCATGTTCTTTGTCATTGCAAGTTCGTACATAAGATCTTAGGTGCAACACCCCAACCAAGTTGATTCTAAAATAAGCAAGTCAAGTGGATCTCATTTTTAATTCGGAAAATGCTACTATTACAAACCCTCGTATGCTCTTTTTGCTTCAACATTTTCAGAATGGTCCAGATGAGTCCTTCACTCTGAGATGTTTGTGAAGATAAAGTCTATGCCAGTATAATTAGTCTTTTAATAAGTAAGCAAAGTTGGTCAACGAAATCCTCATGTGTTATACTCTGTGTTCACTATCAAAAATTGCTTATAATTATTCTTCCTCTGCAGCACTATATAATTATCTTTTGAAAGAAATATTTTTAGTGTTTTTTTTTCTAAAAAATAAATGTTGTTTCTAATGTGTATTATCTAAACAAAACAAATTACTTTCAACCAAGTATGTTTTAACTTACATACTCACGAATTGAAACCTTTTCAAGATATTTAAAGAAATCAGTTATCTATCTATCTCTCTATATAAAATATGATTAACTTATTTGTAAAAAATTATAAAAAATTATTCTTCCTTTTTATATTTTTTTTAAATTTTAATGATTATAATGAATAATTAATCTTAATTATTATTTTTTTAAATTATGATAAAAACAAGGAGTATCTCTTTTATATATGTATGTAAAGTGATCAAATTATTTCTAAAGTAACTTTAAGATAATCATTTTTCATCTTCACAATTAATTTTCATTTTCTTGAAATTCAATAACTATTAGAGTAACTAATTTCAATTATTAGATTTAAAAAATAATAAAGATGAATCAATCTTAAAGATATGTGTATAAGAAGAGACCAAGTTATTACTAAAGTAATTAAGAGAGTTATTTCTCATCTTGACATTCTATTTTCTCTTTTAATCTAATGACTCTAATAAGTAACTTATTATTATTATTAGACTAAAAAAATGAAGGGTGAAAGATGAGAAGTAATTTGATCCCTTCTCAAAAGCAACGAAGAACAAAACTCATTTTGGTGGTAATTGGGTAGAGACTATTTGTACCTTTCATTCGAAAGTATCGAAGTTGAAGATGATAAAGCCATTATAGGCAATAAAGTTATCTATAAGCTTGTATCTTACCTAAGATGATAATTAAAAAAGTTTAATAAAACATTGTATAAAGCTTCCAACAGTTGTTTTTAAAAGCAACACCAATTAATTGGTAGTGGAGTTAATTCATGATTTGAAGATTTTAATATAGCTAAATTGTAGTTAAATCGGTGTGGCAGGCGTAATAATCAAAAGATGAATTATTGTACACATAAAAATAATGCATATATTTGTAGGTACATAGAAATCAAGTGGGATTAGTGTAAAGATTTAACACTTGACATCTTAAACGCATTTTCCAGATAATTTTTGTTATGACAGTTTATAGCCAGTGAGAAATTGTCTCATTCAAAGAACAGCCAACATGACACATAACTGAGGCTTATCAAGGTTATAAAATACACGTCTTAGCTTACATATAATACCATTTGATACAGCAATACTAGTAGCTGTTATATTAGCATATCAGTATCTCGATTCCTCCTATGGAATTATTTTATGACAGATAGTTAATATAGTTGAGATTCTTTGTTGCAGATTTGAAGGACAAGGCAGTACTAAAAAATAAATAAAGAAATTGAAATCAAATGACTATGCTGTGTTACTTTGAGTATACTCTGCAAATAAAATGAGTTCAGAGGATATCTCAACAGCAACAGAATCAATAACTCAACTAAAAAAACCGTATGGTATAACAGATGTTGCGTATGATCATAACCATGTCGTGAATAATTTAATGAGTTTCAAGCTACCAAGTAGACATATAAAAAGCCTCAACATACGATTAGTTAGATCATGTTGATGGCAATTACTTTCTTGAACATGAAATTGGATCTACAAATTTTCACTTTAAACTCAGATAAAAGGGGATGTAAAACCTGAATGATATCACTCTGATAGGAATTTGATCCTTATTTGTCAATCCAATCCTTGAATAGCAACATCATGTAAAGTGGAACATTCACTGCTGCAATGACAGTGAACATTCGCAGTGTACGTATCAATCTCTGGATTATAAATGTTGTCTTTGATTTGCCTGTTCTGGGAGGTATTCTTCCTACAGGATCAAGAGAAATGCCTGAAGCCATATCCACATTCACAGAGTGTTCTCCGTCCTGAGCAGTATTTTTTCTAGCCGCTGCCCGCATCACAACATTACCCCTGAGCAGATAAAAGAAAGAACAAAAGGACGAGGCTAAAGTTTTGTCTCACTATTCAAGATAAGTCAAATATAATACTTCTACAGTATTAAACTGCCATATATATGGAAACCAAACTTTACCTTTCTCCTAAGCTCCGGTCGTTTGAATTTACAGTAGATGGATTCAAGGGTTTCTTCACAAGATGCATTGATCCTTCAGCATCCCACATCATCTCATATTCATAGTTAGCATCCTCTTCCTTGTCTTTCGTTTCACTTCTAGAAAAGATGCTAGAGATTAGCTGTTTACAATGACCAAAAAAGTCCCAACACTGATGCCAAAAACTTGTGCCACTTGTTGGCCAAAATAGGGTGGCAAGAAGGGTCAGAATAAATAGCACTATATACCTGACAATTACAGCAAGATAGAACTCATTTAGAAAAAGCTGACTCAAAAGATCAGTTGAAAATTTTACTCATCACTTTATACCTACCATATGTAAATGTGCAATTGCGTTGGAAGATAACATAGTTGAGTCAACAAAGCGTCTTTTGGAATGGAAGCATTAGGAAGAGTTGAGTTATCAACTGATAACAGCATGAAAGAAGGATATATGTTTCCTTGTTGCCAACTTATAGTACCTAGAGTGTGCTGCTCACTACTGTCAGTAAATTTGTCCAAACACTCAAGGAGACTGTTTAAGCAAGAAGATAAGGTTTTTACCTCATTTACAGGTCCAGATTTAGATTGATGAGTGACTGTGCACTGATCGTGATCATGACCGGATAAAATAAGCTTCTGTCAAAACTAAAACTGTTAATTCAGAGTGCAGTTACCCCCACTATAGTCCCTGCTCCAACTACCCTATATTGAGTTGTCCTCCGCACAGAGAAAATGAAAATGACCCAGGTATTTTTATAACACAGAACAAGGTCTTTAAAAAATGAAATACACAAATTGAACAACAAATTATCGGTAAACCCATTATGGATTACTTTTTCCCCATATTCATATTAAGGTAGGAATAGCAACACAACAGTCCAAAAAGAAGATAGATGACTCACAGGTTTGATTGTATCCAGTAAGTACTTCGAAGACTTCTCAAAAACATAATTTTGATACCTGGATGAAACAAAATTTAAACCAAACATCAGCAACCATGAACTACCTGCACACTGTTCATGCTTCTCGCATGGTTTGAAAGAATAGTAACTTACGATATCTCATTAGTATTACCATTTACGGCATAAGTTATCCTCTGAAATATAAGAAAATTTGTTAATAAGTTTCAAGAATGGCAGGAAAGAAAACACTCAGATTTCAGACACAACTCACTGCACCATACTATTTTATGACCAATACCATACTACGTTTAATGTGCTTACTATAGATTCATTTCAAGAAACTAAAATAAACGTTACCTGATTGATAACAGGGGAGCTACGATCAGGACCACAGTAAGTATCATCACCTCGATATAAAGGGATATGCGTCAATAAGACTCTAGGATGAACCACATCACCTAGTAAAGTTCAAAAGAAATAACGATTACAATAGGACACATGATTCAACCTAACAATGAAATATATTTAATTCATAGGCCAGTTCATACCAACAGAGATATTCTTCACAAAATCCCAAGTTTGAGAAGTCAGATGATTTTGTGGGTGTCCTGTAGAAAATAATTAGTTCAACATTTTCAGCTTTTTCAAAATTTTCCAAGCATTGACATGTATATATAGAATACGATTGAAATTTTCAATATTTCAATTATATTAATTGTTAGATATTTAGATAGTTAAACTATAATTGCTTGTTTATGAAAAAAAAAAAGTGTCAAAGAATGAATTATAATTCATAATAAAGCCTTATCCAAATGGAGAAATGGTCCTTGTTAAAGGCATGAAGGAGGAATAAGTTCCATGTGAGACATAGTAATGAGATAAGGCAGCAAACAGATACAAAAACATCCACTCCAGCATATACAGCTGAGAGAGACGCGTTTGATCAAACGAAAAAACTGTGTCGGATAAATCAGGATTAAATACTGCACTGAAATGATAGATATGTTTGATACCATAAAGTAAGAGCACTAGCAATTACAGCATCGCTACTAAAGAAAAATGACAGCTCAAACTTATAAGGCAAATCTAATTTACCATCCAGAGTTTGAGCATCAACCGCAATAAAATCCACTTTTCCAACGGTAAATATGTAGTTCCTTGTCCCAAATGCTTCCTCATAACGGTGGATGACCTATCCTCATGTAATGATAGAAATGATTAGAGCAAGGAAGGAACCAAATGAGATAAAACAATTAATGGAAAGTGCAAAACTATTCCCAAATTAGATTGTGAATAATTTTGTAAAATTGAAGGGAACAACTTATTTGAAGAACCATTTGATAAAACGTTTTGAAACATTCAAGATATGGTTTAAAGCTCGTTCTTTATGAATCATAATGTCAAGATCAAGGCAACTCCAATGAATTTTTGAGTCATTCACAACCAACACAAGATGAAGACATTTCATTCTTACAATACCATGTTTTGTTGACATTCATCTTCTAATAACAATGCACAGATGTCAAGGAGATTAGTTTATACCAAATCTCATCTCACTCACCAACAATTTGTATGTCATCAATAGTTCCAATTTTGAAATGGGAAATAATTATACTGACTTCTTAAACATAAGTTCATTTGTAAATAGACACATTAAAATTGTTTTCATCCCAACTACTTGTTAAATTTCTTGTATTAATACAATTGAGTAATAGACCCATCAGTTAACCATCCATTAACTCACTAACGGACAACTCATTCTAATGCTTCATTTAGATTAAATCTAAGCAGTTCAATTACTATTATTTTAAACAATAATTTCCTGATTTTTCTCTTTCGGAAGTCTAAAAAAATAACAAAAAGGTAAAAAAGAAAAAGAAAAATAAGAAAGACTAAGAAGACCACATACACGACTCATCCTATCTTTCTCTCCTCTTTCATTCTCCTAAGGTCATGTTTCACTCTCTAAAAACTTTTCTAACAAAAAAAAAAATCAGGGTATGTCCAAATGCTTGAATCTCTTCCCATGCTCCATGCATAGTGAGAACTTGTGCACCTTTGGGTACCCTAAGACCACACATGTCTTACTCAGCTACTGATTTGTGGATTCCTATTGAAACTATTAGGTGCAATCTGAGGGTTTTTTCCCCAGTGGTCTGCATATTAGGAGCTTAGAGATATCTGAATCTTTAGGTTCTCAATACATATTTCTCTAGGTTTTGTAGCAACTCAGCCATAACCCATTCTACTGTGGCTGATTGATAAATGAGTTCTGCCACAAAATGTGAGACAAGTAGCCCATGTATGACTTCGGAGAATGGATGAAAAGACAGATGAGAATGAAGTCAAATATGTGGTCTTTGAAGTCTTTCTTCTTTCTTCTTTTTTCTTGTTAGTTTCATTTTAGATTTTAAAAACATAAAATCAGGAAAATGTGTTTTAACAATAATATTAGTAGTAGTACAAAACCTGAAATGCTAACATTTAATCTCAAAGAAGGATCAAGATGAGTAGTTCATTAATGACTTGACAACAGGGTCCATTGCATTAATATAAGAAGTTTAAGTAGTAATTAGAATGTATATAAAGTACAAGGTGTCTATTTGCAAATGACCTGAGTTTGAGGGGTCTATGTATTCTTTTCCCTTTTAATATCAACATTCAACAACCCTTAGGCACAATAAATGTAATTTCTCATCCTCGAGGTCTTGAGACCAATGTAACCATGACTACATTCTTAAACTCTCAGTCATGTCTTTGGGCATTTGATCCCCTTATAGCTATACATCATACAAGTCAATTCAAACAAGCAACCTTATAGTTATTGGACCTTGGGTATCAAAAGTTGAGCTATAGCATGTCGAAATACCTCTGGATATAGAGAATGAAGACTTTCATACCCAATATCATGGTTTCCTGGGATGTAGTAAACTTGCATGTCTGTGTATTTTCCTCGGGCATTCAAACCAAAGATATGCCGGAAGCGACTGAAAGACTCCTGCCATCTGTCCATCCAAAAGATTGTAAAAGAATTTCATAATAGAAAATTTGAGTGAACATGCTGAAAATACATCTAAAAGAGCAGTCTTTCAAGAGAAGTGAGTTAAACAACACATTAGTCGAAATTAATCAGAGACAGCCCCTTAGCATATAACCATATAAATGTTTACCACAGTAATCTAGGCTTTATTTTGCTATCTTTTTTTAACAATATGGAATTTAATCTAAATATGACTAAATTATCAATTGAAATAAAGGATTCAGAAAACAAGAGGGTTAAAACTTAACATTAAGCACCAAAGACTCCTTTGTCGAGTCGGTTTCAGCATTTCACTCAAGTATTTGACCAGAGACTAATATCCATAAAATTTTTGGTTGGATTCTACGTGGTGTTCATTTGATGATTTGTTTAGGAGGACATTTTTTGTATAACATAAAGAGGAACTAGCAATGTCTCTTTGTTTTTGCTTTTGATTATTTTTTTTGCACAAAATTCTTCTTTAGCAAATAAAAAGAAAAAAAATCAACATATAATCAGTAAAATGTACTATCTCTTTGGTTATGTTGTTTCCTGAAGTGAAAGGTATAAATTGAGTTCCAAAATTACCATAGGTAGAAAAGGCTGATTGGATATATTATACATAGCATAATAGACAAAATTAAAACTAATTATAAACTTGTACAAACCTAAATTAAGAAATAGAAACATTAATTTTCAGGACTTACTCTTCATGTGGTAAATAAGGACCTCCATCAAAGTAATCACCTAAAAACAATATGACATCAGGTTTGAAAGGCAGGACAGATGCAAAGAATGATCTACGCATGTTTAAATCAGTGTAGAATTCTGCAAGCTCCAGTCCAAGTGATTTTGCAGGAAGACGGAGAGAAGTTTTATCCATGAGCTGTTATGTTTTAAAAGAAATTCAAATCAAGTGATGAAAGAGAGATGCACATCCACAGAAACACTCAATAATATTAGAAGTACATAAACACTTAAACAGGCAAAAGCGATGCAGTTATATTTTTCAGATATATGTATGACCTTAAAATAACAATAAGAGAAGAAACATTCACCTGTGGATCTGTAATAACAGCAACTTTTACATAATTAGCTTGATAATTCTCACCATCTGTTTGAACCTGCAAGCAAATATCAGAAAATCAGCTCAGTTAATTATGCATTTTATTATGTTTAGCAAATGACATTATAATTGTAACTTAGACACATTTTTAGATGTACTGTAAAAGAACCACTCATGTTGGCTTAGGCACCCTCCATCTTTATAATCTTCAGCAGCCATGAATAATCAAATTTTCAATATTTCAACAAATAGAAAATGGTGTATGCTCCGTCATTGCAATTAGTTTTTACTCTCTCAAAATCACAAATGAGATAGATTTGCTAACTTTTACAATTACTACCTTTAGAGTCACACTAGCAAGGATTCCGATTGGTTGATAACATTTTAGATTAACAATGTATATAAATTAAGCTCTTCAACAAAACCCCATAAACATTTTCCAACAAAACAAGTAAGAATTTACAGATCCAGTACATACACTGCCCACATTCCTTGGTGGAACCACTACATGTAAAAACTAACAACCTTAATATACCAACTACCACCACACTACCTTAAAAATTTCAAAATTCAAAAAACCCATAACTATTACTTTATTTTATCTTTTAAATAGAGGTTCATTGTTCATGAACTCCCCCGCCAATAAACAAAACATGAAATTTTTTTTCTGGTTTTAGTTATGAAGTATAGAAAATGGCAAATATTGAGTGGACCCAGAAATGAAAAAAGTGAAAAGATGAAGACTTTGTAGTTACCGTTGAAGAAGAAGAGGTGCGGAGAAGATGGGGCCAGGAACAGGTGAAGAGGGGTGGAACCCAATAAGCGAACATCTCACCATAGAGAAGGGTTAGTGCCCATATGAAGCACAATAACAGAGTTAACTCGTGCTGCTTCATCACCAATACAGAGATCCTCACACTCACAACTATGGAATCAAATCAAATCATTGCTTCACTCATCGCAGACTGCACTCTATCGAATTACTTACCTATCTCGATTCTCCAAATTTTTAATTTTTTTTCTCTCATTTTTTTATGCTTTTGTCAACTGGTTCTGATATCCGCACTTCAACGAAAATTACGTTTTACGCTGTCAATGAAAAAGGAAAGAAAAAAAAATTAAATAAAAAATATTAGGGAAAAAATTAACATTTTTAGAATCTCATAGTCCCCCTTAAAATAAAAGAATCTTGTAGTCCATTGGCAATATAATTTTTGGTATCACCTTAGGATAATAATTATAAAGATCAACAGATTTATTATATTTAGTAGTTTATTTATTTAATAAAACTGTAATTATTTATATGTTTTATATTTTTAATAATTTATCTAGTACAATAAAAATGCATAACAAAATGTAAAAAAAAAAAGAAATATGAAAAAAGGAAGTTGCTTTTAACTAAGAATAAAAATTCAATTTTAAAAATAGGGTTAAAGTTAAAAAAATTTATTTATTTTTCTCTTTCTCTCACGTTTTCTTGATTTTTATGAAAAGAAAATAAAATAGAGTAAGTCTCATATAAATATTTTATTTTTTATTTATTTCTTGAATAGTCTAAACAATGAAAGGTGCATACAATTTTTTTTATTAACTTTTTGCTTCTTTTCTTGCGATTTTATTGTAACTAACAAAATATTAGGGTTTTTTTTTATTTTATTTTAGTGTGCAAATAGTTATATTGTTGTTTGGGAATAAGTTGAATACGATCAAATTAAAAATAAATAAAGATAATTTTTTTCTATTTGGTTAAATAGAAAATCAAAGGAGGAAAAAAGTATGTATGACAAAATCATAAATAAAAAAAATGATTGAAATATGTTTCTATTCTTTAAAATTTTTTCAAAGTTTAGTTTTAATATATATTTTTTTTCATTTTAAGCCATTCTAGTTTTAAAATTCATCTTTTTTGAGTTTCAAAATCTGAAACTCTGATTTTGATTGTTTTAAAAAAGATGGGAAGTAAAAAAGTGAAAAAAAAAGAAAAAATAAAACTATTTGAATTATGTAAAAAAGAATAAAAGTAAAATATTTATTTTATTAATATTATAATAAACATTTACACATTACTTTTAATTAATTATAATTAATTATGTAAAAAAAGTATCGATTATATATTTCTTTTCACCCAATTATTGTTTCCTTTTTCCATTTACATTTACGAAGAAAGTTAAAACGTTTTAAAAAATTGTTGAGATGCGACTTTGTTCCCTAATCCATGCCATTACTTTCTACATTTTAAAACAAATAAGACTTCAACATTACTCAATAACATACACTTTCTATTACTTAAATAAATTCAAATTGTTAATACATTTCTTAAAAAAATATTTGTCTATGAAGTAAGACTAAAATTAGGTTAAATCATATTAGACTTTTCCTTAAACCTAAAACCTAATCAAAGGTCAAAAAAATTAGTATAATTCCCCTATAAACATGTTTAAGAATTTACTTTATAATAATTTAACATTAAAATAGAAATCAAATTGGACAACAAAAGTGGGATTCATGTACATACTTTCATTCCTTGCTTTACGTGCCTCCAAGCATGGATGAAAGATTATGAAATACCATATTTTGCTCTATTTTTTAATCCTTGAGTCAAAACCAACAAAACAAAACATAAAAGTGGCTTATGCATTTATGTTGTTTGGACCAAATGTTGTCTAAAAATAGCTACTTTTTAACTACTCATAAAGGACCTATTTCATTGTATAGAGGCCTAGTGGAGGAAAAGGGTGCTTGAGATCAATATTGTTAGGAATGTGGGGATGATACTTAAATAAACACTTGGTCTAAGTCAATATTCCTAAGAAACCTAAGTTTGGTGTAAAAAGAATTAAAGTATTGATGATATTTTAGCAAAAAAAATATCTTGGTTGCTTTGGATCTCCCTAGAAAAGCTACACTTTTTGCCCATATGGATATGGATGACACTCATTGGTCATGAAATAGCATATGATTGTGTGTGTGATGTTTGTCTTTGTAAGACACCAAATTTTCTGTCACAATTCCAAAGTTATAGATTATGTTCAATCCAATGTTTCTTGAACACATGCTACATATTCTATTAATTGAAAGTGGATATAAGGTTGTGAGTACGAGGAAGAAACATATTACCTATTACATTTGTTGATACAAATGTTGAGTTATGAATATTTAAATAGAATAAATGTAAAATTGATGTTTATTTTCTTTTCTTCTCACATTATTTCTTATAAAATTTATAATTTCTTTCTTTTATT
Organism: Macrotyloma uniflorum; assembly: GCA_016859785.1. NCBI lineage: Eukaryota > Viridiplantae > Streptophyta > Magnoliopsida > Fabales > Fabaceae > Macrotyloma > Macrotyloma uniflorum. The sequence goes on from BDMB01000015.1 coordinate 1,252,756, forward strand.
TGTTTTTCTCTCTTAATTCACATAAATTTTTCATAAAATATTATTTTATTCAAAATATCATCAAGGTACTTGTTATCACATCTTTGACTTAAAATTATAAGAGAAAACTTTAATATTATATTCTTCTAGTGACTAATTCTAAAAAGGAAAAAATCAATAGTTGTGATATGATTTGTTGATAACTTTCTATTAAGTGTGTAAACTTTTTTATTTTCCATTAAACTTAAATTGAAATAAACAACATGATTAAAATTCAAAATAAACATTAAACTTAAAAAAACACAATATTTTTTATATTTTTAACTTGAAGATAAATTGAATAAAAATATATAAATAAATATAGATGATATTAGATTTTATTATCTCACTCTATTAAATTCATTAAATAATTTTTCTCTGTCATCAATTATTATTATGAATAGTTATGTTCCAATTCCTTATAATAAACCTTAAATGTATCCTATTGAATTATAACCATTTATCAATACTAATTAAATAGATAAACATACATTATACATTAAACTCAAACTCAAGATCTAAAAAATATTAATAAGTATTTTCTAATTATAAATAAATGATTTATTAATTATCTTATCTTAAATTAAGTCAAAAACTCATAAAGATTCTTTAATATCTTAAAAGTTTAACTAATTTATAATTAATCAAATTATAATAATCAATAAGATAAAACAACAATAAAAAAAGAAATATAAAATTATAAATATAATAAAAGTATATAAGAGAGTTGATGATTACATCTAACTTCACTAAATTAACTTCACTAGATGAGGATTTAGTCATGATTTTGAATAATATGAAAACAAAATAAATGTGAAGAAGTAGTGGAGATCGAATCTAAGAGAAATTCTTCAATAGATGGGTGCCCTACCTTTCTTTTTTTGTCTATATAATTCTGTGTATTCAAAACGGGAGGGATGATTATTTTGAAGATTGGATGTATTAGTCCCAGGTTTTAATGCATGATTCTAAATTTGAATGTTAACTATTCAACTGTTGAGATTGTAATAAGGTATGTATGTAAGTATACAATAAACAACGAATTTATTGAAATCAATCCTTGATGTTCCTGTTAATGATTATAAACCAAATTCAGTTATCCGTACTTATCAGGAGAAGCTTGCTTGAGGCTGGTTTCTGGGTTTCTGTTGACATTTGAAAGATGGAATAGTGGCCAAGATGACACTATGGTCTGCTTCCTATTCATTCCTCTTCTTTTGGATATGATTTGATGCACTTAGAGGGTTATTCTATTGTTTGATTCACTCTTGGTGAATAAATGGTTAATTTCAAGTATCATGCTTAACCATTATGTCTTCACAGCCCCACCACTGAAAATGAACCTCACGTTTAATGGGCTAGAGAGACTTTCTAGATTTTACCGAGAACAGCCAAAAAGATGGATATAGAGTCAACAAATAATCATGTGCAATGTACATTGATGTTACATCTCCAATAAGTTTCCGACATGTTCTTCTGTCTAGTGCATATCACACCCCTCTAAATAATATATCAAATTTCTGATTGTGCTACTGTTGGGCCATTCATCTCTTCAGTGAGTGATTGCGTGCACTTCTGCTTTTGGTTAGGCCTCAGATTTTGTCATGAACCGTAAAATCTCTAATTAACTCTACGAGTCTAATACTAAACGACTATCAACCTGAAAGCATGTCATCTTCAGTGTACACATTATATAGTGTCAATTATTTTTTAATCCCAACTTGTCAAATCATGAAGTTCATAGTTCCTCTTCTGGTTGAACATTAGTTTGATTACTGCTGCGTCTCTAGATAACAATCTTAGAAAAAAATGGATGAGTGGTTTTATGGCCTAGTGTCATATATGATCATCACACAGGTGTGTGCACCACTAATGTGCAAAATACAACACAGAAGGGACATGAAGGCAAAAAGATGCATAAACTGTTACTTGTTATAGTTACCCATTTTATTGCTGGTTTACAGAACAAAAAGTATGACATGTGATGTGTGAACTGAGCTTCTTCCATATATCTTTGATAGCAAATTGACAAATCCTTTGTGGAATTTCTTTAGTAACAAAAGTAAACCATTTTGGAATGTGAATTTAGTTTCAAATAGAGATGTCAGTTGTCTTGTTTCAGTACGTATTTACCATGTATTAAATGAATCTTTTAAAGCATACAAACGCAGTCTTCCTTAAATATATATATATACAGAAATCTTAAGTTAGAAAGTTGAATTTTTTACACTAGTTACCAAGAAGTTCAATTGCTTTGGAACTCTATTGCCTCTAGGAATATAGTTTGTCATGAAGAATAAAATAAACGTTTTTGTGCTGGATGTGTGAGATATGAACGAAAAAATAACATCTTTTTTGTTTCTTTTGAACTAAAACCCTGCATGTCATCACCTAATAGAAAGGGCCGGTATTCAATAATGTGAATGATAATAATAAAAATCAGTAAGTTTATAGCACTACTATGATAAGATTGAGATGTAAAACAAGAATAATATAATATAGGTTTGCATTGTCTTAGGATTCTGTATTGATCATCAAAATGATTTATAAAAAGCTGTTAAAAGTTTCAACTTCCAAAAATAGAAAGTTCTCCAGCTCAGAATGGATGATCGCATAATATAATTCACAAAATCTTTCAAGCAATAATGTTCTGATAAAGGGAATCAACATTTACAGTGGTCAAATGAGAATCTGTATTTATAGAAAAGCAAAAGAAAGAATTTGCACAAGTATACAATGTGTAAAGATTTATTGAAGGACAAACATTTCCCTCAAGTATTTATTTCTGTGTTGGCTGGTTGTCTGATCCTACATTCTTCAGCCATTCAACAACTTCTCCGATGCTTGGTCTCTTGAAAGGATTGTGGCTGACACACATGCAAGCCACATCCAGTACCTTCAGCATCTCTCCTTCAAAACCCTTCCCTTTCAGAAGAGGGTCAAACACTTGATCTTGTTTTCCTTCAATTCTCAATTGTTGAACCCAGCCAACCAACTCCCTTGACATTTTTGGCTTGCATACATCTACAGGCCTCCTTCCTGTTAACAGCTCAAGCATGACAACCCCAAAGCTGTACACATCTCCCCTCAGAGTAGCCACCCATGCTTGTCCATACTCTGGGGGAATGTAGCCTAATGTACCTACAAGTTCAGTGGTAACATGAGTATGATATGGAAAAATCAATCTGGACAACCCAAAATCAGCAACATGTGCCTCAAATTTTTCATTAAGGAGTATGTTGCTCGACTTTATATCGCGATGCACGATGTGTGGTTCGCATATCTGATGCAAATAAGCCAAACCATAGCCTGCACCTTGTGCAATCTTCAAGCGAGTTGGCCAATCAAGTTGAGATGCACCATCGGGCTTTTCATGTAACCAGTAATCCAAGCTTCCATTTTCCATGTACGTATACATGAGAATTCGGAATCCATCATGCACACAATAGCCTTGCAATGCCACAAGATTCTCATGTTGTGCTGTTGACAAAGCCTCTACTTCCGCTTTGAATTCCCTTTCCATGACGCCCAAGTCTCCTGAAAGTTTCTTGATAGCCAGCGTGGTTCCAGTTGGTAATGTTGCTTTATAAACCAAACCAAAGCCCCCACATCCTATTATGTTGGCCTGACTGAAATTTTCAGTGGCTTTTAGGATGTCAAATATGGTAAGGTCCTTGGTTTCATTATTCTTGTTGGGAAACAACACCACCAGGCTAGCCTCCTTATCAAATTCATGATGAATTCCATTGTTGGAGTAGACAGAAATTGATTCCATTTCAATCTTGTCAGGGTCTCCTCCTGGATTGACCCTTCTCTTGGATAGTATCCACAGAGTCAACACTGTTATCAAGGAACCAAAGCCAAAACTGACCGTAATGACAAGTGCAATCATTACTTTTTTGTTTGAGCTGCGACTAACTGCAGTAGTATTAGTAGTATTTTGTTGAGGACAAGAGCGCTGAATGACTGAACCGCACAATTGGGAGTTTCCTTCGAAGCTGGAATAGGAGAAAGTATCAAATTGACCACCAGTTGGTATCTGCCCTTGAAGATTATTGAATGCTACACTGAAAAAAGACAAGAAATGTAATCTTTTAAGGGAATCAGGAATTTCACCAGATAGTTGGTTTCCTGAGAGGTCTAGTTTCTCTAAGTTAGTCAAGTTTGAAAACTGAACTGGTATAGCACCAGAGAAGTTGTTCTTTTTCAGGTCCAGCTGATGAAGGACTTTGAGTTTCCCAATCTCAATAGGGATACTGCCATTAAGGCGATTGCTTCCCAAATATATTGCTGGAGGTAGGGCTGAAAGCTGATTATATTGCAATAGGGAAACATTGTTTGCATTAGCAAAGACAGGTAACTCAAAGTAAGTCCTTTCCACTTTATCATTTGCCTGTTGTGAAGTCAGTGCTGCGAGTTCTGTGAGCTGTACTGGAAATGCTCCTGTAAGGAGGTTAACAGACAAGTCCATGTAGAAAAGCTGAGGAAGTGTACCCAACCAAGGAGGAATTGAACCACTAATTTGATTAAAGGACAAGTCCAAGACCTCGAGCTTCTTAAGTTGCACAAACCAGCCTGGTATTTGACCTGTGAAATTACAACCACCAAATCCTAAAACCTGCAGTTTTTGAAATCCATCTGGCTCTATTATGTTCACATCTTGTGGTATCATTTCATTGAAAAAATTCTGGGAGAGCATAAGGGTAGTAAGGTTCTTGAGCCCCCTGAGTATTCTCAGAGCCCCAGTAACATTCCTCAAATTGTTAGTAGAAATTGATAGGAAAGATAAAGACTCTAGTTCAAGTATCTTAGGTGAAATCTCTCCCTCAAGCTGATTATGTGCAAACCTCACAGCTGAAAGTGACTTGCATGCATAAAGGGTTGGTGGTAAAACACCAGTAAAATAATTGTTCCCAAGGTCAAGTGTAGTAAGGCTGAGGAATCCAGAGAAATTGAATGCAGAGAGATGTCCCTCCAAGCGGTTGACCCTTAAATTCAACACCACAAGATTGACACAATTCATCAGAGATGGGGGCATAGTACCTGTCAAATTGTTTACATGAAGGAGTAGCCGTTCCAACTTGGAGAGTTTGCCAATATCGTGGGGGATGAAACCAGTGAAATGATTGGAGTAGAGCTCCAAAACTGTGAGGTTGGTAAGGCCAACAATACCATCACCAATTGTTCCAGTGAGTCTATTGAGGGGCAATGAGATTTCTGTGAGAGAAACAACATCAAAAAGATCACTTGGGATAGGCCCTGACAGAAAATTGAAACCTGCTCTAAATTTCTCCAGCTTGGAACATGCTCCAAGTCCAGGCTGAATGGCACCATCAAAATCATTAGATGAATAATCCAAGAATCTGAGAGAGGAGGAGTTATGGTCATTAATGCAAAAGAGAGAAGTGGGAATATGACCTATGAAGCTATTATTACTAACATTCAAAGAAACCAAACTCCCTCTGGCTGCTGCAGCTGCCAAGTTCTCAAGCAAAGAATTTGGAAGTGTCCCATTGAAGAAGTTACTGGACAAATCCAGCTCCTGGATGACACCGCCACTGCTATTTTTGCCACTTTTATCACCAACAAAAGGTGGCAATTCACCAGATAGACGATTGTAGCTCAAATCAAGAACCAGCATGTGATTGAGCAATGAGAAAAACTGGTGGTGGAGACTACCAGATAATCTATTATGGGAGAGATTAAGGTGAGAGAGAGAAGAGAGGTTTGTGAGAGAGGGGGAGATGAAGCCAGTGAGGCCTCTAGAAGGTAGCAAAAGATGTGTGACTCTAAGATCCCCATCACAAGTTATGCCTTCCCAAGTACAACAATCAAGAGAATCAGACCAACTGAGAGAAGGAAAAGGTGGAGAGGTGGATATATTCCCAGAGAAAGCCAAGAGGGAGAGTTTATCAATCTGGCTACAAGAGGAAACTTGAAGAACCAAAAAGGACAAGTGGAATAAGGGAACTATGATAGAGACCATTAAGTTGGAAACCATGTAAATATTGCAAAGGGAATATGCAGAGGAAGATGAAGATGAAAATGGTGATAGCATGAGAAAAAGTGAGGGAATGGAGTGTTTGAAGTGATGGATGGTCATGAGAGGGTGGAGAAGAGAAGGAGGAGGAGGAGGGGGACATAAGGGGGTGAAGAACCAATGTTAGAAGAGATAGTTGGGGTGGCATGGGAATGAGGAAGACCATGACCATCCATTGACAAAGCAAGCAAAATGAAGGGTGGGAGAGAGAGTGGAAGGGTGACGTTGACAAGTGGGGATTTAGATATATACATACATGATAACATTAAGATTTTAATTGTCATAAAAAGTTATAGAAAGTTAAGCATTTTCGTTTTACTTTCAAGGAATCCTAGAATTATTTTTCATTTTCAAGTCATACATGTTATGAAGCCACCAAACTGAAGCATCTACCAGTTTCTGGTGTTGGTCTTCATGGACGGCCTTATTTTATTATTATTTTCTCTCTCTCTCTCTCTTTCTCTCAAATGTCAAAATAAACACTTCTGAATGGGTCTTACCATCTACAGTCAATTCCCTGTTTGGATAGCACAACATATCATGCTTTGTCTCTCAAATATCCCACGCCTCTGTCTCCTTCATTTTTAACTTTCTCAAAATTACCTTTTAAACAAACAAACATGTCCATATTTATATTTTTATAAGTAATTTTATAAGCAAAATTCATATCTAAAACTCAAATCATACCAAGAAAATAGACATGATTTACATAATCTTGACTTACATAATCTTACTACAATAATTATGACATTGTTGTTACCATTCAGTTATGATATAAAAGTGTAATTTATGTAAAATTATATAAAAATAATTCATTAATCTAATTTTATTAATTTTTTTAAAAATATTTTTATTTACATTAATCATCATTAAATCAATTAATAATTAATATTTTTAATATAAATAAATAATTTATTTTTATTAAAATTATAAAATACTTTATTAAAGACATTTTCTTTAAATAAAATATCTTATAATGGAGACATGAATTTCAGAAAATATCATTTCTCGTCACAATCATCCCATGATGACAAAAAAAATGGTGCTGTAGTATTAGGTATGAGTATTTTAATTATTAAGTATTATATCATGATATTTATACTCATAAATATTATTTTTTTAAAATTAAATGATAAAAATAAATTTATTAATAAAAAATATTGACTACATTTGTTTATATTTATAATAATTTTCTTACAGTTACACTATCGATAGTTTTATTTTTTATATTTATTATTGTTAACAAGATAAAACTGATTTGTTTTACAGTTGTACATATCCAATAAACTATTATTTTAATATATGATAATTTGTTTAAAAAATATAAACGAACATCAATTGTTAAATTATTTTCAAAATATTTAGTTTATGAAAAAAAACGGTATGTGTGATTATCATGTATATATTGTATTATTTAATAAATATTTTTTTTTTAAATTTTATATTTTATAACAAGTTGATTAAGCAAGTGAATTAAAATTAGTTCAATTAGTTTATGAATAATGAATATAATATTAAAATATCATAACTAAACTAAACTATTGAGGTGTCTGAGGTTATAGATACTTTAATTAATTATCCCCAAGTCTCAATTTTGATTTTCAATTATGGAATCTACAATAAATGTCATTTTTATCATACAAAAATGGTAATGAAATTGAAAATCAAATTAAGAAGTGAAATTTATGAATAATGTGAGGGCAACACTCAAATTTATCCAATTTAATAGATATTTTGCTTTGCTTTATTTAATCTTAAATCTATAAAAAAATAAATTAAAATTTGTATCCCTAGGAAATGATAAGCTAAAAATAATAATAATTTATTCAAATAATTTCACTTTTGTAATAATATATTATTTTTATGTACTGTAAATAGCATTGTTAACACAAAATTATAACCTTAATAATTTCAAAGATATATTTAAAACTCACTTTTAATCACTTATTGGATTAATAATATTTTATCACAACAATACACAATTATTATTTTAAGATCTCGAGAATTACAATTACCAACATGACTCTAGTATTTTTAATTAACTTTGAATTATTATATTTTTATTTTGGTTCAGTGAATGAAGTCTTATGGTAGACATTAAATATTTGTTAAGATGAAGTTCTATCTTTAAAAACTTCTATATTTTACTATCAAAATTTGTATTTAAATTCGTTTATTTTCATGAAAAAAAATGTCAAATTAACGACATTTATAACACTATAAACGAAATTAATATATAGTATAATAGAATTTTGAGAAATTTCTTATAAAACTAAACAAAATTATCATAAACAAAATTATCAAAATTTAAATCCTTCCCATCATAATTTGGATTAGAATAAAAACAAAATCTAAATTTTGTCTAAATGTTTTGAAATCTGATTTTATGTATGCTTTTAAGTGTTTTTTTTAGTTTTGAGATAAATTTCTAATAAGTTAATATTTATAGTAATGAAGTTAGTATTTGAAAGTACTTTGAGAATAAGTTGAAGATTTATAACTTAACCCTTGAATTTGGAATTAAAGAAATTAATAAAAAACTTAAGATTAGAAAAGTTATATATGGATATTATAATAGTAATTTAATATATAAGATATAATAATTGATAACATAGTTTTTTTTTTGTTTTTTATACAAGAAATATATTTGACCGCTTTCAATAAGTTTAATTAATTAGTAATAGAAAATATATTATAAAAACTTAAATTTATTATATATGTTATATTAGTAACTGTTTAACGCAATTGATAATTTTAGTTTATATTTATCAATTATTATAATTATTTAAAAGTTATAAACTTATCTAATATTATTTTATTTAAAGTGTTATAAATGATAAATGTCTCTAGTAATATTAATTTAGTTAATAAATTTTACAATAATATTTTTTACATTGTTTTAATTAAAAAAAAAAAACTTATTTGAAAAAGACTAATCAAACAATAAATTTTATAATTTCTTTTCTTTTGACATTTCATCAACATTATCATCTATCCATGTAAAAATAATAATTCTTCTGAGAATGTGTGAAAAAGAAGAGAATAATAGAATTTACTACCATCACCAAATAGTTTGTTTAATTAAATTATAATATTTAAATTATAATATTTTGTTTACTTAAACACACTTTATTTCTTAAACACAAGTACCACTTTTAAAATAAAACTACCATTGAAAAGGATTGTAATATATATAATTGCCGTTGACTTTTATCTACGACTTTAAAATGGAAGATTTTTTTTTTTTTTCAATAAAAACATTATTTTAAATTTTCAAGTTCTAATACTTAACTTAAAAAACGATTACAATTTATAATATTTGATTAAGAAACAAAAACTCAAACACAATATTTTATTTATTTATTTATTTAATTTACTTTTATTTAACATACTTCTTGTCTTCTATACCACTTCAGTTAAAAAAGTATTATAAATATGTTTGGATTTTTTTTCTGAGCATTGGTAAAAAATTAAATAATTTTTTTATAAACTAAAATTAATTTATATAAAAATTTTAAATAATTTATTTTTCTAAAAATACTTACAAAAAATTAATGAAAAATATTTTTTGTTAAAGAAAAAAAAAATTCATATCACGTGTGTTCAAAACTCAGAAGCTTATTCAGAGTCAAACAAAAGGTTAGAATTCCTTTTGATGCAAGTATTCATTATTATTTTTATTATAATAACATAATAACAGTGTAAGAACTATTTTTTATTATGATAATTAATGTTCTATTTATGATAATTGATTATTGAATTATATAATAAAATATATAGACATAATACCCCATATATTTTGACAAATATATATAGGGATACATTTAAATATGATTAGATAATGCAAAAATATATATTAAAAGTATTTGATGTTATAGTCTATGTAATATTTGACAGAACCATAAGACACAAAGAGTAAATATTATTTCGAAATTAATTACAAAAAAATTCAAGATAAAAAAAGGTTAAACAATGGAAGACCAAAATAATTAAGAGAATAACCAGATAATAAAAAAATTAACTTGATTTAATTCTCAGTTATACTAAGAAAGACAAATAAGTAATGATGAGAAAACTAATGAAAATTTTTCGTATTTATATTTTATATTTTCATTTTCCATGATAAATGAGGGAATTTTTTTTTTGGGTACATTAGGTGAAAATAATTTACTACTCCTTAAAGAAATTAAATAAATATTTTTCTATAATAATAAATATAATTACCATAAGATCGAAGACATGGATAAAAAAAAGAAATATAGGTTTTTTTGAGGACTAAAAAAATTTCATTTTACAAGTATAATTGAATAAAAAATTTTGAAGCTAAATATTTATGTATGTTTCCATTCCACATAAACTTTTTATTAAGAAAAAATTATCAAAGAAAAAGTTTATTTTATTTATACTCTCATTCAACCGTTAGTAGCAGATCCTTAATAAATATTTTAGAAGTATAAAAAAATTATAAATAAAAGATTTCGAGATACCAAATATATTAAATATAATATAATTAAAATATTAATTTTTTATTAAATATTAATTTATATATAATAAAAATAATTGGGGGAACGAAAACCCATCACAACATTTTATATATGATATATATATTTTTTTAATTTTATAATAATTTAAAAAAAAATCGTTAAAGTCCACCATTGTTTTTATGTTTACTATTAAAGTATATAAAAGTTAGGTTTAGTAGAAAATCGAAAGCGATTTTTTTTCTTTTCAATTGTCAACATGTAATTTATCTGAGTAAATAAGAAAAAACATAAACATATTCCTTAAAAAAACATAAATGATGATGACTACAGCGTCTGCTCCGGAAATGTATGTTTCAGTTTCAGACTTTCAAAGTACGTGGGCTCACGTGGGAGTAACATGGTCAGCGTAAGTGTGTTCTAATATTTTTTTTTCAAAAATATTAATTTTGTAAGTGTATAAATTAAGAAAACAATAAAATATTAAAACTAATTTCAATATAAAAATATAAATGAATCAATATTCCCTTTTGAGTAATTAAAAATGTTTAAATAATATTTAAATTTTTTTATAGAAAAATGTGACATTTTTAGTTTCCCTTCAACTAAAATCTTGTCTCTGCCTCAATGATTCATTGCTTTCCTAAAAAAAAGAATGCATTATAGATAAAAACAATTTGGTAAGCAACATGAGTAAAAAATATTTATTATTAAAATAAATTGAATAAATCGTCTTCTCTATATATAAATGAAAGTAATAGTTTATGATAATTTTGAGTTTTTTTTTTTTTTTATGAGGGAAAACTTGTGGAAAGCCCATAAGGTCTACTGAGGATAATTGGGCCGATTTGTATTGTGAGCCCACTCCCTTCTCTTTGCACCACAGATGTGAGAGGACATCTTACACAGGACAGAATGAACTGAGTAACACCAACGCTGTTTTCTTCTTTCTTTCATTCATTTCTAATTCGTTTCTTTTGTTTCTTGCGATTGAATTTGAGAACCATAATCGATATTTTGTCTTTCTGGGCACCCCTGAATTCCCCTGCATCGCCGTGAAAGTGGTTCAGTTGGAACAACAAAAACGATGTCGGCTCGATTGATGAAGAAGGTTCTGAATGAGCAACATCATCTTCCCCAACACGTTAGCGAAGAAGAAGAAGAAGAGGACGATTCTGAGCCCATCACTGGTTCCTCCATCAACCCCTTCGACCTCCTCAACGACCAGGATTCTGAACCCGAAAACCAGGTTTTTTAAAACCCCCACCTTTTTTTTTTTGTTTTGATTCAAAATTTGAATTTGTGCAGCATTACCCTGTCTACCCGTTTGAATTTTTCATTTGGGTCCTGTTTTTTCGTTGCTATCATGCACCAGAAAATTGGATTAGCAAGAATTTGTAAATTTGCCTTTGTATTTGCGAATAGGTCAGAAACAAACAACTATGGAATCTGAATTTAGGTTGAAGATAGAATTTCTGGTTATTATTTTCTTTTAATTAAATGTCTTACCATTTAGTATAAGCGAATGTTATAGACCCTAAGTTGATTAAAGCCTCACTTGTTGGATGTGAGGAGCTTCTACCAAAGGTAACTGCATAAGTTGATTTTAGCTCATGGGAGAAGCTCAATTCATTTTACTTTCCCCTTTTTCTTCTCTTATAAGTGTATATAGAGAAGTTTATCCAAATAGAGTCACAGGATGTATGCTTTTTTTGCAAGAAAAATTTAGTAATGATTGTTTACAAGAAAAATTTCTTGGATGCTTAACCTTAAGTTTATGCTTGAATTCTTCTTTTTCCTAAAGGAGGTAGAGATTAAGGAGTGTATTTCTTAGTTGTTACTTAATGTTGCTGTTTTGGCTGCAGGGAGATGAGTTGGCGTCAGCCAATGAACCATGGGCGAGTAATGATGATAAAGAGGAGTCATCTTCATTGAAACCTACTGCTGAAGTTTCCACATCAAATCCAAAATCGAAGAAAAAGAAAAAGAAGAAAAACAAGGATAGTGCTGTTGCAAATAAAATGAGAGATGATAAAGAATTGGACTCGATTCTAGAAGATTTATCTCTGAATGTCAACTCATCAGCTGAGGAACCTGTTTCGACCAAAGACAGAAATAAATCTGTTAAACAGCAGGCAACCTCCATATTGCAAGTGGATCCTAAATATTTGAATGCTGAAAATGAGCTGAAAAGAATATTTGGATCTAAGGTTGTGAAATCATTTGAGAGTAGCAACCAAGCGAGCAGTTCTAGGCAGATGCGAGGGGTGAGGGGGCGTGTACATTATAATCTTAGAAAGAGTGTTCTTGTCACTCCATTAGACAATTGGCTCCGCTGTGATGACTCTTTGTCCATGCAGTTTCTGGAGACAAAAAATGGATATAACTACTTCAGGTAAGGAACTAAGGATCATTCTTGTTCATTCAGTTGATAAAATTTTCTGCCCTGTTTGCATACAACAACTATATAACGAACTCTGGAGTCTGGACAAATACAAGGTTCCAATTTAGGAATGACCTTGAGTGGAATAAAAATACCTAATGGTTGAGTTATGAAAAATACTAACAGAAAGAGGAGGGGAAAATTTATCGGACAGATATATAGCATAGGAAATTGCCTACTTTTGCTTAATTATTGATTACTTTCATTACCTACTCTCTCTCCGTCTTCCAATTCTTGATGTTTCTTTCATTTTAAAACGAGGGCATGCATGATTGAGTCCACTACTTTGGGCGTTTGTTATTCATTTTCATTGTTAATGACTTCTGGGTTTGTGGAAATTCTCATCCTCAATCTGGCTGGTTTATGAGTTCCTGGATTATTTGTGAACTTAAGAATTGAAATGCCTTTTGTACTTGGTAACTGATTTCATATTTTAGCTTTTACGGTTAACAATATTTGGATGTGTCAGTTATCATCATTATAATAATTGCTTCTTTTTATAACCCTTTCAACTTCTGTTCATTTTCCCTTATTAGTTCATTTATACAATGTAGATATGTACACTCGCCATCTTACTCCCAATCTCAGAGAGCGTTTGAAGCTGCCAAAGCAATTAATGACATAAATGCCATAGCGAGCATATTACAGCACCGTCCTTATCATATAGATTCCCTTCTAACAATGGCAGAATATTTTACAGTATTGGGTGAACAACAAATGTCTGCAGATACTATTGCCAGGTGTCTATATGCCCTTGAATGTGCATGGCATCCCATGTTCAATCCACTGCAGGGAAATTGCCAGTTGAAGTTCAAACATGATACAAACAAACCTATATTCACAGCTCTTTTCACTCACATGAAAAATTTGAACAGGCGTGGCTGTCATAGATCAGCCTTAGAGGTCTGCAAATTGTTGCTTTCACTAGATTCTGATGATCCCATGGGGGCTATTTTCTGCATTGACTACTTTGCTTTAAGGGCTGAGGAGTATGCATGGCTGGAGATGTTTTCTGAAGAATATAAAAGTGATTACTCCATTTGGTTGTTTCCAAACTTCTCTTATTCCCTTGCCATTTGTCGGTTTTACCTTGAGGGCAAGGCCGGCAAAGATGATTGTATGAATGCTGAAAAGTCTTCTTCGTCTGATCTTATGAAACAAGCATTGATGCTTCATCCTTCAGTCATAAAGAAGCTAGTTGCAAAAGTACCATTGAAAGATCGCACATGGACAGATATTCTCAATCATGCCTTTTTCCGGTCAGATCAAACAGGAATTCCATCTCAAGATCACTTGATTAATATATATGTTGAGAGAAATTATCTTATGTGGAGGCTTCCTGATCTGCAAAAACTTCTTAGTGGTGCTGCAAAACTAGTGATTGAAACACTAGAAAGTAATAAAAGTGAAGTTAAGGATTGGGCTTGTGTCAGAAAAGAAGCATTTTCGTCCGAGAAAAATGAGTAAGAGATTTTATTTATTTGTTTGTTGTTTTAGGTTAATTTTGTATGTTCGCTTTGGTGTGGTATCTGTTGAAGTGAATTTTTATCTGGATCTGAAAAAGCATCAAATATTTAAGGGGCCCATTTGGTAGTGGTAGAAATGGTGTGAAGGGTCACAATCGAATTAGAAGAGTGTTTTTAAAAAAAAATAAAAAAAATCCAAATTCACAATTTTTTTAAATGTGAGTGTTTTTTGAAATTAAAAATAAATTTTCAACTCCATGCTAGCCAAGAAATGTTTTGTTTTGAAAATTGTATTTGAAAAAAACTTGCAATCACTCCAAACGCCACCTAATTATGTTTTTTTACAAACCAGCTAAATTTATTGTCTTCAAAACTAGGTAAACTGATTTCAACTTGGAATGAACATTTGGTAGTTGACAATTGAAATTATGATTGATAACTCTGCAATCAGCTGATAACATGACTGAAGAATAGTTGTGTGATGAAGTATTTAAGTTGCATCGAATAAAAAAAAAGTTTAGCTAACTCATTTCATATAATCAAGAAAGAGAGATAATTAAGGAAAAAGAAAGTAGCAAGATGAATCTTATTCTTTCTGAAACTTTCTAAGCAGTTCATTGGCTTATGTGTAATATGGCAGAACTGTTTTAACATCTATATGTGATCATTTGCTTATGCTTTCTTATATGTTAGGTATGGACATTTGTTGGTATCTGATTTCTCGGATTCACTTTCATCAATTCCGCGAGAAAATCTACAACAATTTATGGGCGTTCCAAGGATGATGGAGGAGGGTATGCAGGATGAAAACCAATTTGCTAATCTGCCTGGCAATGGCCATGCTCCTCGTGGTGTTGCAAATAGAAATGCATTAGCTGTCTTGTTTGAGTCAATGCTACCGTGGGTTACTTACGAGGAAAGGGAGGATGTTGAACCTGATGATAACCAACATGATGACCACAGGCAAGACAATCAATGATTCTAGACGCAACGGGCCTTTTTGGGATGGAGTGTTGAACTCAATGATGAGATGTCTTTCTTGTACAGAGCGACTTTTAGGGAGCTTGATGTCTTCTGCTATTATGTTGATCATTGTCAACCATGTGGGAACTCCAGATGCATAAAAATGCCATATGATTTTGTGGTGTCTAATTTTAGGGATATTTATGTCAAATGTTATACCATTTCCGTTATGAATTTTTCATTTGATATACTTCAAACATTTGTTACTGTTGTTTGATAATGTATTATCACAGGAATTTTAACATGATATCAACTACTTGAGATCAAATCTTTTATAACAACATAGTTGGATGACTGGCAATAAAATGAAAACATTATTTCAAAAGGAAACACCTCAAGTATCTTAGATTTGTTTAGAAGAAGCATTACCCCTAACTAGTTCAAAGCTAAATTAATTTGATCCTAACGGTTTTCGGGAGGTGGAAATTGAACATGAGATTTTCTGTCAAATAGATTGTTCTGAACAAATGAATGATCACTATGATGATTTACTTGAATTATTTATCATTTAAACTTTTAAATATATATTAATATTATTATTAAAGTCATTTATTTATTTATTTTAAACAAATGTAATTGATGAACTACACTTTTAAGCTCAATGTAATAGAATTATACACTTTATGTAATAGAATTATATTCGAGGATGATTTCTTACCATTGTGATAATGTAGCAGAAACAATCACGTTAAAAAGATTATACACAATTGTTGACAAGTTGCATTATTTTTTTAAAGCTGATTTACCTGAATTTGGGTGAAACTATGCCAGAAGTTGTGTACTACCGCAATAGCTACAAAAGTAGTAGTACTCAAGTGAAGAACAGGCTAACAAGAGATTAGAGACCTTACATTGTTGCCTGTTAATTAAATTAGAACTTCATAGGACAATATTTTAGACCCTATGATGCCTATAATTATTTCTAAATGTAAACCTTTTACAGACTAAATAGAGAAAAGCCACTCAACACGCCGGCCTAGGCATGCTGCGGAGGAATAAGAAATGCTTTCCTGGCCCTGTGGTGGGTGGAACATACTTTGTTATAAGTTCCTCCAGCTCAAGCATGCAGAGCCGTGTGACATTCTTTTCTTTTTCCTTCTTTCTTAGCAGATTGAGTGGATCAGTGTCAGGTTAGCTTTCAAACACAATACAAGAGAAGTGGGGGACCGGTTGGGTATGTGATTATGTTAGTATGATAAAGTTATCATGTGAGTGGATTTTAACCTATCATTAAGGTCACAACTATATGCAGCTAACATCATTACAACATTGCTAACCATTATTGTACAATATCACTTAATTTATGGACTTTAGGATTCTCTTATTGTCTGTCTTGTAAGTTGTAACCTCTTTTTGATGTGACCATCTGTCCACGCTCATTTACTTTTCTGCTTTCTTTCCCAAGTTGCGATGATGCTCAACCTTCTTCTCATGAAGATTCTCATATTTTGTTACTGGCTTGAGTTTGGAATGAATGACACTAGAAGTAATGAAGTACACTCATGCATTGCTTAACTTTTCTGCACCAAGTTATTTAATTAAAAGAAGCAATACATGGTTCATATTATTTTGTGACTTTATGTTTAAGTGACAAATTCAGCATTGTTTTCACTCACTATTTAGGCAAATATACACTCTACACAATGAAGAAAATGCCAGTGCCACACTGACTTCAACTAGAACAAACATGGGTGAGTTGCACGAGTTGCACTACAGAGTAAATTCTAATTTGCTTAGGGAGGAGGAAATACACATCTTTTAAACGTTAATAAAGAAATCTCTAGTTTAGATTAATAAAACAGCGTATAAAATATTTTATGGAAAAAATAAAATTTGAATCAATGATCTTCAAGTACTTGAACCACTCTAGTAAAGATTTTATAGGTAAATTGTTCTTTGAAATTAAATGAGAAGCTTAGAGTTTTATAACTCATCAAATTAAAATAACTTAGCTGCGGGCTCATGGAATCAGCAAATCATTGTGTGGAATAATGGATCATATAATCGATCAATAGGCAAACATGGCTGTGTGTGGGGAGCCACAAGCAGAAAGCGACTTGCGCTAATGTTTTTCTATTCAGGGCTTGTGCTTTACCCTCTGTAGGAACCAATAATTTCTACAAGTTCAAGAAGTAAAATCAATCAAGAATAAATTTTCATTTGCTACAAATATTTATACAATTTTATGTTTATATTGTGTTTTTTCATTAGTTATTTATTCAATTTGTGCAGGACAGGGCTTATCCATGGGAAAAAATCTACACAGGTTGGATGGATTAAATTTATTAATCTATATGGGAAATAAAAAAATAGCCATATTATACAATCCTGTATGAAAAATAATAATATTGGGATTTTATTAGAACAATATTACATTTCTTTTTCCATATAGTTTTTTTTTATCAGTGTGAAGTATCTGTTGAGTTTTCTGATACTTAATATATGTAAAAGAAAACTTCTGGATTATCTGCAGGGAAATATCTCTTTCCAATAAACTTTTTTCATCAAGATCTGCAAAAACAAAATATGACTCTTTATTTAAGAAATTCAATCCAATTTCACTATAATCAACATATAATATGTTATTTAATATAGATTAGTAAGATTTACTGAAGTATTTGTCCTAGTTCTCTTATAAAAGAGGAAGCTATAAAGAACTCACGACATACCTTCAATACAACACAAGATCGAATCAAATTGATTCAAAGGGCAAGACAACATTATGGCAAGTTGCCGTAATTTGAAGAACGCTGCGATAGCATTTTTGGTTCCTCTTCCCTCCATCTTCTTCTACCTCTCATTCCTCAACCACTACGACACACCAAATTCCCCATCACTTTGGTCAAGTTTGTGGTCATGGTGCTATCACCACCCTCTTCTCTTAGCCAACGCTCTTTTCTTCCTCAACGTCAATGTTCTCTTCTGGGTTATAGGCCTAATCCAATCCAGCCACTGGGTACACTCAAAGTCCCCACTTTTTTTTCTTCTTCTTTATTCATCCACTTTCACATTTCCTTCAAAGTTGACGTCTTTTGCTGTTGTTGATGGTGCAGATGATTGACCCCTATTGGACTGTGATACCTGTGATGCTTGTTCACTACTATGCCTCTCACCCCTTGGCTCACTATGATTTGTGGAGGTCTTGGATCGTGGTTTTATTGACTTGGGTGTGGAGTGTCAGGCTCACTCATAACTATTTCAGGAGAGAAGGGTGGCAATGGGGTGCCAGGGAAGACTGGCGTTTCACTGAGATGAGTCAACAGTATGGAAAACAATGGTGGTGGATTTCATTCTTTGCTGTCTATGTCTCCCAACAGGTAAACTTTTCTCATTACTCTCTTTTTATTCATCGGTGTTTAAATCAAGGGAAAGATTCATGGATGCTCACATGCTAGTATATACCAATAGAGAAAACTGTATGGTATATATGATATGATGTGACTAGAAGAAAAACATAGAGAAAAATAAGAGTGTCAAGGAAGTGTTTCACTATTAAGGTAACTACGGAAAACTACTCTTAATAAACCTAATGAGATGTCATGAATTTTAAGTTAATGGGATGATCTGAACCTTGACCTGAATTGACATTTTGGAGCTGAAGGTAAACCTGGTCCAATTTTGATGTTGCCTTGTAATTTGAGACGATTTATTGCATTGTGCAACAAGGGAAGATGATAGAATTTATACATTATATAAGCATTGCTCTGTTAAAATATGTAATAGAAATTTCTGGATTGCAAGTGGATGTAAGGTACATCAGCCAAACCACGTTAATTCTGTCTTTTCTTGTACTGTTTCATTGTTGTAATGATGTATATGCTGTAACAGAACAACTTGAACCTGCTTGTTGAATTACATGTTTGGTTTGTTTGTTGTTTCAAACTTGAATTCAGTGTTTTACTTTTGGTATGTGATTCTTGTCTTCGCAGATGTTTTTGATTGCATTGTCCCTTCCCTTGTACGCGGTCCATACTGTCAATCAGCCATTGAGCATGTGGGACTTGGCGGCTACTGTTGTCTGTTTATGTGGCATTGTGATAGCATACGTTGCTGATACACAGCTCTATGAGTTTGTGAGTAGAAACAACAAGCTGAAGGGGCTTGGTAAACCTTTGGTTCCTGTCCTTGACAGTGGCTTGTGGTATTACTGCAGACATCCAAATTACTTTGGTGAGCAACTGTGGTGGTGGGGGCTAGTTGTGTTTGCATGGAACCTGGGACTTGGGTGGACCTTTATTGGAGCTTTGGTTAATACTATGTGTTTGGCTTATGTGACTAAGCTTGTGGAGGACCGAATGTTGAAAAAAGAAAGTAGAGCACAAGCGTTTAGGCTGTATCAAAAGACAACTTCTGTGTGGGTACCTTGGTTCAAGTCCTCTACTTCAGGAGTTAAAAATAAGAATGCTTGACGGTTTTCTTGATGCAATGGTTATGGTTGGTTTTGTAAAATTATCATTTTGGGATCTTACAAATTTTGAAGCGTTCTTATCTTTTCAATGAAATCATAAATTGTACGTGTTCTATGTATGTATTTTGCTGTAATGTTGTATAAAATCTTAATGCATCTGCTACATTTGGAGTTATACTAACAGAATCTGGCTTTTTAGCTTCAAAATGTCTCTGATAGTGTATTTGGCTTAAGGAAATACTTTACAGTTATTGGTTGGACCATTGAACCATAACTAGTGTTTTTACCAGTTCAATGATTTGAGTTGTCTAATTCTAAAAATATTGCTATTTTAGATCATAATTTCATATCATAAAATGTACCATCAATTTAGATGCTCTGTCTTGGTTGCAAATTGATATCCAATGAATGTCTATATCTCTTACCTTCAAACATTGCCATGAATTGAGTGCTCCCATAAATATAGAAGTTAAAGAAGTAGAATACTACCATGTAGTGTGTATCCATCTAAATTTTTTTGCATGGAGAGCTTCGAAGTGTGTGTTAGCCGTTTAGAACTTTTAGATGACTCCAGGTAAGCAATGTGATTGTCATGACTCATGACCCCTTTACTTTAGACCTTTAACCAGAATGCATGTGTCAAAGACTTTGGTTTGAGATTCTGAAACATGTATAGGAGAAATGTTTTCTCTGGTTAGTTAATGACCAAAATCCTCCTACGTTTTTGCTGGCACAAGTTATTTGCATATTTCCATAATGGTAAAGGACACTGTATAATATTTTCAATCAGACAAGAGTGACAAAAATTACATTTTGACTCATGAATGTAGTGAATTCAGAAATGTTTTGCGGGTCATGAGCAAGTACTATTAGCGAAGAGTTGAAATTAGAGTTTGTTTTGATAGTTAAATGATTTGGTGAGGCATATCTTGGGATTAGACTTAGTGGATCCTTCTGCTGGATCTACACCAAGAGAAGTCTAATAACCATCAGGCCTCTTCTTCCTACACCCAAAAAATCTCAGCCAACAACAGCCCTTACAAATTCCAGATTAGATGATCTTGAATATAAAACTCTTAACTTCGGATTAACCTTTTCGTAATAAAAATGGTAGTTGACTGAGATTTTTGAAGTATAGGAAGGATAAACCTAACCCATCAGTCCAGAAAAACAAATGAGCCCAACAATTGTGTTTAAATATGTTATGGTATATGCACTGAGTAGAAGCATGTGATTGAAATGAATTAAAGATTTAAAAGAAGTAAAATGGTTTGTGAGTAATATTAAAAGAAAAAAATAAATAATAAAGAAAAACTTTCTAATATAAAAGTGAAATAGATAATTAGGGTGTGTTTGGAACGAAGAGAAGATTTGAGGGAGTGGAAAAGGAAAGAAATGAAGAAAAATAGAAAAGAAAGTGAAGTTGTTTGAATTAAAGAAAAGAGAGTGGAAATGAGTAGAAAATAAATAGTATTATTTATTATTAATAAATTTTTTAATTATTTTAAATTTATTATTATAATTATAAAATAAAAACTAAAAATAAATATTATTTTTATTATATTTTTAAATTATTATTATAATTAAAATAAAATAAAAGTAATTATTATTTTAATATTATATTAATTATTTAATATTATAATATTATATAAAATATATTTATATTTTAATATATATATATATATATATATAATTAGTATAAACTTGGTTCTTTGCCCTCAGTTTAAAGTAAAAAAAAGTCAAAAACATAAATTTATCTCGTTTATCTTTTTTTTTTAGCATGGAAATACTTTGCATTAGAATTTTATTGAAATCCGTAATTTCCTATATTGATTTTCTCACTTTCTTTCCACGCACCCACCTCCCTCCTTTCTATGAATCTAAACAAGGGCTTAAAGAATTGGATTGTCTCCTTTTTAAAGGTGATAAAAATTAAATAGAACCAGTTAAAAATAAAATATAATTCAAACTATTAAAAATTAATGGTTATAATAATAAAATGAGAATTAATATGATAAGTAGATTTTCTTGTTTAAGAATCTTTATCTTGTCTTGAATTCAACTAGTTGTTGATCACCATGTTTTTAATTACCAGAAAGACTAATTAGATCTAAGTAATGTTGAAACTTAACATTTAGATTTGGAAGAGGTTTAGTAAGCATGTTTGTTTTCATATCAAACTCATTAGTGAGTTAAGTTTTCAACTCTTTATTCAATAACTTGTCACATAATACAATCAACATATTATTAATAAAGTAACAAGTAGATAAAGGATTATTTTTTTTTTTTTAAATAAACACAATTATTAAGTTAACTTTTAGATTAACTTGCTTAATCATAAGAAAATCAAATCTTTTATATCATTTTTAAGAAATTTGTTTAAGGTTATATAAATTTTTTTTTTTATCAACAAATTAAGTATTTCTTATTGGGAACAATAAATTGTCTAGATTAGTCTATATAGATTTTTTTTCTTCCTATTCTACACATTAAAAAGCAATCTTAACGTTAAATTGTTCTAATTCCAAGTCATATAAAATAATAAAGGCAAGCAAAATACGAATAAAGGTATAACAAATAACAGTGAGAAAATCTAATTAAAGTTAATAAGATCTTTTATAATTAACTAAACTTTGGTTATAACATCTTCAACTCCAGAACTGTGTCAAAACAAATTACCATTCGGATAAAGACTTTCAATTTCTTCATTCCTAACTACTAACCCTTTTGAGGAATCAATACAAAAAACAACTTTAGTATAGTTGGTCGGTTCAACACCATCATTAACCTTTTGTGCCATAAATAATACATACCCAGTTAAATTACTATCATCATATTTAGGTTACATAGGTTACAGAAAAACAAAATTGTTGAAAAGTCTGCATTATTTATTTTATTATTTGAAATATATCTTATATATCTCTCTTGAACAACAACCTTACGTGTTGGAAAAATTGTATTCATAAATGAGAAGAAAACTTGATAAAGTTGTGTGGAATTTTGAACTAGTGGGCGTGTTGGATGTGTTAAATACTTTGTTTTTTTCCTCTTACTGGTTAGGATGCTAATGAGTGATATGTTAATGAAAATGACTTGTAACCATTAGCCTTGTTTGACTTTGCATCAGATGACTTGACTTGTAGTGTTTTGCTTACTAGTCTTAAAAGAGAATGATGTATCATGGACTTAACAGTGACAAGACTGAAAAATGAAAAAAGAATTTGACATATTCAAATGTGAGGAAAATTAACAGCTATTATCAGGACTGGACCATTAACTTTTCCATTTTTAAAACCTAACACATAAGCTAAAGGAAAATCAATAGAAAATAAGTTTGATTTTTAAGTAAGATTCTCTTTGATAATATTTCCAATATTCAATATGGTGGATGAATTCTTAATAACTTTTTCTCTTGTATAAATGTTTTCTTAGTGATTTATATTATTATCTGTACAATTTTGTACATTCTTATATAAAGACGAGTACACTTGTTTGTTTTAAAAATAAAATCACTCATCATCTTAAACATAATTAAGCCTGATTTGTTCACCTCCAGGACATGTTAAACATTTCATTTGTGAGTTTTTAGGTGTGCTCATGAATTGGGGTAGTTAAGATTTTAGTTAATTAATTTAAGTTACATGTAAACATCAGCTTTGAAACTGCTTGATTCAGAATCAGGGTTGAACAGTGAATGTGTCCTGGTCATAGCTATGAGCATTGGTTGTCTTTTTTGTACTTAAGTCCAGAAGACACGCATAGAGATGCATACTTATGAAGGTAAGTGAATATTATATTAAATGAATAAAATAATATTACACTGACTTGGCCAAGAGAAAAATCATAAAACCATAGATGAGAAGAAAATAGATGAGAAGAAAGAAGGATAATTTTTTGAGAAAGATCCTTTTATGGACAATGTTATGTTTTAAATTTAGTATTTATTATGATAATAGTAACTTTCTTCTGGTATCTGAATTCAATAGCAGTTATTGATTTTAATTAAGAAACACTCATATGAATTAACTATAGTCCTATTTGGCTTTTTCTTCCCTTTTGTGACCACTTGTATATTCAGACAAAACAAAAACAAGTGGGGGTAAAATAAAAGTAAAATGCAGATACTTTATTTTGTTTTGGCATTTGTTTGCATGTGAGAGAGATTGTGAGTTGAGATCTCTTTCTGTACTGGTTTCACAGATAATTGCCACAAGTGTTCGATGGCAAGAGAGGGTGACATATTCAATGCGCTATTAAAAATATAGTAAATGCCATACCGTTTATTTATCCAAGCACATTAAATTCGTTTTATGGTCTAGAGTTGTTGAATGCATATAAATTAGGTGAGTCATAAAAGTTAGCAGTAAATTGGCTGATAACCGTGTTAGGCTTTCCTTTGATCACTACACCTTTCTATGGTAAGGTAGATGTTCTTTATTTGTTTCCTTTTTTCTTTTTCTAAAAGCAACTCGTTATTGACCAGACAATTAAAAAAGTGAATTTCATTATTTTTTATATTATTGTTTCTAGTTCTTAGTCTTCTTCAAGTAAACTTTCCATGATTAAAAAAATCAAAAGAAATTTTCTGAGAATTACAAAATGGTCATGTACTAATTTTCTAATGGAGGAAATAGTCATGTCATGACTTTAAATTTATCACTGAGAATATCCTATGGCAGTTGCCAGTTGGCCCATACGTAATTACTGGGTTCAATCAATCATACTAAGCTTATCATCAACCTGACACTTAGACAAGGACATCCCCTAACAGTTGTTCCTTGTTCCTAGTTCACACAGGCACATACTAATGTTACTATGCTATTCACATTGTCTTCTTCCAATATCCAAACAAAACCAAAGCCATGAAACATATTTAATTACCATTAATCATTAAAAAAAAGATAAGGACTTTACTTTCCTTTCCAAAGTTTCCAAGCTCAAACCTATATAGTACAGGTACAAGTTGAGTTTTTGATTAGCTTTGGGCTCTCAAATTCCCTAAATAGTGATGATCTCAAGTAAAAGAAATGTTTTTGGCACCAAGGGGAGAAAGGGTTTGAATTTCATGGTTTTGGTGTTAATAGTGTCATGGTTTTGTTTGACTGCAATATGTGTCTCAACACAGGCAGACCCCCCATCACCTCAACAGAACCAAAAGCTACGGTTTGGCCAAAATGGAGAATTCAAGATATTGCAGGTGGCAGATATGCACTATGCTAATGGCAAGACCACACCTTGCTTGGATGTGCTCCCTTCTCAGAATTTTTCTTGCTCTGACCTCAATACAACTATCTTTATTAACAGAATGATTCAAGCTGAGAAGCCTGATCTTATTGTCTTCACTGGTAACTTTTTCTTGTTTTTAATTATCATTTGGTTTGATTTCTAATTGTAGCATTTTTTGACTTCTTACTTTTCCTTTTTTGTTTTAAGAAAAGGACCTTCTCCCTTCATTTTTTCGAGTAGAATGTTTCTACTTTCTGGCTAATAATATTTTATACCCTATTTATATAAGAAATCAAAGACAAAAAGCATGTTGTTCTGTTTACTTGTAGCTGGATGGAAATGAAATGAACTAGAGTTAGTTTTTGTAGCATGTAGTTTATTTTTACTTTGGATAATCATCATTTGCACATCTTAGTCAAAGTTATAAATTCCTTGATTAAAGATATCTGATATAACCTATGGAGCTTGTTTATTGTGGTGTAACAGGAGATAATATCTTTGGGTTTGATTGCTCGGATTCAGCTAAATCATTGGAGGCTGCATTTGCTCCTGCAATTGCATCAAACATTCCATGGGTAGCTATTTTGGGCAACCATGACCAGGAAGGAACCCTCTCTAGGGAAGGGGTGATGAAACATATTGTTGGGATGAAAAACACCTTATCTGAATTCAATCCTCCAGAAGTACATATCATTGATGGCTTTGGGAACTATAACTTGGAGGTTGGAGGAGTTGAAGGCTCTGATTTTGAAAATAAATCAGTGCTCAACCTGTACTTTCTTGATAGTGGAGATTATTCCAAAGTTTCTTCAATTTTTGGTTATGATTGGATCAAGCCCTCCCAGCAACTTTGGTTCCAACGAACATCTGCAAAGCTTAAGGTTCTGTTTTCATTTCCTATTTCATAAAAAATTACAAATTTACCACTTTCTCAATATTTCCAATACAAACCTCTGAAAGTAGGAACCAAAGTGAAAACTGTGACAATCTTAAGCATAGAATGGGAACAAAACATTTTCTCAAAACACTTTCTTGTGAGTGAAAATTTCTGTGGGTTCTCATTAAATATGTGGCTTATTTTTCAGTTTTTCATAGCTAATATTTGGATTGATCACTTACTCTTTCTTTCTTCTGCAGAAAGCATACATAAGTGGACCAGTGCCTCAGAAAGATGCTGCTCCTGGTCTTGCATATTTCCACATCCCTCTACCAGAATATGCTAGTTTTGACTCATCAAACATGACAGGTGTGAAACTGGAACCGGATGGCAACGGCATTAGCTCTCCTTCTGTGAACTCTGGCTTCTTCACAACCTTGGTTTCAGCAGGAGATGTGAAGGCAGTTTTCACTGGTCATGATCACCTCAATGACTTCTGCGGCAATCTTATGAATATACAACTTTGCTATGCTGGGGGATTTGGATACCATGCTTACGGAAAGGCGGGGTGGCCTAGGAGAGCAAGAGTGGTGGTAGCTAGCTTGGAGAAAACGGAGAAAGGAAGTTGGGGAGATGTCAAGTCAATTAAAACATGGAAACGCCTTGATGATCAGCATCTTACTGGAATTGATGGCGAGGTTCTGTGGAGCAAGAGCTCTCGTGGTAAGATATCCTGTGATACTTGTAAGACTACTCTTGTTCTACATAAACTGGCTACAGACTGAAAACGATGGAATTTATCGTTAGATTTGTCAATAAGAGATGTTGTTGGTCATAAAGAAAATGAAAAATTAGGAAACAATTGTTTATAGAAAGAAATGTTAAAAAGGAATATCATATAACAGAAAGAAATGTTAAAAATATTGTGCTGTCAACCGAACTTTTCAGGGAGAACAGTATTAAAAGTACATCTGAGTTTAAAAGCATATTACTGTGGTAAAGTAAACTATATAATTGGAAGAAGATGATGAAAGTAAGGAATAAATATTAAAGTTTCATCTCGTTGCATTTGGATTCTGAATGCTTAAATTTTATGGTCTAGATGGTGATGAGTGAGGAGAGAAGAACCAAATTACCAATTTTATGTAAGAGGAAAACCACAAAATTGCAATGAATAGTTCTGCCAGGGTAGGATAGGAAACAAGCAATTGCTATAGGATTGGAGAGTATTTGAGACCATCTTCCTTGAAAGTTTTATATTCTAAGGAAACGGTAACCTCCAAGTAGTAGTTAGTTATCTATTTATCAGTTACATTAGTTAGTTAGGTTAGTTGGTTGAAGAAATAAGGCATGTTTCCTATAAATAAGAAGGTAGGTAAACAGAGATATCATCTTATCATTTGGAAGAAAATTAGGGCCTTTTGACATGGGAGGTGCAGTCCCTCAAGGAGCTGCTATGTGAGTGTTCTATTCAGCTAATAAGGAAGTTCATCCCTGTATTTCTGCCATAAAGATACCAAGTTTCTACCACTTAGTAATGAATATTTCAGTAATGGTATTGCACATGAAATTTAATAGTGACAATAACCTATCGAGTAGAATTACTTAGGTAAATTGGGAAGATGCATAGGATGTGTGATTGAAGGGTATTACATTCTACTTTGCTAGAATGGAATAGAATTTGAACTAAAGTGATCAAAGGTCCAAAGATTAGGATAGTACTTACTGTAGAAAATATCATAGAATACTAGAATCTCAGCTTAGGTGGTTTGGACGCGTTGTGAAGAAGACCAGAAGCAGTTCCAATAAGAAAAGTAAATTAGAGGGTAGCCTGATAGTTAGAGACAAAGGGAATCTGAGAAAAATTATAGACGAAACAGTGAAGCAAGATTTAGAACTGAATAATTTATCTACGAACATGATTTACGACAATATATTGTAGTGTCCTTTGATCCATATAAGGTTAGATAGCATCAGCACATGATAACATAAGAAAAAATTGTTGATGTTTTGGTATGTACAAGAGAGGTATAAATGTGTTGGACATTCTCAAAATATAGATACATTATAGTTTTTTGTTATATAAAACTTGGTTCTATTGGAAATAGAGTTGGAAGCACATGAGCACAGTGGATAGAAAGGTTCAATGATTTGCTGCTCATGTTACTTAATTTCTTTGTTTTTTATTTGATTTAATGTTATCTATTTGGATTCATTGCTTCTTTTTGGTTTTCATTGCAGGTCGCCAAGGATAAAAACAAAAATGGAGGCGTTTGAGAATTTGAAAATTATGCAGATTGATATTGGTATCACACGAGGCTATTTATTTATCTTGGAACTTGGAATGAGTTACTAAACGATAACTTTTATTCACGGAAATTTGAAACTCTTTGATATACATATCATGTGATTCTATACTTCAGTAGAAGTTAGCTTGCTAAAGAGTAAAATAGGAGTGAAAGGTTCATGAGAGGTGGAGTGGAATCGCAACTATTCATACTCCAACCAACTTATTAATTTGAAGTTTTTATATATGGCCTTGTAACCAGAAATGGTTTTCTTATTATTTTTTTTCTAAGAATAAAAAATATACAAGCGTATAAAAGAGTTTTTCTTTATTTATCATAAAAAAAGCTCTTACATTTATTCAATTAAAATAAGAAGCAAGAGAAACTATATTAAGTTATTTATCAACCATTTGTATAGTCATTTTGTATAAGAAAATTAAATATTTTGTTATGAATGATTTAGTATGCTTGTTTAAGTTATAAAAATTAAATTTATCTGTAACAAAAATATAAGATGTAATTCAGTTTAAAATATATTTGTATAAAATAAATGTTTAAGTATCTATTATATGTCTATATTAATTTATTTTTTTCTGAAATTTTTTGATATGTTAAAATCTGAATTTTATTCAAACTTTCTTTTATAGAATTCAAATTCTCATATTAAAAGTGATTCTCAGTGAGAGAAAACTTTACTTGTTCAGTGTTTAGTAAATTTGTTGTGAAGTGAGAAATATAAACAATTAAGAGCATTGGTTTTTTTAACAAGGACCATCTAATGTCCCCCCTGCGATAGTTTCCATCAGATAGTGTTGCAGTCCTCATCCACGCAAAAACTGTGATTACTTCCTGAATTTACATTAAATGCTTCTAAACTTAAATAGGTATTTGTACATTGAATCATCAATCTGTGCATGATACAATAGAAGTAGCCATTTTACAAGCTTTCACCAACATAAACACTCCTCCTGAAGACATTTAAGCCTTACAACTAGTTAAACAGGTTTGCCAAGGTTTCTCATTGGCTTGCAATCAAAGAGCTGTTCCAGCCCTTCTCACTTGGGAGTGAAAGCCTGTAGCAGTAACAGATAAAGTCACCACAAACAGTTCCACATCCATAGCAATAAATGGACAAAATTTACATACAGTTATGTATGTGTCTTTAGTATTATTCTCCAATCAGAATTAGAATTTTATTTCCATAGTTCAAGTAATAAAGACTTCCACTAATATCAATGGATTACCGAAATAAAACTCTAACTTTGATCGAAATCAACACCAAAAATAGTAATAAAATGTATCTGAGTTTTTTTCATAATAAATTAGTCAAATTAGGCAAGACCTAGTTGTTGAATGAACTTACAGCAAAAATAGTAGCATGGCCTGGATCTGCAAGGTGAGCAAAGAGGTTGTCAATAGGACCAGTACCAGTGTATATGTGCTGAAACCATGCACCCATCACAGCCAACATGGCCAACCTCCCATTCTTGATCTCCTTTGTTCTCAACTCCTTGATCTTCTCAGGAGAACCACTTCCCCAGCCAAGTGGATCGAACCAAAGCCCACCTGGGTACCCAACATCAGTTCCTGTGAGCTTGTTGTTGGGAAAGATGGGGTCAGTGTTGACACAGCCTGGCTTGATGATGTCAGCCCACCTTCTACCCTCAGCCCACCCAATGAAAAAGAGCTCAACTATGAAGAGTGTGGTAGTGTCTGTGAAGTACTCCAACTCTCCAGCAGTGTACCATGAAGGGGTGTTAAGGACACCAATCTTTGTGAGGAATTCTGGGATGAAAATGCCAGCAGCACCCAACATGGCCCATCTGCAGTGCACAAGCTCTGCTTGAACATTCCATCTCAGACTCTCAGGATCAGATCCTGCCGAATCACAAGATACTTTTGTTGTCACTAACTTGAATTCTCAAGAAGGAATATGGTATAATGTTATGATGCACAGATACAACAGCTACGTTATTCTAAAACTATAGAAGATACAAAATTTGTAAAATCTATATCTTTGACATAAATAATTGCAATTATATAAATCCAGATTACCAACATATTTCTTTTACATTGCTAAAAGCGAATTATAAATCCTTATCATCATAGATCATTTTGTTTTGTCAACAAATGGAAATAGTATCAATCTCATCCCTTTCTTGAGATCATCCACAAAGAGGACAATTTCCATTTTTTGTTTCATTAAGCGACCATGCTTCTATGTCTCACATGTAACTATATCAAGTTTTCATACTTTTCTAAAGCGGATAATTTAAAGAGCTGTGAAGTATCTGTATTGGATATGTGAAACAAATGAAAATATTAGAGCTTCATAGGTATAATCAGTATTGCTTGAGCTTATTCAGTGGCAGAAAATTTTGAACAGTGATGATTGCTTACCAAGACCGAGAGGATCAAACCCAAAATCTCCTGGCAAACTGCCATCTAGCCATGGAGGAGGGGTGCTACCTGGGAACCACAGAGGCCTATCAGGATCAGCAACTGCACACACTGTAGTGCTGGATCGTGCTCCAACTGGTGCTGTAAAACTGTTCACCTTCAGTTTCCTCCCACTGAGAAAAGAAGCTTTTGTGGTTCCCAAGAGTGATCCATTCTTCTGGGAACTGCATGCAATTCCATTATTTTTTAAAATGTTAAGTAATCAGTATTGAATTTCTATGAATGATGAAACTAAGGTTCACATTAATCAAATCAAAGTTTTCCAATTTTTCATCATTTTAGTAATGTAGGACAATGCATGAAGCATCACGTAATGTTTGTATTAGAAGTAAATAATGCATGGGCACGTGGAAACTGTGAACTTGCCTTGGGGTGGAGATGGCAACAGCTGCAATGGCAGAGGAAGCACAGGAGGAAGCCATGACAGGCCTTCACCAAGAGAGATGAAGTGTTAGCTTAGTGAGTTGAGTTGTTGTGTTGTGGTGATGTGTATGCGTGATTAAATGATGAGGGGGAAGAGAATGCAATTTAGTTAAATGTATGTTCTTATCTCAAAGGATAGGAGTGTGAATCAGAAATTAGATGGTGAGTTGCCACGTGGCATTCAGAATCTCGTAGGATAGGTTTTCTTGCAAAAATCAGAATTTGGTGGTTCACATTTCTCAGACCAAGAAACCAAGTCTTGTGGCATACATTGCACAGATTCTCTATAACACATTAAAATGTAAATTACAATCATATCCTTCCTATTTTTTCAAATTATATTTATGTTTTTACTTTTTCATCACTAAGGATATGTTTGGATTAAGGAGGAGAAAGTGGGAGAGTGAAAAAAGAAAGAAAGGAAGAAAAATTGTGTGGAAAGTTAGATTGTTTGGATTAAGGAAAAGTATGTGGAAAGTAAGAAGAAAATATATTGAAATTTGTAGTTAATTTGATTGATGTGATAAAATGAAAAATATTATTAATGATTTAAAATGATTATTGACCAAATTACCATTGGTTGCAAAATAAAATTTTTTAAAATAAAATTAATGTTATTTAACATCAATTATTTTTTTTATAAATTAAATTTTTTGAAGATATAATAATTTTTTTAAACAAATTTTTTATTTAAAAATTAATTTCAGGAAATTAAAATATTACTTAAATTAAAAAAAATTAACTAAAAAATTGATGTAAATTTTGAAAAATAAAATAAAAATAAAATAATATTAAATAAGTTAATAAAAAATATTACAAAATTATAATAAAAAGTAGACTTAATATTACATATAATATGATAAGTTCAACTTATACATAAAAGTCAAAGCTAATATTATAATTATATGAAAATTTAAACTCTAACTTTTACATAGAGATATTATAAATCTTAAATATACACTTAGAAATATTTAATGAAAACCGGCATTTACATAGAGATATTATAAATCTTAAATATATACTTAGAAATATTTAATGAAAACCGACATCAGACATGACTTTTAGAAGATAGTTTAGTCTTAGATGAAAAGACATTCTAAAAAGGCGTCTTATTTGAGCTTCATTATTAGTCAAGAACTCTTAACATTGAAGAGTCATTTGTTCATTTGACAAATCCAATCTTATGAGCATGTCCCAAATGTCGCCTTCTGAATATTGAACGGTTGTAGATCTTTTTATCAACTCATTTCGTTCAGCCATGATTTAACACTTATTTCTCAACAAGATCACATTGTCGTTGAGCCACTTCTGATAATTTTTGGCTTATCATATTCCCAACACCAATTGCTTCAGCAACTTTGTCTAATCCTGTTGTCATCTTATCAAATTGAGCATCAATGAGGTCAATCATGGGTGCTTTTCTCTTTGTCCCTCTAGATGAAGAGGTCCCAACAGATGGGATTGATTGAGATGCTCCGGGACTATATGAATCCACTTGTGCTGGAGAAGGAATAGCATCGTCAAATGTTGGGATATATTCATTATGCACTTGCACTTCTTCAACATCATCATTCAAATCTACATGAAATTGTTGACGAGCCATTTCATGTCGAGCTTGTCTTGCAGTTACAATCATACTACCACTGGCTCGATCTGCACCCCATAATTCTTCTAATAAATCATAATGCCTGATTGGGTGAACACGCCACTTTGAAGCAGAAGGTTTAGCCTGGTCAAACACACACATTCGATTATTTGTAATAAAAATATTTACACAAGCTAATATTAAAAGAAATTAATTTTTCATATTACCTTTATCAATTCTTCCCAAACTTCAGGTTCAGCTTCAAATTTTTGGTGTTGTTGTTCCATGCAAACCCACTTAGTCCACTAAATAGGTCATGAACTTCTCGCCATTTGTCTTTTAGACTTTTTTGTCTATTTTTAATATTATTTTCTGTCAATCCAATCAATCCTGACTGCTGCAATGATTGGAGGATATTACTGTAGGCTTGTGCTGTCCATGCACCATCAACCCTATTACCAGATCGTGCCTCATCAATCATTACCGACAATAAACGAAAATCCATATCGTCAGTCCATTTTACAAATTCTCTAATACATTGGCTACTTTCAACCATTTGTCCCTTTCCCCTATTCATAGTGAACCTGTACCAAATTTAAGTTACCTTACTTATGGAATATACATTGTCATCATCACACATATTAATTGATATTTAGAATTTCATAACTTAAATAAAATAACGAAATAGTACCAAAAAGTCACAACATTAATCAAATATAACATTAAAATTATCTCAAATTAAAATACAAATCGTTGGCAAGTCATAAATTAATCTCTTTGATAATTAGCCCACATTTGATTTGCTATCATATCTCTAAAGTTTGCTCCTTGTCTATAATCATCTTCATAGATTTGTGATACGGATCTATCATCCTCTTGTTCCATCAACTCTCGTTCCACATCATTTAAAAATGAATCATCATTATGAACACCACTAAGATAGTTGTGAAGAATGCAACATGCTAGGACTATATTCCTCATGGTTTGAAAACAATAATGAGGTTCGGTTCCACTTACAATGATAGGAAATCTCTTTTTTAAAACCCCAAAAGTTCTCTCAATAACATTTCTCAACGATGAATGACGATGATTAAATAATTCACGTGCATTTTGTGGTCCTTTTTGGGAATACTCTTTCAAGTGGTACCTCACGCCACGGTACGGAGTAATGATTTTACTTTTTAACATAAATCCTGCATCTCCCAAATAATATTTGCCTACACAAAATATATTATATCACTATTGGTAAATGTAATTGGTCAATAATAATCCAAAATTCAATGTTTACAAATATAATTTATCACCTTCGGGTATGACTAATGGATCTTCTCTTGTAAGGGCATCCTTCAATATCCTAGAATCAGAGGTCGTTCCTTCCCATCTAACTAGTACATAAGTGAATTTCATGTCAAAATCGCAAGCTGCAAACACATTTTGTGTTGGATAATCTTTTCTACCACGGAAACGAGGTTGATCTATCCGACGAATCTTAACTCGAACATGAGTTCCATCAATGGCTCCCAAACAATCCTTTTAAATAATATGTATATTAAAACATAAAGTCATTATATTCCAAAATATACATGACTAAATGTGCATGTAAAAAACATACCTTAAAGTACGGATAAAATCTGTTATTGTTCAACACTTGTGATTGCACCTCGCTTGTACATGGTTGAACTAAGAACTCACTCTCTAGTTCCATGATGGCATTCAAAATATTGTGGAAATGACGACTAACAGTCTCTCCAGATCAATGGAAGAAGAAAGAAATAGTTCAATTTTTAACATTATGCCCTAATATGTGTAAGAATTTAGCCACTTGTTCTTCTACTGTGGATCTGTAACCATCTTTCACCATTGTTGTTGCTCGTAATCGATGACATAAATTTATAAATGCCTCAGGTCCCATGCGTATAATATCATGACACCTTTCCGAATGTACAAGATAAGACATCAACTCACACCTACGACGATCTTTTTCAGGACCATCTTCAATTGTAGATCTACTTGTATTTGGTAAAGAATTTAACAAATATAAACAATGAGCAACATAACACAATAATGTGACCGTTGCTATTGTCAAATTCATTTGAAGTTGTTGTTGAGCATGTCCAATAACATCATTATTTATAATAATGTTATCTTATTCTTCTTCTTCTAAATCCAATATCCAATTTTTTCTATCTTCCATGCTTCTCCAGTAATTTTTTTCTAAATAAAAATATTTATTATAATTAGAATAAATATTCTTAAAAAAATAATAC